>NW_004624892.1:685488-1016706 GCF_000247695.1 Heterocephalus glaber | reverse complement strand
GCCCGGGGCACCGCCGGGCGGAGCCGAGCCGGGCGGAGCCGAGAGCGCGGGCGCTGCCTAGCCTCGCGCAGGCCGGGCGCGCAGCCCAGCGCAGCCCAGCGGCGCAGCGCAGCTCAGCCCGGAGCCGCGGAGCCTCGCAGTCGCAGGTAAGCGATGAGCGCCCTGCGCCGCGCACCCGCCAGGGCCTGGCAGCCCCGGCGCTGGGCAGCCCCGAGTCGGCGGAGAGTAGCCAAGGGATTGGCGGGAGGCGGACCGGTGGGAAAGGGTGGGCGCGTCGGGTCCAACTCCCTGGACCCTTGATGAGGGCGAGCAAGGCTCCTCGTCAGCTTCGGATTTCCCGGTGCACAGGTTCTGCGCTAGCGTCTCACAGGCACTACTTCTGTCACCATCCGAGGGTGACACAAGCCTTCCCGCGTTCACACACTTCTCTCGCGCGCACTCACTCCAGGCAAAGACAGCCCCTTTCGCCCAGTTTCTGTGCCCCTTGAAGACCCTTGCCCCTCGAGCGTGCCCATCCCCGGTGGGACACGGCACACCCACACCCGCTGGGAACTGCTGAATGGGTTTGGCAGCCCAGCCCAGCCGCCGCCTTCCCCCGGGAGGCCTTGTCAGTTTCAGACTGTCAGTGCCAACAGCCTTGGGCTCTGCTCACTGGGAGTGAGTTAAACTAGCATGGCTCTGGCTCTCCCCTCCCCCTTGCAGAATGGCACCTGGCAGGGGAGTTGGGGTGGTGAGGTGTGTAGCCTAAGGGGGCAGTACTTGGCATGATAGGGTGTTTGGCCACTGGCAGGCATCTCCTACTGACCTCACAGCCTGAGCGTTTGCAGAGGGCTCCCTCTGCATTTCTGGACACATCCTCCCTGTCCCCTTGTCCAGTGCAAGGTTCTTGGGTTCAGGACAGGACTGATTGTGGCTGCAGAATAGGTGCAGGTGGTGTCAGCCTTGACCTCTTGCAGGGGTTTCTGCCTAGTGCTACAATTGCTTATGTATAAAAATGTAATGTATTCATAGGCAGTTTGATCAAGGACCTAGGAGAAATCTGTAGAGCCAAGTTCTAAGACCATTGCTTAGGGGTTCTGTACAGATCTAAATGATCTCTATCCCATCCAGGCTGTGTTTTATCATCTGAAAAAGGGAGATGAGTGTCCTTTGAGGTGTGTTGCCAGGCAGAATTGAGATCATGTAAGTAAAAATGGTTTGTAAATGTCAAGCCCTGTGCACGTGCCAGTTACTGTGGTTTAGATGATTTCTGGGCTAGTATTTGTCATGGCTCTGCTTTGTGACTTAGAACACCATTTCTGTTCCATTATCTGCAGAAAGGGGGACACAATAAGTGTTCTTTTGTGCCTGCTAGCAAATTTCCCAAAGCGTGTTCCATGGAACACTAGTTCTGAAGGCTATTCCACAAGTAAAGGGTTCCCTGTTGAGTAAGTTTGGCAGTTTCTCCAAGCTCTTTATCACTCATCTGGCCAATCATAATCTACATTAGAAAATTAGAGGCTCTGAGAAATCCTGCAGCAAAAGAACCTGTTTGACTTTGTCAGACCCAGTATTCCTCTCTGGCTTGAGCCCTCTTTCAAGTTCCACTGGGAAACAGTGCCTCAGGAGCTGCCTGGAGAGATGGTGTGTTGTTATATAGTTGCAACCAAATTTGGATAGCCAAATTCTAATTGCCTGTTTTTACTGGAGAAGCCTAGAGCAATTAAGTGGCTCATCTGAGATCACCCAGCTAAATTGTGGCCCAAGATCACCCGGTAGTTAGTGGTAAAAGAGGGACCAGAACCAGACTCCCCATCTAGGGCTCTCACCTCATTGAATTACATCCAGAAGCTGAGAAAATTCTCCCATGGAACCAGCCTTGCTGCTTTAAGTAAATACTCTGCAGAGTAGTTGGAAAACATAAAGATTTAAATGACTTATTGTTGAATGAAATAAAGATCAGGTACCTACTGTGTGCCATTTGTCTCTGGAACTTCAGTGTGTAAAGTTCAACAAGATGCACAACCTATGGTATAAAGAGATCAGTGATGTACCACAGCATTCTTCACACACACTGCTATACACTCAAGCACCTGCTTCTGCACACATACCTGCTCCTATACATGTATGCACCAATTCACACAGGTGCCTACACACTCAATCCTGCATACTCATTCACACTCACACCCTTGTTCCTATACACACATACACCCTCCGTGTGAACACACCCACACTCTTGCACTCCATCCCACGCACCTATTTACACACATGTCTGCTCCTACACCCACTCTATCATAAACACATCCATCCTGCTATGGCCCTTCCAGGCCAGTCTAATACTGCATTTCCTTGATGTCTCCAAGTTCTCCCCATTTTTCTGCCGTATTTGCCTATATTGGTCAACTGTCATTTGGTTGCATATGAAGGGACAACCAGAGCTCTGGGGTCTACTATCCTGTTTCTTTTAATCAACTGTCAAAGTGCTATGAGGGCCCAGACCCCAGCGCCCAGCAGAATACCCTACACAGAAGAGAAGCTTCATTAGTGCCTAGTGGGAGAGAGAGAGAGAGTTAGTTTCCAATGACCCTGACCCAGACCAGCATCCCAAGGGTGTACTGAACATGTTTTCCAAATGTCTGCTGGGCCCTAGGCAGCCTTCTAGGAATATCCGCAGTGCAAATGATCTAATCCTTTTGTTCAAGGAAGCTACATTCCAGTGGGAAGAGAAAGAGTGAATAGTAAAGGGCTGGAGAAAGCTACATAGTGATGCGGGCTGTGGAGAAACCCAACCAGCAGCCAGAGGGATAAAGACTGTCAGCAGGAGTGGCAGGAGAAGCAGGGGAAGCTAGACCAGGGGCCCTGTGTGTTCTCGTTCTCAGAACAGTTGATGTTTGTGCTAAACCTGAATAATGAAAAAGTGGCAGCCATGCAAACCTCCGGGTAAAGTATATTCCAGGCCAAGAAGCAGCAGGTACAAAGGCCCTGCAGCAGAAAGGGGCCAGGCCTAGTGACCACACTGAGGCTACACTGGGAGCCAGTCCCCTGCTGGTTTCCCTGCCAGCACCTTTAGAGGAGGAACTGTAGGTGCTGATCTGGGCCCTGATTATCTTTCAGGCTTAATCATTGAGGCCAAACTCTGGGCATCCTGGGCACGAGTGGTCTGACTGCCTCTCTTCACAGAGGGCTGCCAGCTCCACTGGGTCTACCCCACATGGAAGAAGGAGAGGGTTGGGTTCCCAGGACTGTGCTGTTAGCGAATCCATGCTGTTTGTAGGAGGTTCGAGACAGTTCAGGTGGTCCATCTGGATGGTTTGTGAATTGGTTGTGCTGCTTCCATTATTAATAACCATGATGTCATACATCTGTGCGGTTCTTGATCAGCAGCAGAGCACTCTCTCCTATTATCCCCTGCGCTCCTCTGTGTACAGATCTGTGGGGGGTGGATGTGTGGAGAGAGCTCAAATACTGCTACACGCTACTGTAGGCTCACACAGGCCACCTCGCCATCCTGTGTGTCTGCTTCCTTCACTGAAATGCAGGGTTGCAGGAGAACTGACCTCCTGAGGCTCTTGGGGATGAAGTCAAGTGAGAACCCACATGTCAAGGCTTGGGGTGGAGTAGGTGCTTAATAATTATTGGTTCCCATCTTATAGGCAAGGAACTTGGGGGTCTAAGTGAGATTGTGACTTTCTCATCCATTTCTGTGTCCCCAGACTTCCCAGCCCGGGGTTCAAGGTATAGAGAAAGCTTTTAATAACCACTGATTTTAATAACTTTTAATAATTTTTAGTAACTACTGATTCAGCTGATTTGCCCAAGGTGGTACAGGTAGCAAAGACAGAGTGAAATACAAAGACAAACCTTCTCACTGCCTTTGAGGTTGATCAGAAGTATTGTTTTGTTGAGGATTCTAGAAGTATAAGGGGTCTGGACTTCTGAGGTGTGATATTCTTTGCAAACTAATAAATGAATTTTATAAGAAACAGTTTGAAATCTTCCAGAAGAGGGTGTTGAGGTGAGAAAATGGTCTCCTGATCATTGGGAGCAGTGGCTCTTCTTCCGGTTGCCTATCACAGCCATTTGAGGCCTTTGACCAGCAAGGCCCCAAGTTCCACCCCTGTCATCTGATTCAGAGCTTCTGGAAGTGGCATCAGGGCACCTGGAGCAGGGCATGTCCAGGAGGGCATGAAGGCCTTCTTTTGGCTTCCCCTTTCCACCTGCCTTTAGCTGTGTCTCAAACCCCTTGACCCATCCCCACGGCACCCATGTGGCATGTGCATGAGCCATGGAGTCCCTCAGACCTGTATTTGCATCTCCTGGCTTCCATCTAGGAACCTTGACCAAGAGATTTTTCCCTGTCCTGAACCTCAGCTTCCCCTTCTGTAAGATGGGAATGCTCACCCCGACCTGCAGGGTGGTACATGGACTACAAGAGACCACCACTGTCAGATGTCTCGTGAGCTACTTGTGCTGGGTATGGAGTAGATAAGCAATAACCAGATAGTTTCAGCTGTTATTATGAACAATTATTGGTAATAATAAAAACTAATATCTGTCAGTTGGCTGCTATCAACAGAGTCAGTAAAATGTACTCCTTTGCCCTAAATGCCAGGCTTTCAGGAGAAGGGTACATTTCATGTCCTAATCACCAGGCCTGGGGCCAGAGACTTCCCCGTGCTGCCATCCTCCTCTGCCTCTTCTTTGCAAAGCTCCATTTTTGGTGGAGAGCTGAGGGCTGAAGGGAAACAGGGCCAGCCCCACTTCCCACACCCTGACCCATCCATGAGCTGAGATGGGATGGGCAGCTCAGAGGTCAGTGTTGAGTTCAGGCTCATGTTCACCTCCCTCAGCCTACTCTCCTGGTCCGAGGCCAACATGAGGCAGTGAGGGTAAAAACCTGGCCTCAGGAGCCTCAGGGGGTGGTGTTTCTCACTTCCCATCATTCATTAGTGTGTTCCATAGTGGGCTGAGTCCTTCCATGGGCTCAGCCATGGGCTAAGTGCTAGGAGAGAGCCTAGACCTTCAAGAAGCTCAGAGTCCATCATATTCATCTGCCCAGGAGCCCCAGAGCCATGGACAAGTTGCATTTCTTTTCCAGGTCTCAGTTTGCTCATCTCTACAATGGGATCTTTCAGGTTACTTTGCCAGAGGTAGATTTTGTTGTTCTAAGAACCCCACCCCTTCTGGAGGGCTGTCTGAGTCTCAGGGGCTCTGATAGAGTGGCCTACAGAGAGAACAAGTGCTTCCATACCAAGAGGAACTCCACCCTGGTGCTGCCTCTGCCACTTATTTGCTGTGGGATTTGCTGCATTTCTAAGCTGTTTCCTTTCCCTTACTTAGAATGTGGTTACAGCACCTTTATTACAGCACACTTGGAGTGTTAGGTGAGATGCTGATGTAAAATGCTGGCTCTCCACCAATTCTACCCCCATTTCCCTTCTGTCTGGCCCTTGGCTCTGCTCTCTTACATGTTGCTCTTTGGGGAGAGTCATTTTGATCCATCAGTGCCCAAGTTCAGAATATCCAACAGTGATCAGGTCTAGACAGAGTGGAGCTCACGGTCATAAGCACTGCCCCTTGGTGAAAGGTGGGCCTGGAGCAGTGGTTCCAGCCCACAGAGGAATCAGAGTCCAGGCACAGAGTCCAGAGTCCAAGTTTCTTTATGGACTTGCCACAGAGTTGCTGTGTGTCATTTTCCTACCCACCCCCAAACCTCAGTGTCTTCATCTGCAGGCTGGCTCCTGGCTTTCTTCCTGCTGTGAGAAGTTGCTGGGCCTTTTGTGTCCACATGCTGAGTGGATGCAGTAGCAGAATGGGTTGGCAGGGTGTCAGGAGCTTACCAGCCTCTCCTAGCCTGGACTGTATTGGAATTGATCTTGTGGAGAAGCCAGCAGACAGGCTGTGGACAGGACAGAGACTGTGGTTTCTAATTGGGAGAACCAGTCACAAGAGAGGAGGCAGAAAAGAGACATTAAGGGTATTAAATTAAATTAAAAGAAAGACATTACATTTTTTTCCTTAAAGAAAATCCAAAAGGCTCTGAACTACCTGCTTCCCAAATAGTGTGTCTCTCATTTGAAGTCAGCAGTATGCTTGGGAGGAGAGTTGTATGCAGGTTACCAGGATGGAGGCAAGAGCTGCAGAGTAAAACTGAGCAGCTAGTCATTTGATTACCAAACATCTGCTGAGCACTCATGAAGTGCCAGGTGCTGCTCTAGGCTCTGGGGTGCAACAGTGTCCCAAACAGGCGACACTCAATGTTATCATGGGGCTTATAAACCAGCAGAGGTAGGGAGGTGGCTGTGGACCACGGAACAGGACAGGGTGTGACCTGTTGGAGTGAAAAATAAGCCAGTGTGGAGTTGGAAGATGCTGAGGCAGGGTGTTCCCTGGCCTCTTCTGTAGCTGGCAGTCAGGGAAGGCAGCATAGATAAGGTGGCCCATAGGCACAGTGTGAAGGAATGCGGAACCTACTAGACTAATTCACAGAGGATCTTCTTTCTCATGGGTCCATGGAAGTCTACGGCAGTGCCTCATGTAGAAATGAATGGTCATCTTAATAGACTTCTCAGACTCTGGGCTGCCCCACTTTGGAAACAGAACAGAGTCTACTTAATGGTAATTGTTATGGTAACATTAGTAATAATAAACGCAGTGAGCAGCAACTGGGTAGAACTTTAAGTCTGCAAATGACTGTCCACATCGACTATCTTATTCAGCTTTCTACCAAGGTAGAAGGCATTGTTGCCATATCGTGGATGAGGAATCTAAGAGTAGTGTACATGAAGTGACAAGTTCAGGACTATCCCATGAGTGAGGGCAGTGTGGACCCCCCCAAAGCCCAGACTTCTGACCCATTGTACACAGTTTCTCTCTGCAGGGAAGCTGGGACCCACTGTGGTCACCTGAATCCCATCCTGCACATAGCAGAGAAAGCTGCCTGTTTCTAGAAAACAGTGCCGAATCCAGAGACTCAGAAGACATGATGACTGAATATTATGTGAAGTCCTGGATTGGACCCAGAACAGAAAAAGGGACATTAGCAGAAAAACATGAAACACAATGTGTGATCAAAAAATACAGTGAATGTTTAAGCTTTAAAATTATTTATTACAGTAAAAGGCACATTGCTATTAATCCTCCTCAAAATACTCCACTCCCTTCAAACACACTTATCCCATCATTCTTGCCACTTTCTGAAGCAGTTCTAGAAATCTTTTTGAGTGGCTTGAGTTGGGTTTTCATGGCTGCCTCGATGTCCTGATTTGATTCAAAATCTTTACCTTTCATGGTCATTTTGGGGAGCTAGAAGTCATGTGGTGCCAGATCCAGTGAATAAAGTGACTAAGGGTACACCATAATGTTCAGGACCCTGCCTTTCCACTGAATGGCCCTTGGCAGCAGCATTCACTATATTTTTTTATCACATTTTATACAGACACTCATGAAAGAGGACTTCTGGAACTTCTTCAGAAAATGGCAAAAACAATGGGATAAGTATTTTGAGAGGGATTAATGGCAATGTATCTTTTACTCTACTGATTTTTTTTTTTTTTTGGTACCAGGGATCGAACTCGGGTCCTTGTGCTTGTGCAGCAGGGACTCTACTGATTTTTATTTAAATATTCATCATATATTTTGATCATATCTCATATAAATAAAATTACAATTCAGTCATTAGTCATGCACCAATGTTAATTTCTTCTTTTTGACAAATATGCCTCATTATGTAAGATGTTAGCTTAAGGAAACTTGGTGGATGGTATATGGAGTCTCTGTTCTGTCGGTATAACTTTTCCGCCTATCTAAAATTATTCTGAAGTGACAAGTTTATTTAAAAGTGAACAGATGAAGCTGCATGGAATCACACTAACTGCCCTCCTCAGGGGTGCTTACTTAGGAAAGCTATAAGGCTCACTTGGTGATAGAATCTCTGCTCCTGCTGGTCACCTGAGGCATGCCACCTGGAGTAGCCTGTGTGAGAAAGAGCAAGACTATCAACCAGCACCGTAATCGCAGAGGTAGATGGAGGTTGAGGCACCTCGCCCCAGGAACTTCCCCAAGTGAATGTCAAGTGTGCCATGTAACAGGCCATTCTTAGTATGCCCTGTTCATTTGGTGAAGTCCACTGACACATTTCCACTTGCTGCTGGAAGAGGCAGATGGAAGCACAGTGTTGTTAGTGGACCTGTGTCATGTGACTGCATGAACTGTGGCAGCTAATGGCTAGAAGGGAGACACAAGGCAGTGAGAACAGAGTTGGAGAACTGATGGGGCCTTTAAAAGTGATCTGATTTTCCTTGACAGTAGAACATATTTAGGTCCAGGGAGGATGTCTCATGGAATGAAGGAAAGAGTCCAGGGGCCAAGGCATTCCGAGGCTGGGGGCCTAACTCTCCATTCACAAAACAAATAACCTTGCATAGGAGAGTCTCTGGGGACCCTCCTGATGAAAGCCAGTGAGCCCAGAGCAAGGGTTGGTTCAGGCTCTCCCTGCAAACACTGAGCCACACCACTTAGCCTGCCTCAGCAAGAAGATTTCCCAACAGTTTCTGGAGGACGTATGGCCATCCCACATATCCTTCCCTAGCATGTGGGCATTTGATGTCTGTCTGAACTACAGTAGAGGTAAAAGATGCTCAGGCATGCAGGGAATCTTCTGCATGGCCTATTAGAACACAGTTGGAGCACAAAGGTTAAAATGTCCGTTCCAAAAAAGATTCTTTTTTTTTGGTACCGGGGATCAAACTTGGCTCCTTGCACTTGCACAGCAGGTGACGAAACCACTGAGCTAAATCTCTGGCCCAAAAGACTCGTATTTTAAGCAAGCTTTGATCATGTGAAATCTGGATGTCCAGCATTTCTTATGGGGTACTTGTAGAATATAAATGACACCAGATATGAAGATGTGTATGGGAAGAAAATAAAAGTCCTATAGCCAAGTACCTTTGGGAAAGTTTGGAGGCACTTATATTGCAGGACTTCTCAGGGCCTTTAATTGCAAAAGTGCATTGGAAATCACCAAAAAAGTGTATGTGAATGTTATGAATGTGAGTGTATATGAAGTAGGTGTCATGGGCATCTTTTCAAGATTGATTAAATACACACCTATATGCACACATGTAAATAAACAAGTAGCTGGACTACAGTTTTGTAGAGAAGCATTTTGGAAATCACTAAAGTTATCTGAGGTCAAAGCTTTAAAAAGGAAAGTGAATGCACAGTAGCTCTAAAAACTTGTTTTTGCCTGTTAGTTTCAGCTTGTCAGTTTCTCACATTTTTCCTGTTTTGTTAACTTAATTTCTTTTTTCTCAGAAGGAAAGTGGCAACTGGCATGCAAATGATCCTTCCGCCTTCCCTGTGTGCTGTGCTCATCATGAGAGGCAGAAGCACCATATTGCATGCTTTTGTTGCAATGAGGGTCACCAGGCCCACGTGACAAATCAGTGGAGGGACGGCAACCCAGAAACCCATCTGTGACACTGGTGTTTTAGAAGCTCAAAAAGAACTCCATTAAAAATGCCGCTAGAGACTAAAGAGCCCATGTGGCGCACATCTCTGCATGCAGACCTCATGCCTCACAGCGTGCACGTCAGTGAGCATGCCCAGTAAGGCCTGAGCGCCACTGACCCGATGATGATGTCCACCAGGCCAGTCTTCACCCTACTCCCTGGTCCTGCCAACCGCCTGCTGCTCCTCTGAGCCCACCCAGCCTGGGCCCCGCCTCAGCCTCCCTCTCCCTGGCTCTGACCCCATATTCAAATTTTGCCCCTTCCAAATACTGCTCCTTACTTGACAGGGTCAGTTGTGTCCTGTCCCCAAGCCTGTGGGTACCCATTCCATGTTATGCTTGCTTCTTGTCAGAAACTGAACTTTGCTTCCCTCACCTGGTGCATGAGACCCACACTCTTAAGGACCCCAGCAAATAAAAGAAATGATGAATAATACAGAGGGGAATTTGAAGGGGGGATTTCCTTTCACTACAGGTTAGAGTGGGGTTGGGAGTGAAAAGGCTTCAGAGACAACTAATCTGAGAATGGGTGGGCTAGCTCAGCCTATCCCTCAGACTTTGGCCTGCCCTTCATCTGACCATGTGTCACTTCACACAAGTGACCACAATCTTAGCCCCATTTCTTTGGCAACAACATAGACTGCTGCTCACTGCCTCTCAGCCCTTTGGTTTAGTGCTGTGATGTTTGTGGGGATCCTAGAACAGTATCTGTGCAGGGAATGTGATGTGTTTGTTCATTGTTATTCATAAAAAAGATTCCATCAACTAGTAAAAAAACAAAACAAAACAAACCACATTTTTAAACTTGCAAAAATGTAAACAGGTAGTGTACAATGTAAAAATGGCTCATAAACATATGACAAATGCTTAAACTACTAAAACACAAAGGATTGTATATTAAAATGAGATGAGTTTGACTACAAGTGGCAAAAAAAATTTTTTTAATAGAGAAGATCTAGTGCTGATAAGGACTAAGCAGAGCTGGGAGTCTAAAACAATATCAGTGAAAATTAGAAGTGTACATAAGTGGACATACCTACTTTGATCTGACAATGCCCAGCTATAGAAAAACATATGTAAACAAGATATAAATGTACAAGGGCATTCTCTTGCAGCAAAATTGGAAATGTTCTCCATGTCCAGCAGTGGCAACGCTTACACAATTTACGGTGCATAGATAGCGTGGAGTACTTTGTGGCCCATTATAAAGGAAGAAACAAATCAGCAGGGCCTGACACAGGAGGATACTCATAGCATAGTCTTAACTGGAAGACAGTTTCTATATGATATGTTTAGAACAACCCTATCTTCACAAAGAAAAAGTTAAACGTGTGTGCACATGTAGATATGAGGCATGATTGAAATATTACATGAATCTTTACATAAAAATTTATTATAGTAAAAGATACATTGCCATTAACCCCCTTCAAAATACTACCTCTTGCTTCAAACACTTGTCCCATTGTTCTTTCCATTTTCTGAAGCAGTTCTGGAAGTTCTCTTTCATGAGTGTCTTTACAAGTTCTGATCAAAAATACGGTGAGTGCTGCTGCCATGTGCCATTCAGTGGAAAGGCATGCTCCCAAAACATTGCAGTCTGTTCTCATCCATCCACTTTAGTAAGCAGATATGACACTCTATGACTCTGTCTCTCCCCTAAAGTCAAAATGACCATGAAAGGTAAACATTTTGAATCGATTTAGGACATCAAGACAGCCATGACAACCCAACCAAAGAAACTCAGGAAGATTTCCAGATCAGAAAGTGGCAAGAACCAGGGTGTCTGAAGGGGGAATATTTGGAGGAGGATTAATGGCAATGAGCCTTTTACTGTAATAAGTAGTTTTCAAAACTTAACCATTCACTGTAATTTTTGATCACAGTTCATAAGTTTTTCTGCTTATGGAAACAGCTTCAGAATAAACCCAGAAAACCATGAATAGAAATAGAATTTGGAAAGCTGAAGGTGGGCTGGTCCACTTTTTTTTTTTTACGTTAAATACTTCTCTATTTTAAAGATACCTATTTTTAAACAAAGAAAACAAAAAAGAAAGCTTAAGAAAATGAAGAGAGAAAGAAGAAAAATCTCTGAGGTTCAAGAATATTGTGATAATTAAATGAGATAATACTTGACAAATATCAAGTGCAGTGCCTGGCAACCAGTAAGCACCCAGTGAATTCTTCTTGCCTCTTCCTTTTTTGTTAGAGCCTTGCCATCCTTGCCCCTGCCATGTCCGCCTCCATGGTTTCCTAGACTCAGTAAATATACAGTGGGGATTATAGCAGTGCTAGACACCCAGATGTTGGGTCTCTATCCTCTTGCATGCCCTGAGGAACTGCCAATCTCGAGAACCCAGCCCATTTCATTCCCAGGCAGAGCCTTGGGTTCTTTCTTCTTGGCACTATTGTAAAGAAAGGCCTGCCATCCTTTGCTGGGCATTGCCCAGTTCCACTTCCTGTCTCCTACAAGGAGCCCCTCAGTAGTTTGCAGTATGAGGTTCCATTGTCACCATCACACCCCCAGTGGGAACCTTAATCAGGTGGGTCATTCTGCTCACTGTTTCATTTCTTGTCTGTTTCCGATCTCAGTGAGGCCTTCCCAGCCCGGGAATATGGGCTTTCCTGGTTCCCCTCCCCCGTCAGCTTCCACCTGACTCTGGTGAATTCCATCATGCCTGTTTAAAATCATTTTACTTCCAATTTGCTAATTTAATTCTAGTCTTACAGAATTTTGGCAACCCTGCCAATTCGGGTGCCAGATGCAGATTTAATGAGCATATTTTCAGTTTTTTTCTTTCCTGTCTTCATGAAGATGCTGAAGAGAACAGGCTCTGGAACTCATTTCCAGGGGACTTGTTCCCAGGTGCATCCTGGCAGCTGGGCTCGGCCCTCCAGCCAGGTCTCTTCTGGTCTAAGGGAAGAGCTCTTGGAGAAAAGAACTGTCACTGTATGATCTTCCCACCTGTCCTAGAAGCTCCAACTCCATTCCCATCATTTGGACTTCACAGGAAATGTGTTTGGAGAAAATTACTTATTTCCTCTGGCCCGCGACTACAGACATGTGCAGCTCAGCAGATGTTTACAGATTCATCAATTTAAGAAACACATGCTGAGCACTTTCTAGAGGGATTTCTCAAAGTGTGGTCCATTGATGTCCTACAGTAGAATTATGTGGGGGAGGTGGAGGGTTACAAATCCCTGGCCCATAAACTATAGGATCAGACAGTGGGAAGGGGCGGAGCCTGGGATTCTGCAACCCAGAGGAGTCCTAAGCTTCCCGAATTTCCACATTTGTTACCTCATTTCAACTTAGACCACCAACCCCTATAGGAGACATTTTTATCCCCCAGAGTAAGCCTCAAAGAAATCAAGTGGGTGGTTCAAGGCTACAAAGCGCTGAGCATCAGAAGTGGGACTCTGCCTGAGGCTTTTGATTCTAAATATAGGGCTCTTTCCATCTTCCTGGGGTAGCGGCTCAGGCCCCAGCACTGTGATCCATGATCTCAGTGTCACTACTCATGACTCTGATCAGAGCAGGGCTACGCCTTCTCAAGTTCATCCACACAGATGCACCTGCTACCCCCCACAGTGTCCTTCCTGTGCAGACAAGGACATGAGATCGAGAGTTCAAGCTGCCCAGTTACCAAGCATGCAGAACTGCAGGAGCAGGAATGAGCACTCACCCCACATTGGATTCTAAATTTTGTGCCAACTGGTGCAAAGGGCTGAATGGAGCCTGCTGTGGATTTTCCCTTAGGAGTAGTAGAAGGAGACATAGGTGGAACCCTTTGGTTCTAGGAGGGGAGGCCTTGCCTTTGGGCAAATCTATTCTATTCCTGAGCCCTGGGTCTTGTCAGTGATACAAGGTTGAGATTGACATCAGTCACCAATCTTCAAACATTTTAAGTAGTGGAACCCACCTCCACCAATCTTCCAACTTTTTAACCCAAGTAAAATCTTACATTGAATTCCAAATAAAAAACAAAGAGACATAAATGGAGACATCTTGAATGGCTCGGGGTTGTAGAAAACTTCCATTTAGCCTTTAGCTAAATGTTTGTCTCTGTCCCTGGCCCCCCAGGCTTCAGAGCCTGGCACACTGGGGTCCAGTCTTGACTGTGCTGTGTTCAGGCTGTGTGACCTTGGAAAAGCTGTTTTCCTTCTCTGAGTCCCAGCTTTTTCTCTGTAAATGAGGATGACAGCAGTTAAGTCAAGGTGAGGTTTTGAAGGACTCAGTGCATAAAGGATGCTTAGCGTGGTGCCCAGGAGGGAGATGTGTTTCTTGCTTCCCTCTGGTGGAATGGGACATAAGGCATGAGAAAATAAACAGTCACTGAGGAGAGTCTCTGGGGTCAAACAGACACAATGTCCTGTACGTGAGTAGTGTGTCGGTGAGGCTCCAAAGTAGGAAAGAGCTTGCTCTCAGAGGGGCTCAGGAAGTGGAATTTTGGAGGAGGAAGAGATGCAGCAGATTCTAGTGAATTTGGGTGGCAAGAAGTTAGAAAAAGAGCAGTTTGGTCCCTTTAAGGAAGTGTGGTTCAGAGTTGTCGAGGCTGGGGAGAAGGAGACTCCAAGCTCTCCACAGTGGCCAAGGTGAGGGTGCCTGGCCCAGCCCCATAGTCAGATCCTGGGGCAAATCTACCCACCAGTGTCCCCTCCCCAGAGCCAAGCTTCAAGAGGACTACTCCCCAGGTCCTTCCCACGTCCCTTGGAAGCCTCCAACTTATACTCCACAGGAACCTCTCTCCATGTGGTGGTAGAAGAGTAGAGGGAGAGTGAGTGGAGCTAGTCAGGGGATGTTTTCCATTTCAGTGGCGTTATTCCTGGCTCTGCTCCTGCAGACTCTGTGGAAGCTGCCCGTGCCTGCTCAATGTGGAAGCATGACAGTTTTGAAGAATGATGCGTGCTAAGCAGGAGACCAGGAAGCCACTGCTGTCACTGCACGCGGGTGTGAGTGTGTCCGCTGCCACCCTCTCCCCACCCAGCCACCCACGGTCTCTCCCACCATTCCTCTGCTTCACCTTCTGGGCGGCCTTCTCCTGGAGCTGTTTCGTGCAGGATGGGAGCAGAGAATGCAACACCACTCCACACACGCCACTGCAAAGATGTCCACGTCTTAATTCCCAGAACCTGTGATTATGTTAGGTTACGTGACAAAGGGGAATTAAAGTATCAATGAATTAAAGTTGCAAATCAGCAGGCCTTGACATAGTGATTTCCTGGACTATCCATGTGAGCTAATATAATCATAATGGCCTGTAAAACATTATATATATATTATTTTCATTGTACAAATTTATGGAGTGTCATGACAATTCAAATGTGGTAGGTGGAGGCAAAAGACACCATCTGGGTATTATAAGGTGAGTAAGACAGGACTAGGCATTGATAGCTTTGAGGTGGACTGGAGCCAAGGCATGGAGCAGCTTCAGAAAGTTAGAAGAGGTGAAAGGAGAGATTTTCCTCTAGCAGCCCTACCAACACCTCAATTTTAGTCCAGCGAGATCCATTGTGGACTTCCTGCTTCCAGAGCCCTCCAGTAACAAATATGTGTGATTTCAGTTCACTGGGTTTGTGGTAATTCTTTACAGCAGCCTTACAGAATTCACCCAGGCTATGCCACAGGGAAGCTGAGGCTGTCACGGGGAGAGGGCCTCCCAGGGTGCAGCAGCAGAGGGAGGCTGTGCACATGCTGTCTGGTTTTCTCCAAGTCTCATCTTTGTCTGCTGCCTGGCTCTAGGAGACAGGTCCTGCTATTCAGACAGCTCTACAGGTAGGAAAGCAACTGTCCTTCAGTGAGCATGGGGCCCATTGGAGCCCTGAGCAGGGTCATCTGCAGGCATGCTGTGCAGATGTTGTCTCCCAGCCAGAGATGCTACCCTCTGTCCCTCCAGAAGACCTCCAGCTCCTCAAAGCTCCTGTCTCATTCTCTCTAAGTCAGTTCTCCTGCTTCTGACATTTTGTGTGTGCCCTTGCTGGTCAACAGTGGATGTGTCCGCACACATGGGAGTCACACTCTACAGCGCATGCTGAAGAGGCCCATACTTACACACAGGATGTCTGGGTTTGTCCTGGCTCTGACATTTTGTCTCTCTGATCTTGGCAAGTCCCTTGAACCCAGGGAAACAAGTCTGCCCTATAAGCCCGCTGAAGGTGCTGTTCCCGAAGAAGCATTGCTATCACTTCTCTGTCCCAGAGACACTCCAGGAGCAATAACTCCTCTCCTGACAGTGGCTTTGTGTCACCTGGGCTGCAAGGAGGCTTTTCTTTTCTTGCTTTGCTGAACATTTTTCATAGGTTGGGGCCTGAGCAAGACCTGGGAAACAAGAAAGCCAGAGTCTAGCGACAGGTGAGGCACACAGAATTGCAGGAGGCGCTCACCTTGAGGTCCTGAAAATCTGGCATTAAAGTCTCCGTTTTATAGATGAGACTGTGACCCGGAGAACAGAAAAGCCTTGCTTAAGGGTCATACGAAACAATGGGGAAAGCTGGGCCAGAGCACAGATGTGCTGTGTAAGTGAATGGTCAAATGAGTTTATCAGTCCAATACGTACTTTTTGAGTGCCTATTTTTGGTTATATTGTGCTAAGGGCTGGGCTACAACTTGGGAACACAACAAATGGCCTGGCCCTCTCTAGGAGTTTGTATTCTATGAGGAGATAATAAGTAATTATACAATTAGTTATTTGATTGCAGTGGGGACAAACACTGTGCAGGGGATAGTTCAAAGCCATCATTTGTGAATGGCTGTGCAAGTTGTACACTACACAAGTGTGTGTGGCATCTATTAATGAGTCTACAGTGTGATGTGAAGCCAAGATCAGTATATCCTGAAAGTAACAGTAGAAGACCACAGCAAGGCTGGGAAAGGGCTCAGAATTGCAATCTTCCCTTCCCTTCTTCTAGGCCCCAAGCTTCTCTCCCGGCCTATTTGATGGTCACAGCATATGCAATCAGGCCTCTTCTGAAAGTCTCAGAGATGGAGACTGCTTCTAGCAGGGCCTGGGAGACCAGAGGAATGAAGCCTTGCCCGGTCTTGCTGGGTAGAACTTCTGTTGTTCTGGGTTCAAAGGCTTGGAGGCCTGTGACAGCAGAGGGGGCTGGAATCTTCAGAAATGCCGGCTTTGCTCCTGGGCAGTCAGTATTGCCTGTTGTCTGGAGTTCTGGGCCTGGAAGGAGCCTGGCTTCTAGGAATCAGGGTCCCGAACTCGCTGCAAGCGCTGTACATTCACACCTCAGAACAAGAGCTCATGGGATACCCAGGGAGACGAGGCTGGAGTTTTATTAAAGCCCCCTTCCTGGGAAGCTGTGGTGGGGCACCTGGGGGCCAGTCCCACTTTGCCCTCCCATTAGCTGAGGGCCTTTGGCTAAGCTCCTCACCTCCCAGAGCATCACCTTCTGTAAAAAGAGGGTGATCCGTGCTTATCTTACTAATTATTAAAGTCAAAAGACTGAACAGATTTCCGAATGATATATAGACATAGAAATTGCTACCAAATGGGTCTATTTCTTCAAGGACCCAAGGAAATGTAACTTGTATTCCCAAAGCTTTTCAGGAAAGGAGAGAAAGACACATGGTTCTTTCTGTTAAGAAATCAGCCACTTGACAGGGAATTGGAACAGAAGGGCCCCTTAGAGATGGGCTTGTTCAGGTTTGTGGGTTGACAGAGAGAGAAACTGAGGTCTACAGATGGACATGACTTGTCCTGGTCACTCGGTCAGTTCATGGCAATCAGAGCCAGGTCCTACCACCCACCCCCAGCCCATACACTGCATCTTAGTTTTGTACATTCGGCTACTTAGAGGTAGAGATGACCTGGGAGGGGACCAGGCAGGGGTGAATAGGGGAGGGGGAAGAAGGTGGCGGGCGCGGTCTGGGAGGGGGCATGCCAACAGAGGGCCAACAACAGGGAAGTTATTGTACAGAGTGGCCAGAGGGGGAATGCCCTTCAGATTCCTCCCCTGCTTCTGGACCTGCCCCAGAGCCTCAGCCCATCTCCAGGTTCCCAGGCCTCATGGCCAACACAAAGGTACTGGCTGCCCTGTGACTTCAGGCCATCCTGGGTCCTGGGAGCTGCAGGACCTCGGCTACCCTTTGGTCTAAACAGATGGTACACCTGCCAGGTTGGCAAATTCCCCTGCCACTTGGTCCTGGAAAGGGAGGTCCTAAATGTGGTGATGTAGGGCAGCAACCTGGCAGCCTGGCATAGTGGGGTGTGTTCATTGTTCTCCAGCCGCTCATTCATTCAGGCTTCGGGAGCCACCCACATGCCAAGCGCTGTGCTCAGCATGAGAGGCGCAGATGGTACGCCTTGTTCTTGCCCCGAAGGCGCTCTCGGTCTACAGGACAAACACGGTCCGTCCTGAGGAGGTGCTGGAGAAGGGAGAGGCTCCTCACCTCCCAGAGTGTCATCAAGCCTCAGCCTAGCCAGAGCTGTGACACAGGAGTCCCCTACTGGCAGTGCAGAGGGGAATCTTGTAGGGAGATGGGGGACGAGGCAGGAAGTAAGTGGATAGAAGCTGGTAGAGACTCTGGGAGTCAGTTCCCCAGAGCTTGGGGCACATGGAATGGGAGCTGACGAGAAACAGTGGGAAGTCAGCTGTGGCTACCTCCAAGGACTTCTGGAGCACCCGTGCTGAGGCACAGAGTCTGTCCCTGGACAGGCTGCCTGGCCCTGGGCTGTGGGCTCAGCAGTGAGCCGAGTGGGGGTGGCTCTGCTGAGTCCCTCAACAGAGCCAAGAAGAGCACACAGCTGCCATTGGGCTGTTGATTCATCCTCACCCGCAAGCCCACAGATATTTTCCCTTGTCGCCCAAGGGTAGAAAATTGATAGAACTCAGTGTTTATTCACTCACTTATTGTCACCAGTTATGTTCAAGGCTCTGTGAGTGGTACAGAAATGAATCACACACATCCCCATCCTGTCCTCAAAGACCGTGTGGTTTGTCTGTGATGCCGTCAAGCACTTGCATGGATGATATTCCACACACAAGAGAGAGGGTAAACACCCCAGTGGAGGGTCCTAGTGAAACCCTGAGAGCTCGAGGCTGGCCAGAAGGGGTGGGCCATGGAATACTGCATGGAAGAGGCAGCATGTGAGCTTGGCTCCCTCAGGTTGATGGGGGCTGGATTTGCTCACAGTGGAATGGAGAAAAACATCCACAGAGAGAACCACAGGGGCATGGAAAGGCTGAGCCTGGGAGTTTGGCCAGAGCTGGGATTTCCGGGGAGTGTGTATCCTGCCAGGATCCTCTGGAGGACTGTGGTGGGAGGGTTGTGGTGAGAGATGGGTACACAGAGGGTCTGTCTGCCTGTAGGGAGAGTGAGCAGGCAGGAGTCCAGAGAAGCGGATGGGCATGAAAGTCTTAGCCAGGATGGTGGAAAAGAAGATTCTGTCCACACTTCTTGACATGTGTTTAGTGCCTGAGTCAGGTACCATTCCAAGCACCTCCCTCTAATCCAGCCAGGCAGCTTGTAACATTCCTCCTACTTTATAGATTAGTTACCTGCTGTGATGTCAGCTAAATAACTTGATCATATTTGGCAAAGCTGGAAACAGTGGGAAGTCAGCTGGAGGAGGTAGGACTCGAACCCAGGACTCCGTGCACCTAAATACTCTTGGATGAAGAGTGGCTTGCCCAGTGTCAAGCTTGACTCTGAGGGCTGCCCCAGGGCTGCAGGTCTCTGCCATAGTGACAGACTCACTTCTCTCCCTGTAAGTTCTGATGGGCCCCATGAGGCCTGCTCTGGTTCACTGATTTGAAACCAGAGCTTGCATATAGGTGGTGACAACGTAAACAACTGATGCAATGGAAACTTCTATGGAAAAAAATGCCCACACATCCCCAGCAAAGAAGAGCACCACCCAGGGCCAAGTGGGCTATGTGGCAGCCAGCTTCCTTTGGCACAGCTTTTCTGTCTGGGGAAACTAAATAGTGGGGGCAGCGTGGGGGCAGCAGAGCCAGGAGTGAGGCAGGTTGGACACTAGACCAGAACCTTGGGCGGGGCTCTAGAGGACCCTGGTCACTAGGCTTCCCCTCTGAGCTGAGGAGGCAGCTATGTGGGTGCAGAAAGCAAGGCTCCCTGCAGATGCATAAAGAATTGTGCAAGCTTCTCAATGGGCATTAGTCACCCCACCCTGCAGTGTGTGTGGTTCTCAGTCCCTGGGGTCTCTCGGAGTCTCTCTTGATCTGCTTTTCTTTTGCTGTCTCCTCTCTGTGAATAGTTTGCAGTAATCTTGTTATGGAATCTGGTACAGTATCTTATTTTCAAAGACAAGATCATTGTAGGTGTGAGTAAATCTAAAAGATCAGAAATAACCAAAAGAGGAAGAGGGAGAAGGTCTCATGTTTTGGAAGGTCTATTCTGAATTATTCAGTTCTTACACTGTTGGGAGGAGTGTGCTATTGCTCCCATTTCAGCGGTTAGAAAACTGGGACCCTAAGGTGTTAATTGACCTGCTAGAGGCCAACAGTGACAAGGACCGGTAGCATCCAGTTTTATTTAATGCCAAAGCTTCAGGCTCTCCTTGTGTCATGCAAGCCTGTTGGATCTCCTTGTGTTCTAACCCTTGATTTCCTCAGCTTTCAGACAGTAATGATGGAGCCTACCTTCAGGCTGTCAGTGACACGAAGACAGTATTAGGTAGATGATAGGCACTCAATAAATTCTGGATTCCTGTACTACCCTGGCTTCTGTCTCTATAAACTAGGAAGATGATCTGTTCCTTCTTTGGGGAAGCAGCATGGGCGTGGGGCTCCTGGTTTTCTTGTCCGTCTTCACCTTGAGATCAGTGACATCCTGAGACAGAGGCCAGATCTCCTCTGCACCCTGGGGTCCAGCCCAGGGAAAGTGAGTGTCTTGTTGCAGTCAGATCAGCTGGCCTCCAGTAGGAGGTATCTGTGGGCTTTCATTTGTACCCAGGGAGGAGAGATGTGTCCTCTCTGCACCCGTGGGATGAATGTCTTGTTCTGGGGAGACTTTCAGTGAGAGAGGGCCACCACGTGATGGCCGAATATGGCAGGAAATTACACCCCCAGCTTTTGTGTGAGCACTGGCTGCTCTTTGCACATGGACCTGCAGACACAGCACCTGGGACTCACCTGCTCTTCCTGCCCCTCCATTCTTCCCTAGTCCCTGGGCTGTGCCCTCCAACATCACCAGAACCCCCTTCCTTGTCTTTGCAAAGCCTGGAGACCATGAGTCTTTCTTCTGGCTGTCCCAATGCAGAGTTGGTGGGACAATGTAATCCTGCCGGTCACTAAACACAATCCACAGTCCAATCTTGGACTTGTAGTTCCTCTTTTCATCTTCAGTACAAGGGAAATTTATCACCCACTCTATTATCCACACCCACGCCTTTCCTTGGAAGCCTTCCTGTTCCTGAGTATTTTCCAAGTGTGGCTATCTGTCTGTATCAAAACCTCAGAGCTCTGCTGCCCATCTCTGCTCACTCCTGTTGTGGGGAAACTTCACTCACCCCTGAGTCAGCTACCATGTGAGCAGGGAACCTTTTGCCTGGAGGACACAGCCAGGGACAAGAAGGAACCTAGGTAGCCTCTGGGCAGACAGATGCATGCAACAGTGTTCTTAGGCTTCCGTGCAGGCGTTTGTGCAAAGGTGAGAGCCCAGAAAAGGGACAGCTTGATGGCTGCCTCTAGGGAGGGAGGGAGGGACCTTGCAGAACTGGCCCTGACCCCAAAACTAGAGCCAGAGGGATAGACACAGGCGTTTGCTAAGTGCCTCTTGTATGCTAGCTCCATGCTAATCTTGTGCACACTTTGTTTCATGTGATCCCCTCCCAACCTGGGGAGAGGTGAGGCTCTTCACTAATGACTCATGAGGAAAGTGAGGCATAAGAGCAGAGAGGTTCAGTAATTCACCTGAGGTCACACAGCTATTAATGGATAAACCAGAGTCTGAGCCCAAGTCCTTCTGATGATGTTAGGGCTGACTCACCAGGTCGTCCCCTGCTACTTCCTTGACATTGGGTAAAGGAGGCATGCCAGTATCTCCCTATTTCCCCAATTGCCAGTATCCTGGCCTGATCCACAATGACTATTTCTGTGTCTTGGATTTTTGTATTTTCTTATTGATCCACAAACCACAACAGTAGAAATAAAAATGAAAATAGATCTGTCCCACAATTCCCTGCCCCTGGCAGATCAAATTCAACTTTCCTGTATTGGCTCCATCTGTGAATGTTAGAGCCAGGGTGGGAAGGTGTGGCCTCATGTCAGGAGGGTGGCATGGGGCTCAGAGACAGCCTGCCCCGCCTTCTCTGGGATCAAGATAGGAAGCCGAGCACTAGAGCCCGAGGCCCTTGGAAACCAGCTGTGCTGTGATCCACTGAGGCTGGCCCCTGCCAGGCATATGAGTTTTCCTAACCCTTTACGAACCGCAGTGATGCCAGCCTCAGGGCCAGGTGGGTTGTGAGGCTCGGCCATGCTGTGATGCTCTGGCTCCACAGGAGAGCAGGAAGTGGAGTTCTTGGGCTGCTCCCCTTGTGGCTTTAAGTGGGGCTTGCAGAGGAGCTGGCCTTGGTCCTTCTGTCCCTGGGCGGGTGCCATCTTGCCCCACTTCCCCCAGTGGCCCTTTCCTGTTCATCTATGTCTGAAAAAGAAGACACTTATTCCTTTTTCAGTGTGGTACAATCTATGCAGTATTACACTTACCATCTTAACCATTTTAAGTGTACAGTTCAGTGGTGTTACATGCATTCATACAAGTGTGCCTCCGTTACTACCACCCACCTCCAGAACCCTTTCATCTTGTAAAATGAAGCAGTGTACCCATAAGCAATAACTTCTCATTCCTCTTGTCCCTAGCTCCTGATAACCCCCATTCTACTTTGTATCTATACTGTGCTACCATTTTTAAATTGTTAAAGTGAAACATGCTTATTGTTTTAAAAGAAGGAACAGTATAGAAATGCATATAGAAGAAAATGCATGCTCCAAACTCCACCACATTGCAGCCCCACCTCGGACAGACTCATGTGAAAGGAGGACAGCCGAGTGCCTTCCGTTCTGCAGGCTGGGGGAAGCTAGGGGCCCACCTGTGAAGAGTGCTTATGCTTGTACTTGATGCACAGAAAAAGTCAAATGAATCTCTATTCTTGGCAGAAGTATATGTTTATCTCTCATTAAGAAAAGTTATTATCCTGTTACTGCTACACGGGGTAGACTTGTTATTGTTTACTCATTCACCTAGTTCCCTGCAGATAGACTTGAAGGCTGTTTCCATTTGCACTGTTAAAGGCAGTGCTGAAACAATCATCCATCCTCGTGTTTGTGTGTTTGTGTGTGTTGATGTGTGTACACTTGTGAAGATTCAGGTCAAAGTAAATTTTGGTAAATATGGTTTCCTAATCTACACCCTGGTGGCAGTGTTTGGGATGTAATCTTTGGCCACGCCTCTCCAACGCTTGATGGCTGTCAGCTGTCATTTTCCTTTTTGCTAACCGGTTGGGGAACAGTAATACTGACTTGTAACATATGCCTGTAATGATTAATCAGGTCAGCATACTTACATACCTTTTATTAGACATTTCATTACTTAAATAATTATTTATTTCTTCTCTCCATTTTATTGGTTATATGTTTTTTTCTTATTGTTTTGTAGGCACTTATTACATATTATGGGTATTAACTCTTTTATATGTTATAATATATCCTAATACCCATTTTGTTGTCAAATATTCCACCACAAACATGCCATGGCTGACAAAATAGTTACCTTGATAGGGTAAATAATAAAGATTTAAGTCCTCTTATTTTTAGAATTCTAAAAATTGAACCTCCTCTTAAAAATTCAAAAATCTCCAAATATTTTTATTCAGTCTGTCATTTGTTTTGAACTACTGAAGGGGTTTTTTGTTATATGTAGTACTTAACATTTTTGTGTAGTTAAATGTGTTAATCTTTTCTTTCTTTTCTTTCTTTCTTTCTTTCTTTCTTTCCTTCCTTCTTTCTTTCTTTTTTTTGGTGCAGGGATTGAACTCAAGCGACCTTGCACTTGTGAGGCAGGCACGATGCCACTGAGCTAAATCCCCGGCCCTTAATCTTTTCTTTTAAGAGCACTAGGGTCCAGGTCAGGCTTTTAAAGGTATTTCCCAGTGCTATGTTATACAAATATCCTCATAGTTATGGTATTCTTTGATCGGTTTGCTTCTATGTTGTTGCCATCTTTAATCCATATAAGTGTGTATGTATGTGTGGTACAGGGACCCTATTTAAAATAGCATTCTCCTCCCTCCTTTACTGTTTTCCATTTTGCTGTTGCGTTTTCTTTGTGGCACATACCACCATTTGTCCCACCACTTACCTCACCTGTTTTATTGTGCACCCCCTGGCTAGCCACTCAGCCCCATAAGAACAACAGTCTTTTCTGTTCTGTTCACTGCTGCATTGCCGGTGCCCAGGACAGTGCCTGACACATAGCAGGCATTTAGTAAACATTTGTTGAATGAATAGACAGCCAACCAGTTGTCCCAGATCTTTTACTTAAATAATCCATTCTTTCTCTGCTAACTTGGAATTCCCTCTTCAACGGCGCTGTCTTTTCTGTAGTTATTGGTCTATCAACTTTTTCTCCCATTCCTTCAGTTTTATGTTTAATAATTTCTAGAAAATCATCAGTTTGCAGATTCACTCCCATAAATTTATGTTCAAATCCTCTTAAAAGTTTTTCATCTCTATTTACATCATTTTTTGTAGCACTTATTTGTGATTTTGCTCTTTAGTTTCAGCTCCTCTTTATCATGAATGGATATAGGTTTTGTATTTTCCCCTGCAACTTTAGTTACATTTCAGAAATTTTGAAAATTAGGAATCTCGATTTATAATTCTCCAATTGCAGTTTCTCTGTCCTCTTTAAATCAAAGCGTTTTAAAACTCATGTGCATTGTTTATGCATTTATTTTCATTTTTTGATATTCATTCATTTCTAATTTTTTTGTCAAGAACTGAGGCTACATTCTATTCAGCCAGTGTCCTTTGGAACCTGAGGTCTTTTTGCAGCCTGGCACGGGAACATTTGAGGAAAAGGTATTTCATCCATATCCTGAGTGAGTGAAGTTAAGCTTACTATCTACATCTGTAAATCCTCCCTATTCTTCTTTGGAGATGACTTGTCCTATCAATTCACTTATTAATACTGCTCAAGACATTCGGTGCTCTACCTTTTTTTCTTGTGGTTGTAAGAACGTATCATTTCAAATATTTTATGGTCCTATTGCTCTGGTGAGAGTAAAGCCTCATGATTTGTGTATCTTTTTGTAGAATTAGAAATATAAAATGTCCCACTTTATCTAACTTTGTAGTTTGTCTGAGATTAATTTTGACTTTCCCGCATTCTTTTTTGTTATCACTTAGCTTGTTACAACATTTTTTACATTATTTTTTAAATTTCAACCTTTCTTTGCCAATTTGTTTTAATTGTATTACTTCAAAATGGCAAATAGCCTGATTTTTGTTTTGTTTTGTTTTACTCGTCCTGGTCTCTTTTTTTTTCTGGTGCCGGGGATCAAACTCAGGACCTTGCGCTTGCAGGTGCAGCACCACTGAGCTAAATCTCCAGCCCTCATCCTGGTCTCTTAAGTTAGAATAAAATGATTTAATGTATTCATGTTAATTGTATTCATTAATATGTCTGGTCTTAATTTTGTAATTTTATTTTATGTCTTTTGTTTATTACATCTTCTCCTTTCTGTTTAATTTTTTTGTTTCCTAACTCTTGCTAGATTAACTGAATTTTCTTTGTTCTTCTTGTCCTCCCCCCCCCACACACACACACAGAGTAGTTTAAGAGGTGTTTTCTTCCTTTTCTTTTAGAAATAGTTACCTTTCAGTAAAAGATATTTCTCTATTCATGTCAAGAATTAAAAGGCATCTAGTTCCCAACAAGATGAGCTCATGATTATGGACATTTGTTAGATGTGACTGTACTTTTCTTCACTCTATTATCGTCACTGTTCCTTGTGTATCTTGTCTTGCCCTTTCTTGAATTACTTACTCTGATACAGTTTTTATTTTTTTGGAGTAATTCCTTGAATAATTTTTTTTAGGAATAGATAAGTGGGTGGCATCCTATTTTAGTGCTTCTCTCTTTCACTTTGAGACTTCGATGAGTAATTGATTTAATAATTTTAACTCTTTTTCCTCAAAGTTCTAAGATCTTTACCTTGTTGCCCTCTAGCAGTTAATAAGGGAGCTATCAAGTCCAAGCTTCTCACCTGTTTTGTAGAGACTGTTAAATACCAGGTCTCCAAATATTGTCGAGAAAAATGCGTCGGTGAGACCAACCTCAGGTCATCACTCACATGGGGAAGGGAAAACAGCAGCTCCACAGAGCCCTGGCATGTCTGGGAGGAGGAGGCAAGGTTGGCTTCACTGAGGATGAGAAATTTCCTCCAGATGAGGATGGGAGTGTGGTTGCTTGCTCAGGACTGTGAAGGCATTTGGCATAATAGTCTGGGATGAGAGGAAACAGTGAGGGAAGGAGTTTTAAGGCAAGGCAAGAGATGCAAAGAATCTTAGGGCACAAACTGTTGCTTCAGAGTGGATGCATTCTTCAGGAAGCTTCTGTAATAAGCAATCAAGTCGTCTGCCAGGCTAGAGGCCTCTGAAATAGTAAAGCCATGCAACTGAAGGCCATACAAGGTGGATGTTCTCTGTTCTTAATAGCTTCCCTCCCCTCCACTTAAACCCAGAGGATTCTCTTATGCTTAGATTGTGGTCCTCTGCCTCTGAGCAGGTCTCCTGCTTTGCCACATGGGCCATCCCTACCAGACCAGGTGAGGTCAGCGTGGCTCTGAGCAGGGCTTCTGTCCCTCCCTCTTGTCTGTTTCCCTGGGCTTCCTAGCAAGCAACTATGGAGCTGTCCTCCTTTTACATTCCTCTTTTATTTCAGTCATGTTTTAGGGAGAAGAGGTAGACAAATGGGTTCAGTTTGGCATCTAGAACCTCAGTTGCATGTGACATTTTCAGGGAACTGTGGACACAGGTGTGGTGGGGCAGCTCTCTGACATGCAGCATCAGTGACTGTCTCACTCCTGCAGCTCCCACAGAAGTCTCCCTGCTGTCACCTGGACTTATCTACCCTGAGCCACACCTCTTGTCCTGAGTGCATCACCTTATGGATCAGAACAATTCTGTGACTTCACTTCCTGTCTAGTCCAGATGCCTTTCTCCTCTTCTTCCCTGCCCATCTCCTCCCTCAGTAGCCATTAGTGCTTCTCTGCTCCAGTCACTGGGACGACATGTGATTTCTTGAACATTCCATTCCTGCCTTTTTTTCCCTCCTCTTTCTCTCATACACACAGCATGAAAATGGACTGACTACTCCACTGCATTCCCCTCAAAGGGGGGCTACATCTTGGTCATCTTTTATCCTTGGTACCTCCCATCCAGTCCAACCCACATAAGCATTGAATGTGCATCTGTGAAATGAATGAACCACAAAACTGTGTTCTAAAGGACTTCTGTGCCCTGACTGTGTGTCGGAGGTTGGCAATGCGTCATGCTGACCCCACTTGGGCTTCCTGCAGTGTGGAAGGATTTGAAGCTCATGGTGTCTTTGTGCATAGCAGACACTATTGTTACTCTTTTTTATTATTAATACATATTTGCAGTACCTACATAATGATTACATTCATCATGGGGAGTTGCTACACATACGTAATACATCTTAATTCTTTTTTCATCCTCTTCCCCTCTTCTCCCTCCTCCTTCTTAGACTTAGGAGAGGTGCAGCAAATGTGCATTGGGTGTTCCAGGAGGCAGAACTCATGCCCAGCCTTGTGGGAGGTGACTAAAACAGCTGAGGGAAGATAAGCAGGATTGGGCCAGGTAGACATGGCTATGGGGGAGGGGATGATATTCCAACAAGAAGAAACTGCCCAAGCAAAGGCTTGGAGGTAGGAAATTATGGGCTCTGTTTGTGGTACAGTATGTTCTGAAACATCAGAGGGAAGAATAGTGCATCACCATTTTTTAAATTAATAATTGCCATCTATTGGAAATTGTAAGGTCAGACCTGAAAATAATGGAGAATTGTGGAGTTGTGAAATCTTTGTATGGTTTTGATGACAGAATCAGGAAATGATAGATGACAGCCACGGAGCAAGTCCAGTTTCATCACTGTGTGGTAGTAGGATGATGTCCTTTGCTGTGGGACAGGACTGGCTGGATTTCATAGTGGCAGGTATGGTGGCCAAAGGATAGCAGAAGAGCTTGGGTGCCCTGTGTGTTTTATGGGAATCGGCAGTATCATGTGGTTGCCCAGAACTAACCATTCCAAAATCAGGTTAATGCAAAGCATAGTGCCCAAGGAGCAAGGGGACCATGCCCCAAGCCTGTATATAGGTGATGCCAGTCCTAGACTGTCAAGTTTCATGGAGACAAAATGTATAGCAATTATGTGAGCCATATCACATGTGAGGCATTGTTCTAGGCCCTTTATGAGAACTGACTCATGAAAAACCTGGGAGGTACTCACCATTCTTAGCCCCCTTTGCAGGCACAGCAACTTTCCAGAGCTACTGAGGTCATAAGTAGAAGAGCCAGGGCTTCAACTCAGGTGTCCTAACCCTGAAAACTACATTCTCAGCCATCCCATCACACTGTCTGGAGCAAACAAATGGAGCATAGTCAAAAGGGTACAGTGTGTATGTGACATGCCATGCTGTAAATGACAAAATCAACTCACATTTTCTGGTTTAGGAAGCACTCTCCTCTGAGTTTTCTTATTTGAGCCCTAACAACAGACTGCTAAGTCAATTGTTAAAAACCGATGCTCACTCATCCATCCATCCATTCAGTAATCATTGTTGAGCTCCTGCCCTGACCCAGGGTTCTCTTGGCTCTGAACGCCTTGTTTTGTTCAGTGATTGGGGAATACAATGTACTCTTATGTCTATTACTATATTTAATCCTCACCCAGGCCCCAATCCAGTCACTTGTACAGGTGCATTAGTTTTCTCTTGCTGTTTAACCACTTCACACTTAGTGGCTGAACACCACACCCCTTTGTTAGCTTAGCTCTGTTAGTCAGACCTCTGTGTGGAGTGGCTGGACTCACTCAGGCTAACACAGGGGTCTTGGAAGCTGAGTTTGTGTCTGGAAACTTTGAAGGACATTCTGCTTTTCCAAGCTCCTTCTGGGTATTGACAAAACCCAATTCCTTGTGGTTGTAGGACTAAGGTTCTGTTTCCTTCCTGGTTGTCAGCTGAGATATTGCTCTCATGCTTCTACCAGCTGCTTCCAGGTCCTTCCCAAATGACTCCTCCATCTTCAAGCCAGCAAGGCATGTTGAATCCTAATTCTAATCCCTTTGATGTTTCATCTCTGACTAGCCAGACAAAACTCTTCCTGTTAGGGCTTTCCTGATTAGCTCATTCCCTGATAACCTCCCTATTTGAAGGTCAATTTTGCCCTATAACTGAACCTAATCATCTAGCGTATCCCTAGTCCCAGAGATTGTGTAGGACTGTATACAGGGGATGGGGTAGCAAGAGTTTTGAGGGCCTTCTTAAAATCCTGCTAACAGTGCTGGTGAAAAATCATCAGGCTCAGGAAGTTCAGAGTTGGGCACAAGGTAGTACAGTGGATTCCAGTGTCACTACACCATCTCCTTGAGAGATATGGGAATCAGACCTGCAAAAAGAAAACCAGCTTGGGAGGAGTTGGGTGTTGGCCTGCTGGGACCAAGCAGAAATCATTCTGTGTCTAAAGAAGTTGACGAGAAAACTCATTGACCATGACTTTCAACCACCTCTACAGGATCTGAGATATAAACTCAGCAGTCCTTGAAGTAGTTCATGGAGGAGCCTCAAGAGACGCTGGCCAGGAAAGCTCTCGCCTGCAGAGGGAAGAACCGTGCGTGAGGCAGCTTCAACAGGAGTGGACATGAACACTGGTTTCCAGAGAGAAGAGCGTTTTAGTTTTGGTCACCGGAAGTGGTGCCTTCAGCACAGGTAAGAAGCCAGCTGTTGCTGGGTTGGCTCACTAGGAGGACCATTTTGATCAAGTGTGAGTTTGTTTCTGTTCTTCCACTGAAAAGGTGTTGTTATTATGATTATCACTGCCTTCCTTGAGTCTCTGGGAAAGGTGATCTGTCAGTCTTCAGGACCACTTAATCAGGAGTGAGCCCCCAGTGTCCTCCCTGCCATGGATCCCCATGCTATCTCCCAGAAATGCAACACTGTCCAGTCAGGGGAGCTAGGCAGCAGCCCTTGAGGGCAGAGTAACAGCTCCACAGGGCCCCCTGGTGGAAGAGTTGGAAGAATGCCAGGCTGGGGGCCGTGGTTCCCCGCACAGGGCACATGTTAGAATCATCTAGGGCATTCTCAAAATTCCAGTACCAGAGCCCTGCTCGGGAGATACTGATTGGATTGGCCTTGGTGGGGCCCCATCCCCAGTATGTGTTTACATATTTCTGGCTTCTCAGATACATGCTGTGGTTTCAGGATAGATGTTCAGTCTGTGGTTCAGCTTAGGTGTGCAGTGTTAGAAGCTCATTAGGGCAGTAATAGAGCCTAGGAAGTTTTGTCTGGTACTGATGGCATCAGGATCACCTGGGAGCTGGCAGAATGGGAGAGGGATGCCTGTTAAGAAGAAAACAGAAGGAATGTGGATTTCTTGGCACACCCATTCCCTCTCCATCAGGTGTCTGGGGATAGAGGATGCTGGAGTCCAGAGTTCTGATACTCAGGGCTTCTGGCAGCTCTAGATGTGCTCACCCCATCCTGTGTCTGGGTCTGTGGTCTCAACTGTGACGTCCAAAGGGTGTTTCCCAGCCTGGCTGGCCATGAGCAGTGACTCATCTCCTTTACCGAGAGCAGAAGTTTTCTCACTGTGCAGAGCAGGGCCTGAGGCCAGAAACCACCTCAGAAATGGCATGAGTGTAGCTGCATGGACTGTGGGGTGGTGAAGGCCTGGGTTCTGCCCATGGCTTGGCAGCACACCTGAGCCCCACAGCCTTGGGCCTTGACCAGGATTCTCCCACAGAGGTGAAGGGAGCATTCCCTGATCCTTAGGAAGAACTGGGCATTTGAGCCTCATTTTGAGGGGGGAGGGGTATTTGCAGGGAGGGGTATTTCCAGGGAGTGGTTGCTATATAGAATCTTCCCTGAGTTCAAATCCCAGCTCCCACAGACACTGGTTTTGTGCGCTACTTACTGGTTTCAAAGGCAAGTTGCTCTGTTCTTTGGCCTTAGTTTTCTCACTCACCAAACAAGATAGCAGTGGCTCCTGCCTCACAGGGGTGCTGTGAACATGCAGGTGAGGTCCCTAGAACACAGCCAGACACCTAGCAAGGGCTTCCCACACATGAGCAGCCTTCCCACCACCCTCTGCCACTGATGCAGGCAGCTCAGCCACCAGTCTTCCTGTGATACATCTGCTATGCTCTGCCACCTGCTCCTAACACAGGGCCCGGCAGCAGGGTGAAGTCAAGGGACCAGCCTTGTGGCATGCAGGACCAGGCACTTTACAGATAATCTGAGTCCTGCAAGTAAGGCTGGGCCTATCGATCCTTTTGCACAGATAAGGGAATGAGCACAAAGAAATTTAGTAATTTAAATACAGTCACACAGCTAGTAAGGGGCAGAACCTCTAGCTGCAAAAGATCTACCACTTTGTTTTCCTATTAAGGTGCCTCCTGAAGAAAGGCAGTTATAACTTCAGGGATGACCCTTCCCTAAGAATATCTGCATTTTAATAGGAATCAATGGTGCCTTATAATGAATGAGTTCCTTTCCTTGGCACCCTGAGACACTTCCTGGTACCTTGATTTTGCATTTGTTCCCCTCTGTGTGTGGGTCTCCTCCCCTAGCAATCATAGGGCAAGTTTTGGATTTACTGCTTGAGGAATGCAATAGCCATTCACACTAGTCTAGAAACAGAACACACCTTCTAAGGGCTGCAAGCAGAGCTCTGAGAGGACAGCCCCAGAGAGCCTCCCTAGATCTGGAATTTGTCCTCCCAAATTTGATACCCCAAATCTCTTTTGTCTGCATGAGCTCTGCCAGCTGCAAGGGGAAATCTGTAGAGGAGGAGACTTGCTAGCAGGAAACGAGCTGCCAGTTCCAGTCAGAAATCTGCCCCTCCCCCTTCCCGTGCTCTCCCAGGGGAACCGCACATCCATGGTTAATGGGGTGCTGACTCAATGCTGCCGGAGAGCCCAGGTGATTGTGGCATGGCTGGCCCACCAGGTTGGAAATGTGTGGTATGTGGGGGGCAGGGAGCATGGTCCAAGCCAGCAGGTGCAAGGCTAATAGCTCCGCTTGTGCCAGGGAGGGGCGAGGCCTGTTAGGGCCACTTGAGGTTTGGGAGCATCTGTATTCCCAGGAGAATTATTGGAGTCATTTAAGGGCAAAGAAACATGAGGTCATAGTCCTCCTTTAGGATGGGCCTGAACTAGGACTCTGTGTAGAACAAATGTCACATCTGAATGAGTGATCAGAGGACAGAGCTAATCTGAAAATGGGCATGGAAGCATTTTGTCAGCAGCAGACTTCTCGTGCTAGTAGTATTCAAATTATTTATCAGAAGCCTTTTTTGTTTTGTTGGTGGTGGTTTTGTTTTTTGTTTTGAGGGGTATGGGGTTATTTGCTTGTTTGTTTTTTTGAGACAGTCTTCCTATGTAGTCCACTCACTGTGTAGCCCAGGCTGGCCTCAAACTTTTGATTCTCCTGTCTCAGCCTCCCAAATGCTGGAGTTACAGGTGTGGACCACCATGCCCTTCTAGAAGACATTTTTAAAAATCAAATCTTGCATGGAATGCCAATGTTAAATCAGGTTAAGGTAGTAGTTTATTAATACACATTTTTTTACAAGTTCAGGTATTCAACATTTACTTATGAAAGTCCATCAACAAAGTAATAACTCTGTTTTGATGCATAAAAGCATTGAAATACAAGGTTTTGGACCAGGGACCCACAAACTATGGCTTGTGGGTCTAACCCAGGCTGCCACCTGATTTTGTAAGCAAAGTTTTACTGGAACACAGTCACACCATGTGCTTACACCTTATCTGCAGCTGCTTGAGACCATCTGTCCCTTGAAACCAGATAAACTCTGCTGACCTCTGCCCTGGATGGCCATCGTGTTGCTCTGTCAGCTGCAGCCGTCCAGTATTCCTTTCTCCTTCTTACTTTGCCTGGCCCAGCTGCACAATGGATGGTGACAGATTTTCAACAGCACACCTTGCAGCCATGGAGCAAGCCTCAGTTCCATGCCATGAATATTCAGGGGAGAGTAGAAGGGAGCGCTAGTCTGATACCCAACAACTGCTTGAATTCCTTCTTATCACAAACAAAAGTCAGACAGGGAGCCCCACAATCATTTATGATGCTTGTGTGATAATATATCCTCTTGTCACTGAAAGCTTCAGTGTATGCTTGCTTGTGCGTTTTGATGTAAGTGTGTATGGTCCTGAACTTAACAAGGACAACCACACAAAGATGCCCAATAAAGGGCTCAAACCCAGTATTCCTGGTGGAAAACATATGTCAATCCTGAAGTTCAAGATCTGAAGTTCAAGATCTACCCAAACCTTATTCCATGGTCCACACAATCCAAGTGAAGCTGGCCCTACCCATTGGCTGTGTTCCATAGGTCACAACGTGACCTGAATATGCAGGTTCATTTTCTGGTTTGGTAGTAATAGGAGTCAAGCTATATTTTTAGAATAAATTCTCATGTAATAATTGAAAGAGCTCTTAAGCATTTCTGTGAACACAATTTGAAAACCATGCTTTAGCAAACATTGGTGACTCTTGATTTCAGTGTTTAAGGATAACAGAGGAGGCTGGAGAGAAAGATTGGGTGAGAGATGGCAGAAAGGAGAAGAGCAGTGATGCTGTTGATAAAGGCAAGAATCATTGGGTGGCAGTGGGGTCCTGGCAGGAGCAGGGTCAAGGGTGGAAGAAGTCCTTAGCCAGCACAGAGAGCCCTGTGAGTTCCTCCTGAGGGCTGTGATGTCTCCTAGCCATTGGCGAGGACCTAAACTTAGCTGTTCAGCTGTTTGAATGACTGCGTCTGCCAACATGGAGGAAGAGGTGCAAGGGAGCATGGGGAAAGATTAAAACGTGCAGAGAGTTTGAGAGGGAGCTGAAAGCACAGAAGTATCTCCTGACAGCTGTGCCAAGGGCCTTTGCTGTCACTGGAGGCCCTGCACATCCCTTTGGATGGAGACCCGAGGAAGTGGTACTGGGACTGGGCAGTGGCTTTAGGCATTTAAGGCAAATCCCTAAGAGCCAGGAATAAAACCACCTGGCGGCCCCTCAGCGGGTGCAGGGAAGGGAAAGCCAAGGTGGTGACTTTGGGAGGCTTTGAGCTGAAAAGGTCTCTGGGGATAAAAACACCCTAGGCCTTCCTGAGGGTTTGCTACTCCCCCCATAAAAAAGAGACATTTTTAGATTTTAAAGGATGACCTCATTTTTTTTCATATTTACATAGCCCTGTTTGTTTGTGTAGTTCTTTAAAAATAGCCGGTGTATGCTAAGCTTAGTGCTCGGCCTCTGAGCACCGATGGCTGAGCCACTGTGTGGGAAGAAACGCCTTTTTATCTAAGAAAGGGGCAGCCTTGTTTCCGAGGACAGATGGAAGCAAAACAGGACAGGTAGGAAGTTTCGTGGTTTTTCATGTCGCTTCTCAAAAATAGCCTCACTCCTGCCTCCCACTTCCTGCCGGGCGCTACACACAGCAGATTTTCTCCATCAGCAGACTTGTGTTCTGTGAATTCTCAGGGAGACTCCAAGGCATCTGGTGACAAGCAGACGTCCTCGGACTTTGTGTGTGGCACACAGGGCCCCAACTCAGGTTTGGAGCACTGGGTTTGCGCCCCGGCTCTGTGGCATACTAGGTGTGTGACCTTGCACAAGCTACTTCCTCCATCTGAGCCACATCAGTGAGATGGGAGTAACAACACTACCTATAGCAAGCCATTCCTGTGCAGGTTAAATGAAGAAATATGTGTAAAGGGCTGAGCTAGCGATGGGCAATAGCAACTCATAATACTCTCTTCTCATAAAAAGATATCTGTCCCCTACATGGAAAATTGTACCAGCACCCTAACAACTCTCCTTCCAGCCGCTCATCTGCCCCACCCCATCCCTACACTATCCCTCAAAGACAGGAGGGTAAGACACAAGACCCTGCTGTCACCTGCTGAAAATCCACCCATCACTTACAAATTTATCCTCTAAATGAATACAAAGTATATATTTTAAGCTTTGCAAGTCTCACAGTCTCTCTTGCAACTTTGCTGCCCCAGTGTGAAAGCAGCCATAGAACATATATAAAGATGGGCATGGCTCCATTCCAGAAAAAACTATGTACAAAAGGTGGCTGGATTTCCTACCCTCCAGTCTTCAGGATGGACCCAGAACCTTACCTCTGCATTCCCAGTCCAACCTCATCCTCCCCATCCCCACTCGTGTGTGGAATGCCCTGCCTGCACAGGAATCCTCTTCACCTGCTGTTCCCTCTCTGGATTACCCCTCCTGTCCTGCAGGCCCCTCCTCTGTGGCATCAGGCACCCTTGCTCGAAAATCTGTGTGATCATCTCTTTGTCTCTAGCTTGGGCAGCTTCCCTCCAGACAGGGACTCTGCCTGTCCTCTCTGCAGCCCCCATGACTGAGGGTGACTATGGGTGCACAGTGAGCAAGTGTTACTGAACGCCAAGGTCTGCAAGATGGACAGCTGCCCTCAGGGAGCTCACAGTGATTAGAAAGCTGGTATGGGAGTTGGTGACAATCCAGCCAGCAGCCTGGGCAGGAGGCAGGCTGTGAGCTTATTAGGGTACTCATGGCAAGTGACATTTTTGAGCTTCATGTCAGGAAGAGAAGGCATTTGAAATGGACACTGTAGGGTGGGAAAGAGACTTTCAGGGAGACAGGACCAAGAATGCGCTCCATGCTGGGGCACTGGCCAGAGAAAGGCAGACCTGTTCTGGCCTCAGGTCCATAAATGGTCAGGCCGGCCTGGCTACAGTTGAGACCTCCATGGATGACAGACAGGGTCTATGTCTGGCAAGGAGGGTAAGGAACCTTCAGTGTTGGCAGTGGTGAGGGAGTTTGGATTTTATTCAAGCATGATCCACAACCCCCACAATAGAATTAACCTGGGGTGCTTCTTTAATATGCAGATTTAGGGCCCTGTCCCAGACTGGAGGCTAGGAGGCCCAAGGGGGTTGAGGTACAGGCAGGAGGAAGGGGACTGTGACAGGATCATGGGTAAAGATCATAAGTACTGTTCAGATTGATGTCACCTGTAGCAAGAAGGTTGATGGTCCTTTCTAGCCAGACTGGGGAGAAGGAGTATAGGAATGAATAATCTCAAAGAGAAGAGGACACCCAAACTCAGACATGGCAAGTGACTTGCCCCAGGGCTATACTGGCTACTTACATATGTGGAATCGACCAGTTCTAGAATAGGCTTCCTCTCTAAATCAGGGCAGGGATGGTCCTGCAGGTGCCACAGATGAATGAGAGACAGGCCATGGTGAATGGCCCGTCTGCCCAGCCAACCTGCCTGGTGCACAGGTGGTTGGGGGTAACTACTGAACAAATGAGGGAAGGTGTGGGGCAGGTGGCAAGAATATGGGGCGGGGGGGGAATGGGACCCAGGAGAGTGAGCCTGAGGAGAACTCTGGGAATGCAAGTCTGGAGGTCTGTGAGCACAGTGGTCCCAAGGCAGAGGCAGGAGAAGGTGAATTTGATGCTAAGCAGACTGAACTTGGGACAACAGTGGGACAGCCAAGCCAAGGTGCCCTGAATAGGGAGGGTAAGCCTCAGGGTGCTGAACAGAGAGGCAGGGACAGAGGGCAGAGGGAGGGGAGAGGAAAGGAGAGGAGAGGAGAGGATTAAAGAGCAAAGGCTGAGGAAGGAAGGAGCACACATGTACACATGTCTGGGAGATGACACTCCGGTGCGAGTCAGAGAGGCCAGAGCAGAGAAGGCAGAAGTGGGAAGACCAAGAAAAGGGAAATTTGAGCTGCAGGTTACATAGGGAACTTACTTTGGCCCCTCTTTAGAATAAAGCCAGCCAACCTAAAAGAAATCCTTCCATGGGTAAATAAAAATGTTAATCATCACAACACTGAAATCACCAGTTTCTGTTTTCCTGGATGCGTGCTCCTGACCAGCACGGAGGCAGGCGTGTGAATGCAAGTGCAGGCTGGAACTTTCCCACCCACCTGTCAGGACAGGCCCTGCCATCTTGCCTATGCTTGCGCTCCATTGGCGCCCATCCTTGGGCTCATCTGGCAGCCATGTCTTCATCCTCCTCTCCTGTGTCCATCCTAGCCCCTTCCCCTTGCCCTCTCGCCCCTCTATTCATGCAACAGACATTTATAGTCAAGAACAAAGCTTATTCAAAGGCACTAAGCCCTGAGGCCATGTGCAGCAGGGCCTACAACTCACCCACTGGAGGCCTTTGAACACACAGAGATTCCTGAACTTGGAAGTTTAAGTGCCTAAGGGGAGCTGCTGGCGTGCCTGGGTTCTCAAAGCATCCCAGTCTCAGTGGCTTCTTTTGGCCGTCAGTGTGACTTTGCTATTTTGAAGCAGGGCTTGGATTGAGAGGACACTGAGGCCCAGGTGTCTGGGTGTTTACCCACCGGGCCCTAAAAATATGGCATCGGCACAGCCTTCTGCAGAAGTTGATGTCAGGTGTGTGCCATACTCTCCCCTCCCCTGACTCCTGACACACACCAGTCACAATGATACTGCCACCACCATCATCCACCCTCAGAGAGGTGGATCATTCTCAATTCAGCCCCATTTAGACACAAGATGTCAAGCATCATTCCAGGTGACAAAACATAAATTGCATTGGGATTATGTTCTAGTGGGGAAAGTAATAAACTACACGTGCACGCGCTCACATACACACACACACACATTTATAAGCTATTGAAGCTGTAAGTGTATATAAAATTAATATAAATGCATTCATGGTCTTTTCCTTAAGTAAAATATGCAGTAAGTGACAAGGTGACATTTGGGAAAGGAATGGAGGTGCTGGGCTGGTTAGTCATGGTGATGTTTAAGTCAGGACCTGAGGATGGACCTAGAGGTGGCATTGGGCAAAAGGCTGTGGGAGGTGGCAGAGCCAGCACTGTAGGTATCTGGGCAGGGCACTTGGACTGAGGCAGGATCCTGTCTGGTGAGAACAGCCAGGAAGCCAGTGTGACTAGAGGCCCAGGTGGGAAGAGGAGGCTGGGGGGGTGGGGGGGAGGTGGATCATCCAAGGTCAGAGATCTGGGCGGAGATGTGGACCGAATGTCCCCTGGCTGACCCTGCCTATTGTGTGGAGACCACCTGCAGGAGGGAAGGACAGCAGCACAGGGCTGCCAGGAGGCTGAGGACATCGTCGGGGGTAAAAAAGTTGCAGACCAGGTGACAGCTGCAGAGGCCATAGGGAGTGGTTGGATACTGACTGTGGTCTCAGGTGTAGCCAGCATGGTTCACTGACAGATGGGGCATGAGGCCTAAGAGAAGCAGTTTGGAAAGGAAACCCAGTGCTCACATGGACCCTTCTCCGGTTAGTCAGCTTTCCCATGCCTCATCTAGAAAACAGGCCATTTGGATAGCTACCTCCAAGATTGCTTATGGCATGAAAACTATTTCAGCTAAGGTCAGTGGGGCCTAAGGATTAGTAAAGACTTGGAAGACACGGGGTGGTCCTTAGGACAAGACCTAGACCAGTACCAGTGACACAGGAAGAAGGGGAAATGAGGCGGAGTACGGCAAGGGCCAAGTGCAACGCTGTAGCCAGAGCCCTGGCCTGGGTAGGTGGAAGCCAGAGGCACAGCAGCTCCTCAACACTATGCCCTTTGGAACAGACCAGCAGGTTCAGGGCCTAAGCATATTTTGCAAATAGTGAGGCCCTCGATTTTGAGCATTTTCAGATGGACATGCTCAGGCAGGAAGGAACAAGGCCTGGCTCCTGGCCGGGGAGAGTTAACCTCCTGGCCCAGCATTGCATAACCACAAAGTCTGCTGAGTGCAAGGAGACTCTTCTGTGTGGCAGCCTGAGTGGCAAGCCTGGTGGCTCTGGGTTCTGGCACCGTCCTGTAGCGGAACAAACAGCCCTCCCTTCCCAGATAATGGCCCTCATTGAGCATTGTGTCCATGGCCAGTGCCCAGCAACGGGCAGCTCAGCCTGGGTAAGTTTCCTCTCTTGGCTGCTTAGCAAAATATTTACACTACGCCTTTCTAGTAAGACGGTTCCTAGGAGCCAGCGGGCAGAGGGAGCTGGAGAAATGCACCCCCACCCTCTGTGCCCATGCTCCCAGCTGCAGGAGTGCTGTCACCACCCAGTGGGTGAGCCTGGCTTGGGCATTTCCCACCAGGGTACTATTGTAAAGACATTGAACTAGGAGGTGCTGGAAAGCCTGCTCGTCTCCAAAATCATTGGTGTCTCCTCAATAGAAGAATGTGTTCTGTTTTATCCTATGGGGGCAGAGTTTGACTGGTCACTGGCATCTCCTACAGGGCCTCTTTCTCATGAAGCCATATGTGATTTGGGGGACCTGAAGATCAGGACTCAGAATCCCACCTACTTGGCTCTCTCCTAAATTGGTGGAGTTAGGAAACATACCATCCCTCCCTGAGTATGTCTTTCAGTGAGAGGAAGGGCCACAGGCCAACTCACTCCTGAGGGTGCTGCATCCTGAGGCACATCTGGACCAGGGGACACACAGCCATGTTGTCAGAGAAACAGCTCTAAGGAGGTAGAGTTCTTTGTTCTCAACCTGCCAGGATTGTCCTAGAGAAAAAGGATCAGAGGTGTGGTCCTCGGGACAGAATCAAAACCAGTGAGTGATAAATCACATAGTCATTAGTAGAACGATACCTCGAACAATAGAACCCATACCTATTTTAACCCAAAACATAAATTCTTTGACCCATGATCCCATTTCTGGGAATCTGGCTTATAGAACAATAAGAACAGTCTGTAAAGATACATGTACAAAGGATATTTATTGCAAAATCTAAAAAATTAGACTCAACAGTAGAAAAAGTCAAAGGTGTTCTATCTAAACCATGCCTGTTCAGCTACTAGCAAGGATGAGACAGATCTTGGGTCTGTTCAGAAAGGCAATATGGTACACTGGCTAGGTGTAGAGGACCTGGAGACAGACTGCCGGGGTTCTGGATCCCACCACTTACCAACTATTTCACATGACTCACCTGTTCAATAGAGTAAAGGTTTTAATAGTGTCTGCCCTATACCTTGTTAGGAGGTGAAACTGAATTGATGTGTGTGATATGCTTATAACTGTCTGGTACATGCTAACTGCTCTACCAAAAAATTGGCCTTTCACCTAGATACATTATCTATGAGAAAATCCAGGTGCAGAGAAATGCATATAAGGTGAAACAATTTTTGTAAAAAAAAAAAAAAAAATGCCTCCCCAACTTTAACCCACTGCCAGTGATAGAGAGAGGGGAGGGAAGGGAGGAGAGGGAGAGGGAAGGAGAGGACAAGGGGAGGGGAGGAAAGGAGAGGGGGAGGGAAGGAAAGGAGAGGAGGGGAGAGGGGAGGGAAAGGGAGCACAGGGGAAGAGAAGAAAGGAACAAGAAGAACAAAAAGAAGGAAAGAAAGAAAGAAAGAAAGAAAGAAAGAAAGAAAGAAAGAAAGAAAGAAAGGGAAAAGAGTAATTGCTGCTGCCCCAAGTAGTTCATAGCCACCTGAGAGCGGCCCTTAAGGAAGGCTTGAGTCTTGTAGGGAGCTCAGGCCAGGGCTCTGAAGTCCCTTCAAACCCTGAGACTCTGTGATTTTATGGATCTATCTTGGCAGTCTCCAAGTAGGCCCTCTCCTTATTTCATTGAATGAAATTGTCTGTTGCATGCAAGATTTATTTACCAACATGCCCTTTCTGCCTGGGGAACAAAGGTGTTGGTTGGTGGCTTAGTTTTACAGGAATGCTCCTTGTCCTTTCCTCATGGCACCCATCAGTGGGACCACACAGTTCCAGGTGGGGATCTCCAAGCATCCTCCCAGGCCTGGCTTGATTTTGATGAGTCAACAGTGACGCTGTCGCCCCCCGGAGATGGACTCCCCCTTGGTCAGCCACATCCTACTCAGATTCACCCCTGATTGACACAGGCTCTGGGAATGGAGGCACAAGCGGCAGGCTGAAAAGACCCCCGCTGGGGTGTAGCAGTCTTGGAAATCAGAGCTGCTTCGTCCACTTCGGCTAAAGCCACTTGAGATGAGGTCCAGAGTGATATGATAGCAGAAGAAAACACCTTTGTTAAAGGAGTTATGGTGTTTGCTTGTATTTAACACACATATAAAGGTTGTAAAGTATGTTAGCCATATGGCAATGAAATAGACAATGATATAATGAATACCCATGAACTCATCGCCCTGCTTTAAAAAAAGACTTGACAAATATTGTAGAAACTCCTGCCCTGCCCCCACAAGCTCAGGTTCCTTCTCTTTTCTCACACTGGCCATCATCCTGCACTCATATTGCCATCTGAAAATGTTTCTTGGCATTTATGAAGTGCCAGGCAGAGTGCAGGGTTCTGGGCTTATCACAAGGCTTGCCATGGAGTGGTATGAGACCCCATTCCTCTCTGCCCATGGTTCTTTCCTTTAGTGACTTCCCATCTTAGGTGGCATTTGTCTATTTGGGTTTATGGGGCAGTGAGGAAAGCAAAGCTGGGTCCTAACACCCGCCCTGTCACTAGCCTTGTGATCTTGGGGTAGTGCCATCCCCTACCTGGGACCCAGTGTCATCTGTCAGAAATTGAGTGGTTCCTCCATGGGAATCAGTAGGCAGGCTGGGCTATTCACAAAGTGTTGGGCGTCCCAATGCATCTGGGATGGGGGTGGTACTTATTTCTCACATGTATGACATAGACCACTGGTAGTGTATCAGGTAATTTTAGGGGAACGTGGATGAAATTCTTTAATAGTAATTTATTTAATTAAATAAAACAACAGCTAATGACCTAAAGTATGGGCCCACTGGGCATTCTTAGGCCCTAAGAGAGCCTGGTGCCTGGCTCAGAAATGGTTTATCAGAGCCTAGGGAAACATGGGGCGGGTGTGACTTTATGAATGGCTCCCTGCTTAAAACAGCAAGAGAGAAATTTCTTTCAACTCTTAGTGGCAGGAAGAGCTTTGCTTTTATTGAGGAACTGGCCTGTTTATCATCAAGACACTGGGATTGTCAAACTCATCATGCTGCCCTTCTTTGGCTTCCAGGAAGGTGCATGCTGAATCTGAGATTTTATCACCAATTTATGCACCTTCTCCAGTCCCTTCTGGCAGAGCTTTAGTCTTCCACTTCCCCTGGGTTGACAGATCCTCTGTGGAATAAAGCCAATTAAAATTGCAAAAAGGCAAAAAGAGAATTAACTAATTAATCGATGCATGCACAAAGAGCATATGACCAAAGAGTTCTTAGCCCTACTGTGCTTGTTGGGGGTTCCTGATAGGAGCCACTGCCCTGCTGAAAGCATGTCTGGGTTAGACAGGCAAGGGGTTGAGTGAGGGTAGCCTCTGTCTGCACCCATAGATTAGAACCAACCAAGCCCTGGGAGCCTGTACCCCCTCTTGAGCTTTGAGGTCATCTGATAAATGGGACCCTTTCTGGAGAAAAGCAGGACCAGAGCTGGTGGCCTTTGGCACCCATGTCTCCCCTCCAAAGCCAATAAAAAAACAGTGAGTGCAACGTGGGTCCCTAACCTCTCTTGTCCTACTGCCAGCCCCAGACTGCCCATGTCATAACCTCTCTTCCAATGGCGAGCCCCATGTACCTGCTGCCAGATGCCATGCTGTCCAATGGCTGACAGTGGCCAGCTCCAACCTTTGTGACCTCAGAACCAGGGGGGATCAGAGCGCTCTGAGAAACACATGAAACAGAGGTGTTTTAAAATCAAATGACTAATACCATTATGCTAAGTGAAAGAAGCCAGACACAAAAGGCCACATTTTAGATGATTCCTTTTATATGAAATATCCAGAAAAGGCAAATTCATAGAGACAGAAAGTAGATAAATTAGTGGCTGCCAAGGGCTAGCAGGGAGGGGAATGTGGAATGACTGCTAATAAGTAGGAGCTTCTTTTATGGAATAATAAAGAATGTTCTGAAATTATAGTAATAATGTTGTGCAACCTTATGAATATATTAAAAATCACTTACATGTATACTTTTTTAAAGAGTGCTTTTTTCCAAAAGCACATGACTAGACAACATCTAAGGAGTTATGATGATGGGAGAGATACTCAAAATTTAGAAAATGTTATCCATTAACAGGTTAACCTTCTCTCTGGGTTCAGAAAATAATACAACCTCCCCCCTTTTTTGCAGAAAGGGATGAAGGTGACTTCTGAAAACTGACCTTCACTGAGGTTTTCCACATTTATAACTTCATTTGTTCATTCATTCCTTCATTCATGCACTCGCACCCCTGAGCCCTGGCAGGCACAGGAAACATGGCCCTCATGGAACACAGCCCTCCTACACCTGTTGCTGGGAGATGGCATGTGAGAAAGCACAGGGGTGGGGTGCAAGATAAGTGGCTCAGCCTCCACAGATCACATCGTAAGCAGTCAGGAGTCGGCAGCTTCCACGTATTTAACTAGTTGATCTCATAGAAGTAGAGAATAGAATCATGGTTAGCAGAGCTGGGGAAAGGGGACTGTGGGGAGAAATCAGCAAACTGGTAGCAAGTTACGATTAGAGAAGAGTAAGTTCTGGTGTTCTGGTCCACAGTATTATGTGTTAATTAAAAATAAAATAACACGTAGATTTTAAAAAGAAGAAGTGGCGGCTGTCCTTGCCACAAGACGGGGCACTATGCATGACCCAGGCAGGAAGCCAGGGGTGTGATCTTGTTTAGGAAAGAGAAATCCCACTCTTGGGCCAATCCTTCAGGGAAACCCATGACTGGAGAGGAAGGTGGCATTATAGAAAGATCTGGGATTCTGGGAAAGGGAGTGGAGAGTCCCTGCAGATGGTGGTCAGTGGGTTTGGCCCCACATGGCCCAGAGGAGATGGAGCCCTTCACACTTGTCCTGTGGGCGGGTGGCTGACTCAGAACCCAGCCCACCTGGCTGCCCTCCACAGCCCATCCCCAGGGCATCCCCAATTCCTCTCTCCTGGAGCCTCCCTGGGCTGCTTCCTGACAGGAGTTCCTGCATTAATCCTGCCTCCTGGCTGGGACAGCCACCAGTACACACCCAGAAGCAAGCATCTAGGTAGGCTCTCCTGAGGGTCTGAGTGGAGGAGAAAATCACCAGGATTTCAGGCTCTCACAGGTCCAGCTCTGCCGCCTCCCCAGTGGAAGATGGGGGTGGGAGGGCCTGGCTCTGAGGAAGCTGAGGGATGCTCTGGGAGGGGGCCCTCAGCAGGCGATGGCTCTAGGTCTTGGCGAATGAGGATTGACAAGCCTCCTGGTCCCTGACTTTAGGATACCATATTTGTCCACGTTGAGGATGGGTCGAAAATTCAGAGCTGAGTCAGATCCTGGGCAGGACCCAGGGAGCACAGGATGTCCTTGGGAAGCCAGGACTGAGAAAGAGTCTGGCTGTCAGTTCAGCCCAGCCGTGTCCACCCTGCTTCACCTCTGTTCCCTTATCTTCTTGATAAAATGATAAGGCCCTTTCCAGAGTGTTAAGGAACTTGGGAAGTGCTGTCAAGACAATGTGCTTATAGTCAGAGGAGCAGATGGAGCCACAAATAACAGACTGTCTGCAGGATGACCCTCAGTGGCACGAAAGGAGATAAGAGCTATGAAAACATTGGATGAGCTGTAACTGCAGCACAAGTGTAAGGTGGCATCATTCTTGGTATCATTAGTACTATCTGCGATGGAGGGGGAAGCCCAGGAAGGTCCCAAGAAGATATTGTCAGTGGTGACAGTAGGATTTGACTGGACAAAGAAAGGAAAAAGTGGACTGGGCAGCAGGGCCAAGGGATGGGATTGAACCAAGGCCAAGAGACAGAAGGTGGGAAGAAACAGAGCACAGTGAGGGGAATGGAAGGGAAGAGGTTGTAGGCTGGAGAGGTGGGGGTAGGGCACAAGGTGGGACTTCTACACAAGCAGGCAGGAAGGTGAGATGAAGGCTGGCCTTGTAGACAGAGCCTGGAATATCAGGAAGGGGTGTCCATGTCCACAGACCTAGTCAGGAGGCTCCTTCAGGGCCAGAGGCAGAGGCTCACCATGCTGGGGTGAGTGGGCCTCAGGTAGCTGAGGAACCCAAGCTATAGAGAAGAAGCATCCAGAATGTCAAGGTGGGAAGGCCTCCAAGATCCAACCTGAGTTAGCACCCTGTTTTCCAGCACGGACTGGAGGAGAAATTACCTAGGATGACCAGTGAAGTGGGGGGAAAGCCAGGTCTCTGGGTCCCCAGGCCTGAACAAAATTCGGGTTTTGTTTGCTTGGGATTATGTGGGGAGGTAGTGACAGCACAGATTTGGAGCCACCTGCCTGCCTGGACTCCCACCCCACAAAGAAGTGAACATGTGCCCCAGGGCAAGTCACATGAGCTCATGTGCCTCAGTTTTCTCATCTATAAAACAAACATAAAAACATTACCTGTGTCCTAGGATTGTTTTGAGGATTCATGATCCTTGAGTCTTAGCAGAGTCCTGGCACCTCATCATTGCTTTGTAATGTCAGTGCCTCTTCTTATTGTCCCAGTTGCTCTTCAGTTTGTCTCTTATCACAAGACATGATTCCTCTTTCTTATATCACCAGTTCTTTTGCCAATGTGTGGTTATCTTCTTTTCTTGCTCTTTGCCTTTTTCTTGAGTTAAATGCACTTCATCTGAGATTGTTCTGAAGAAGAACTGGGGTTATCCTATGATCAATCCAGTTTAGCATTTATCTCTTCACCCATAGCTCATCTGCTTATTCATAATACAACAGGCAATCAGCAACCTGTGCTTGGAACTTTGGGCAACAGAAAAGTAATTCTCAAAGGGCCCCTCTCTGCTCCATGTCCCCCACCCGTGGCCTTCTGCCAGGACAGAATTTTCAAAATCACCTGGTTTAGATGAAAAGCAATGTGTGAATTGCAAGATCATATTTTCTTGTAATACAGCCTGAGGAAATCCTACCGGAAAATTTCTTCTTGCTCGGTGAGGACAGAAGGTGCATGGAGGCTAAGGATGAGTTCAAGGAGCGGAAACTGCTTCACTGGAGGATGCAGACAGTGGGTTCCCCATTGGCTTTCAGAGAGCAGAGGCTGTTACAAAAGGAAGGCCTAGGCCAGAACCTAAAGTGAGAATTCCTGACCAGAAAATGGGATTGGAATTTATTGAATGTAACCGAGTTCCCTAGAGAGGCTTGAAGAACTGGACTGGCTGAGCCCTGGCCCGAGGTTCTCTCCTCAACTTCCCTGAGTGATGCCAGCAGGAGTGCTGGACCTGAGTCTTGAGGAAGCTGTTGCATTGTCATCCGTGACCTCTCTAGGGTGGTGCCTGAGCCTGGTTTCCAAGAACTGGGTATTTGGTCTCCCTCTGGCCTCTCTTATGAGATCCCTTTCAAGAAGGTTGGCCAGAACCCTTCTCCCTCCACCCAGGAGGACTCCCCTAGGCCACCAGCTTCTGTCTTCTAGTTGTCATAGAATCACCCACCCTTGACAGACACTAATTACTAAGCACTACTAGTGCCATAGCTACTGTAAGGTGAATGAGACAGGCACCTTGTCATAAAAGAACTCTGTCTCCCTTAGGGGGAGAAAGACTGGTGAACAAATAAGCTATAGCACAGTGTGAGGCCTTTAGGGGAGCAGTGTGCCCAGGGGCAGTGCAGGGGGGCCAGGGCAAGCCTGCTGGAGTACTTGGTGCTTGGTGACTGTCTGGGGGTCTGTTAGTCAGGATTCTCCAAGGAAAGAGAACCAATAGGACACACACCCCACTTGTGGACATTGGCAAAGGGATTGGTGGTTAAGAAAGGTAAATTGTCTGTAATGACAGAGACAAACTATAGAGCAACTGGGGTAATAACCTGAAGTGCTGACATCATCGAGCACTGACTGTGTGCCAAACATTGTGCTAAGAACTTAAAACACACAGAATCTCAAAACAATCCCAAGGTAGGGGAGTTGATTTTAAGGAATTGGCTCAAACAATTGTGGAAGCTGACAAGTCCCACATCTTCAGTTTGGGCCAGTAGGCTGGAGAGCCAGGGGGAACTGCAAACTCCAAAGAGAGACTGCTGGCAGACTTAGTTTCTTCTTGAGAAAGCTAGTTTTCTCTATTGGGGTTGTCCACTGATTGCATATGACTCACTCCTACAGTAGAAGGTATTCAGTTTTATGCAACATCTATGGATTTAAATGTTAATCTCATCCAAAATCCAGAAACTTCTGGAATAATGTTTAACCAAATATCTGGGCCCATAGCCTAGCCAAGCTGACACATAAGATTATCTGTCACAGGTGAGTCTGAAAGACACTAAGGAGTATGCCTCACATTCAAGAGGAAAAGGGCATTTGAAGCAATGGGAAGGACTCATGTTTTGAGAGTTTTGCAGCTCACATAGACTGGGAGGGAGAATGGGAGAGATTGGCTAGAGATACACCAGAGATCTGTGAAAGAGACCTTGGGAGCCATGCTGTGAGCCCTTAATTACCAGGGAGCAAAAGGTCTTAAAAAGGGGAGTCGTTATGAGTTAGATTCTTTTCTTGGGCAGCCTCTAGTAGGGTAGGGTGGGACTGCTTTCTCCCAGCACACTTGGTGTACATAGTGTGCTGATTCTCAGCTCTTGCAGCTGGCAAGGTACAGGGAGTTCGCTGATCAACCTCCACTGGGCCCTGATTTAGGGTATCAAAAGCACTCTCCATGGGGCACACACTGTGCAGGCCAGAGATTCCCCCCCCTCAGTTGGAAGAACCCATCCTCCCTTCTCATGTCAGTATCCTGGAAAGGGCATCAGCCTCTCAGCCAGAGAGGAGTAATTTCTACTGCTGGAACACAAGTACCTGTCTCCATCTCATCTCTAGAAGCCATTATGATGACAGAGAAGGGCATTTTTGGAAAAATGACATTATAATAGCTTTGAAAAACAAGATAGGATGGACCAGATATGCTCATAAATCTTAGAAAGCTAAGAAGCCCATGAGATTGCATAGAGAGAATCAGATCAGAAAACACTACAGCCAGACCCCAGAAGTCTGAGTGATTTTTATTCCTGAAAATCCAAGCATAATTCACACTGAGAGCAACTGAAGAGCAAGACTAGCTGCCAAGGTTCTTCCTTGAAGAACTCATCAGAGGACCAAGTACTGTTTGACTCCTCCTTGCTTTCTACAGGAAGAGGCAGATAGCCAGGGACAGCCCAGACCCAGGAAATGTTTTCTAAGCAATGTCACAGGGTCAGGTCTGAGAGAGCCTGAGTGAGGGGCTTCCATCCATCTCCCACAGACTCAGTGTGACATAGGGAGTGAGCTGAGGAATGTTGGCAGCTCTGTCTCATGTGAAGAACACCATTATGCCCACTGTGGAAAACATGTTTTGGCAATGGGAAGAGCTCCTGTGCTGACTTCTCATGCATACCCCATACTGGGAGACTTGCTGTCCTGTGCTTTACCCTCTTACAAGAACCCTGCCCCATTCCAGGCCCATCCTGTAAGAGAAGCAGAACCAACACTTCACAGGAATCCTTATGGAGTTGGCTGCTTCACCAGTATCCTTTTTCTGTTCTCCTGTAGTGATGGAAGTGTTAGCAAGGTTCATAGCCACCCAGCTAAAGATTACATTTCTTAGCCTTCCAAGCAGCTAGGTGTAATCATGTGCTGATGTGAACTGAAATATCAAGTGTGACTCCTAGATTGTGCTCCCCCTTTTTGCAAACATGCTGATGGAAAATGGGAGCCATGAGCTGTGGATGGCAAGAGCAAGGTCAAAGATGCCCACACTAGGAAGTTACCATGTCAACTTCACCCACTTACACTTAGACCATTACATGAGACAGTAATAAACTTCTGACTTGTCTAAGCTCATTTTTTTATAGGTGTTCAAACCTATAGCCTCACACAAACACTAACTTTACAACATAATCCCTCAGTCATAGATATGTGTAGACAATCAGAATCAACAACCAGTGGATGAAAGCCAATAGCAGGAAACAGGAGGTTGAAAATGGAAGAAAAGAAAAAGCTCATTTCAAAGGAAACAGAGTTCAAATATTAGAGAGCCCTGAAATAAATTATCATTAATTGATAATTGATAGGTTACTCTGTTTAATAGAAAGGAACAGGTTGCTAGGAAGATGGAACAATCAGAGAAAAAGGAATAATTATAGAAAATTTAAAATATGATTTCTGAGAAAAATGTAGTGGCTAAACTGAAATACACAATGGATATGGATGAAGAACAGCTTGGTGATCTAAAAGTTAAAATCAAGTAAATCTCCCAGAAAGCAGAGCAAAGCATCAAGGATAAAAAAAATTAAGATCCACTGAGGTTCAGTATCCATCAAACAGGAGAGCCAGAAGTAGAGACCACAGACAGTGGCCAGGGGGAAGATAGGTAGAAATAGTCAAAGATATAACCAAAGAAATTTTCCATAAGTGCAAGAAACAGATTTAGAGTAGAAAAAGCACACTGAATTGAGGACAAAACTTAGTAAAATGAACATTTAGACACATCTTGGTGAAATTTGAGAAAATGAAGGCTAAAAAAATTCAAGAGAATCAAAATTTTTTTTTTTTTTGTACCAGAGATCGAACTCAGGTACTTTCACTTGTGAGGCAGGCGGCGGAACCACTGAGCTAAATCCCCAGCCCAAGAGAATCAAATTTAAGCCAGAAGTTCTTATCAGTAACACAAGATACTCCAGTACAGTGGGGGCAGTGCTTTCAAAAACCTGGAGGATACTGATTTTGAGCTAAGGATCTTTTCCTGTCAAATTAATAATCATACTGTTTGTGATGGCTAATCTTAATTGTCAACTTGATTGTATTGAGAGACACTGGGGAAGTTAGTAAAGCACTTTTGGGTGTATCTGGGTGGGCCAGGGGACTGTGACCTTACTCATCCCTTGCTCTCTGTTCTCTTCTCCTGCTCTCTGCTTCCTGGGCACTATGAGTTGAGTGGCTTTCCTCCATGATGTCTCTCCACGAGGAAGGTTTTGTTGTTGTTGTTTTGGGGGTATTTTTGGTTTTTTTCTTTTTTGTTGTTGTTTTTTGGGGGTTTTTTGGTACCAGGGATCAAACTCGGGACCTTGAGCTTGCAAGGCTGGCACTGGAACCACTGAGCTAAATCCTCAGCCATCATGAAGTTTTTTGAAGTCAGCCAACTATGAACTGAAAACCTCTGAAAACATGAGCCAAAAAAAAAAAAATTTCCTCTTTCAAGTTGTTTATGTCAGGCATTTTGTCCCAGTGACAAAAAACTGACTAATACAATGTTTATTGGCTTCGTGTTTTTTAGAATTAACTATATATTGAATTATAATATAGAAAAGAAATGTGAATATTATAAAGGGCACATGTTTCATTGTTTGTAGCAGGATGTGAATAGACAATGTCTCAAGTTTACATACCAGAAAATAGCAAACTATACACACACACACACACACACACACACACACATATATTATTTGAAGATTATAAAGGCAATTTCCAGAACCACTAAATATGTATGTATCTGTATTTATGGAATGGAGTGAATTCAAGTTGGGGGAAAAGGTAAATTCAAAAACTCCCTGAGCATAACAGAGACTCATTACCCACTGAGGATAGTTTGGAATTCAGGGCCTTGGAAGACATCAGACTTTTGGAAAATTAATCTTAGAAGAAACAGACTTCATGACCACAAAAGTATCATACTCCTCTTCCCCCCAAAATAAGACCTAACTGGAAAATAATCAAGCTTGAAAACTAGAGACCTAAAATTCCAGCCCAAATCAGCCTGTCCTTGCTTTACCTGCCATCACTATTTTCTTGCTCAGTGGCTACTCTCTAAGGCAGGTAAGGCCAAGACAGGCTGATTGGAACTGGCCCTTCTTTTTTTTTTTTTTTTTTTTTTTGAGAAAAGGTCTCACTATGTAGTGCAGGCTGGTCTTGAACTCACTATGTAGCCCAAGCTAGCATCAAACTCATGGCAATCCTCCTGCCTCAGCCTCCTGACTACTAGAATTACAGGAATACATCACTAAGTCCAGCTTGGAGCTGGCATTTTTTATCTCAAATTTTCAAGGCTGATTATTTTCCAACTAGGTCTTATTTTCAGGGAAGCATGGCATCTCATCAGTTACTTGCTGCAATCCAATCAATCACATCTGGATAGAGGATATATCATGACAATGAGAAGACTCATTCATTCACTTAGCAAACATTTGCAGGAAGCTCATTTAAATAAAGAGATCTCATGTCTTCAGCCTCACCTCCCACTCCTGAGGCTGACACTCTAACCACACTGAACCCTGTGCCTTCTCTCACACTCTGGGTACCTCCACCTCTTCCTGTGTTTCTCACACTAGTCCCCTTCTGTGCTTGATGAAATCCCATTCATTCTTCAGAGCCCAGGGTACCTGTTCTTAAAGCTTCCCTGGTGAATATGCTGTTGGCCCCCAGCACACACAAAATATAGTGCTGAACATCTTGGCCAGAGCAATTAAGCAAGAATACAAAATTAAAGGCTCCCAAATTTGAAAGTAAGAAGCAAAATTGTCTCTGTTTGTAAAAATATGATATTATATATAGAAAACCATAAAGACACCATTTTAAAAATGGTTAAAACAAATTTGGTAAAATTGCAGAACACAAAATTAATATACAGAAATGATTTGCATTTCTACACACTATAATAATGAATTATCTGAAAAGTAAATGAAGAAAACAATGCCATACATAATAGTACCAAAAACAATAAAACTAAGGAGGTAAAGCACTGTACTGAAAACTACAGAATGCTGATGAAAGAAATTAAGAGCCAAATATAACAGAGATTGGAAGAATTAATAATTGTTAAAATGTCCATACTACCTAAAGCAATATACAGATTCCATGCAGTCACTATAAAATGGAGAGAAAACCAATTTTGCAATTCATATAGAACCACAAAAAATATGAATAGGCAAATCAATCCTAAGAACAACAAAGCTGGGAGTATCACATTTCCTAATTTCAAATTATATGACAAAGCTACAGTAATCAAAACTGTATGATTCTGGCATAAAGACAGACATATAGGCCAATGAAGCAGAACAGAGAGCCCAGAAATAAATTCATTTCATTTGTCATCAGCTCAGCTTCAACAAGAGTGCCAAGAAGATGTAACGGAAAAAGGATGGTCTCTTCAACAAATGGTTCTGGAAAACTGGGTATCCACATGCCAAAGAATGAAATTGAATCATCATCTTACACCACAGATAAAAACTCAGTAATCAACTCAAAGTGGATTACATGTAAAATCTAAAACTAAATTTTCTACAAGAAAGGGAAAAAAACCTTTCTGATATATGCTTATTGGCCATTTAGATAATTCTTGAAGTGCCTATTAAACTCTTGCCATTTTTTAAAATTTGTGGTAAAATACACATAAAATTTACCATCCTAATCATTTTAAGTTCAGTAGTGTTAAACACATTCACCCTGTTTTACAATTACAGAGTTTCCAGAACACCTTTCATTTTACAAAACTGAAATTCTGTACCCACTAAGCAACAGCTCCCCATTCCTCCATCCCCATAGTGCCCGGAACCATCGATCTCCCTTTTGTCTCGATGAATTTGACTAGGCTAGGCATCTCGTGTAAAAGGGCTCATGTAGGGTTTGTTCTCTTGTGACTGGCCTATTTCACTTAATATAATATCCTCAGAATTTGTCGATATGTAGTACATGTCCGAATTTCCTTCTTTTGTAAGGCTGAATAATATTTCATTGTATAAATAGACTGTATTTGATTTATTCACCCCTGATGGACATCTGTGTTGCTTCTCCCTTTTGGCTGTTGTAAATAATGTTGTTCTGAACATGGGTGTACAAGTATCTCTTTGAGACCTTGCTTTTACTCATTTTGAGTGTGTACCCAGAAGCAGAATTCCCAGGTCATATAGTGATTCTACTTTTAATTTTTTTAAGTTTTCCACAGAGGCTGAACCAATTTATATTCCTACAGCAGTGCACAAGGTTTTCAAAATTTCTCCACATTCTTGCCAATTTTCTTTCTTTTTTGATAGTAGCCATTCTAAGGTATGTGAGGAGAGGAAGGAAGGGGAGTGGAGCGGAGGGAGTGTTCTAGTGTGTTCTTAAATTGCCCTTGATAGTAGACAGAAGAGCCTTCACTACCTAGGAAGTACAGCCTAGGCAGGTGGGTCTTTTGTACCGCTGGCTCTTAGGAACAAAATGTCATCAAAGGAACAGCTAGCAGCCTGCAGGAAACTGAAAGCAAGAGGTCCTCTGTGGAATGTGGGTCTTTCTTGGGCAGCATTGATGAGACACAGGCAGAACACAAATGGCCAGAAAACAGGTGCCTGACCTGCCCAACTCTCATTTCGGGCTTTGTGCTTCCTCAAGCTCTTTCACTCATAAGAACTTCCTGGACCACTGAAGATAAATAGGTTGAGTCGAGTTCACAGATGCCCACTGAGTTCTCACAGTGTCCAGAAGCCTCTTTTAATCCTTATGGGGGAAATAGATATAAATAAATGACCAGGAATGTAGATGGACAGATAACTAGATATAGAGCAGTAGATAACTTAGTAGACAAGTTGGTCACAAGTTTCTGGTCTTCACACCAGGCCCTGGTTGAGGTGAGGTGACCATTGCTGATCTCGGTCCATTTCCAACCTTGATGGGAGCACCACTTAAACACTGTGGATACTTTTGCAGGTGAAAGAAAGAAAATGTTCTCAGTGAGGCCAACCTGGTGACAGAAAAGGAAGCTTTCTAGGAACAAGTTACACACAGGGTTAGGGCTTTGCTTCAAACCTGAGTTCTGCGAGCCTTGGGTGATCCCAGCTGCCTTGAAGGTCTCCCCTGCATACATACATCACCTGGTGGCCCAGGTTCAGGTTCTAGCTCTGCTACTAGCATCTCTGTGATTCTGTGCCTCAGTTTCCTCATCTATAAGATGGGAATTATAATGGTCCCTGCCTGGTAGGATTATTGTGATGAATGAGTGAGCTAGTTTATGCAAACCCCTAAGAATATCCCTGACACGCAGTAAGAATTCAGTTCTTCAGTCCAGATGTAGAGCCGTGGCTGATGGTATCTTCATCTGAGTTATCACAGCCACAAGTAAGGGCTAAGTCTGGGCCTTTGCAATTTGGGCAAAGTAGAATTCCAACTGTGCCATTGCTTGGTCTCAACTGTGAAACGCGTCCCTGCTTTCCATGGGAATGTTGCCAGAGACATTGTCCTTTCTAGTGATGTAAATTTCTCATTGATCTTTGGACACTCTAACAGGAAGACAAACCCCATTCAAGTATAACTTACCTAGGATTGCCCTGGTTGCTCTTCTATGAACAGAATGTGCTTTTGGACCAATGCACAGAAATCCTAAACCCTACTTTAGTCTTAGGGTTGGATGGGAGGTAAAGTGGGGTGGTAGGAACATAGAAATCATTCATCCAAGGGAAATTATTTAAGAGCCCCACCCCAGACAACACATAATCCACCATTCATTATTTTTCACAAAGCTCAGCCCTAAGGTTAATGTGTAAGTCAGATTTGTGTCACTGTAATAAAACATCTGAGATAATCAATTTTTAAAAGAAGAAGGATTTCTTTTGCCTTACAGTTTTGGAGATAGTCCGTAGTAGGTTGACCTCATTGCTTTGGGGTCTGTAGCAAGATAGTACATCATGGCAAGTGTGGATAACAGAGCAAAGCACTCACCTCATGGTGGCCGGGAAGCAAAGAAAGAAGAGAGGAGAAAAGAACAAGGTCCCACAATTCTCTTCGAGGGCACAACCAAAGATCAAGACCTCCCACTAGTCCCCACCTCCTAAAGTTTCCACTACCTTCCAGTGATGCCAAGCAAGGACCAAGACTTTAACATATGTGCCTTTGGGTACATTCAAGACCCAAATGACAGCAGTTAACATGATCCCACTGGGTGATAAATCACACAGGAGGAGCATGTGATGCGGAAAGTGCAGGTGGGCGTTGTTAACCAGGGACAATTTCCTGGAGGACCTGGGAGACCAGGCAGGAAGACCAAATCCACCTGGGCCACCCTGACCAAAAGCGGTGCCTGTTGGGTTTCCTAGGCTTGGCCTGCACTTGGGTTCAAATTGTCCTGTCTGATCTGAAACAATAAGCTTTAGGCCCACATTTACAAAACTAAGGCATATGTGAGAATCAGTATGTTAATGTGGGCATATCTACCATATGCCCAGTTTAGTGTTTTAAAAATATTTTTATATTTTGCTTAGTGCTGAGCTTTGTATCAGGCACTGGGAATGCAAGGATGAATAAACTCTGGTCCCTGCTGTCTATGGGGGAGAAGTTCACCAGGAAGATGCTGATGAACTCCCCAAGGTACAGGCCAGGCTCAAGCTACACAAGACATCCAGCCTCCTAGGGAAGAAGTACTATTTGGCTTACTGTATCAAAAGAGAATTTTTTTCCTTCCAGCCCAGACCCTGGGAGCCTAGGATGAGTCTGTTTTCCATGAATAAATTCATAGCAAAGGTGGGAGGGATCAGTAGCCCCAAAAGCCTGGTCCAGTCCAACAGCCTGCCCCTGACCACCCCATGGGGACAGAGTTGTGCCTCTCCCTGCTTCCTGAGGGTTAGTCATGACCACAACTCTACTAGAGGGTCTGCTTGGCACAGTTGAGCCTTTGCAATTTGGGCCACAGGAAGGAATGTGTGGAAGCATCTCTCAGTGCCCAGAACCACCAGCACAGTTTGGGGTTCCTACCTGGAGCCTCTGAGCACCAGAGCCCTCTTGTCAGTTGCACTCCAGCCTTCTGTGCTTTGCATGTGTTGTGACATGCCCTTGTTCTGACAGCCTTGTTCCCATCTTGCCTCAGCCTTGACTCATTTGGCTAGTGGCCTCAGCGTTAGCCAGAGCCTGAGGCACATTCGAGCCGGCCTCCTGTCAGGACTGGTGGCACTGCCCACCTGATAGGGCCCAACTCCCATCTCCCCAGGTAAAAGGTATCCACTCTGGATGCTGGCCATGTGCTCCAACCCATGGATGCGAAGGTGCTTCAGGTCTTTGGCTTCAAGCTACCTCGCCTTGAGCCTGTTGGCTCTTCCATCATTCGCCACTGCCACAAGGCTTTTGTGGCTCCAGCCCTAGCAAGGCCTGCTCTCTTCCCTGTTAGGCTGTTCCAGTGACTAAACCTATGGAAGCTTCTAGAAAGGAAAGCTAAATAATCTGATATATTCACCAGTGGGTGGTGAAGCTCAACTTCTCCTTGTGGTTGTAAACTGGTTGCTAACTAGAGTTGTCCAGGTACTGTGGCCTCAGTGACAGGCAGTAGGATCTCTGTGGCCATTCCACAACTATCAGCAGAGGATGCCTGTCCTTTCTCTGATCTGGGGTTCAGGCCCCCGTGGCCTGAAAGGGAAACCCTGAAGCTTTGTTTCCATTTCTCTGGTAATTTTTATAGGTGCCCTCACTAATTCCCTGAAATCCTGGAGAGATTTTTCTGTCACTTTGGGCTTATATTAAAATTTCACACATACCCTCTGAAGCACAGAAAGTAGGAAAGAGACGTGTTCTTAGCGGCTTGGTCCCATTAACTAGTATAGTCCTCCTGAAGGAGTTGAAATTAGTCAACACCTATTCCTGCTGCACCTGAATCCCGTCCAAGGCTGAAGTCTTAGGTCCTACGGGTTCTTCAGCATCCATACCCATGGTACCAGCTCCTCCTTCCCAGGGCCCCTTGTATCAAGCACCTCCCACTATCATGATACATGGCAAAGCAGGTGGCACAAAGCACTGGCCCAGAGGTCAGAGGGCCAGTGAGGCCCTCAGTTGGTTGTCCCCAAGCCCCCTGTCTGCAGAACAAAGGACTGGACTTGGGCTCCCAGGCCTCTATGCTTTGGTGGCTGACAGTGCTAATGGGTCCTGTGGCTCCTCCCTGGAGCGATGCCAGGCCCAGCTCAGAGGTGTAAGCTGGACAGTGACTCTAGGCAGGCAAATCAGAACCAGTGAGTCGCCTAATGACACAACAGTCACCTGATATCTCCCCCCTGCACCCAGCCCCTCATGCCTGGCCCTGGGAATTTCCCTGAGCCCCAACCCCTGGACATTTCCCACCTGGGTCTGGGGAACTTTCAGTTCTGCAAAGGGAGAAGCTCTAGACTGCACAATGCAGGAAGGGTCCTCCTGGGCCAGCTGGCTGTATGTATACCATCTCACCACCAAGTCATGTCACAGGGCCCATCCCTCCAGTGGAAGCACACTTACCACTTACTAGTGTTTGGGGTGCTTTGAGGGGCTTTCCCGAGAAAGTCAAGGCAATTAATAAATGCAGTCACCCTTTGTTACCCACACACAGCATCCAAAGGGCTCTCTGCACCTCCCTAACACACACGAAGGAGCAGCCAGGCCTAGAGGCCCGGCCCAGCCCAGAGATCAGCTCTCTGCCTGCCACACACAGTGCTCACCTCATCTGAATTTAGATGGTTCATCTCTTCTGCCTACCGTAGGTTACATAAGTGAGGTGGAGCAATGGCACGAGGGTGTGCTCTCCCGCCTTAGCCAGGCTCCCCATCTCTCCCACCCAGGAGCCACAGCACGGTTAGAGCACAAGCCAAAGGGCCAGTGCTGCCGCTCCACAGTGGACACAGTGATGTCCCTGGGCCATACATGTGACTCCCTAGAGAAGGACCCCTGGGCTGCAGGACCCATCTGCACAGAGCCAAGGGGAATATTGTTAATAGCGTCAGGAGACAAGCCTGCTGTGGCCTCTAGAGGTGCAGGATGGCCTGGCTCTGTCACCACTGCAGTGTGGTTGTGAGGGCAAATCCTATTGTCTTTCCAGCCCTCAGTCTCCTCATCTGTCAGGTGAGGGGACTGGGCTGCACAGACATCTCTAGGAATCCACCAGGAAACCATGGTGCAATTTCAGTCCACATAGCAAAGGTCCAAAGCTGCTACCAAACCAGACAGTTAGTACTCGTGCCTGGTTTCCATCACAGGGTAACTAGGGTAACCATCTATCCTGGTTTGCCTGGAACAGGCTAAGTTGATTCCTGTGGTTCCTCCTAATTATTAGTAGGGCCCATTTCACCTCAAAAGTGTCCCAGTTTGGCTGATATTGTATACAGCTACCCCGTTGACTATGACATAATGAAATGAGATTTCCCTGGGTGCTCCATACTCAGCTTGCTTCGGGAGGATGCCTTTTCTGCCTAAGTCAAAGGATGGATCTGACTACTTAAAGGATAGCTTTTGCTGAATTGTGGTCTTCTGTTGACAAAAATCAATCGGTGCATTTGCTAAAGGGATGGTATTGAAGACATAGATTCTCCCCTGCATCATTCATGCCCCTGCAAGGAACTTTATTCCTCTCTGGCTATATTACTCTATAATGGACCACATCTCTTTTTTCTTCTTGGCTGCCAGGAAGCTCCTATATAAATGTGCGACTGAACTATAGAAATGTTGTAAGCTAATTAGTATTGCAGTGTTGTTTTTATATCTTAACCTCCTGTCCTACTTAATTTTCTTTGTTATGATTTGTTACTCTTATTTATAATTTTCTGCTATTTATAGATTGTCATTCTTCCATAAATATGATTTTGTTAGTTTTAACTTTTTGTAGAATCAAGATAGAAAAGAATAAACATATATAATTTTTAGCTAGACTGAATCATCTGCTCCTCCATTGCATGTCACAGGGTCCAAGGTCCAACATTTGAGAGACAGTGATTTGAGTCTGGCAGACTCATTAGTCTTCTGAGCATGCTCTGAAAGTGCAGTGGGAAAACTTGCCAAGTCTGCATCAGCAAACTGATGAAAAGCAAGGTGAGGGGAGCAAGGGAGCCTGGGGTCAGGGTGCCAGGGCAGGACATGCATATAGGAGAAAGAAAATCAGAAGCACTGGTCACTCTCCCAGGCTTTGCCTATTAAACAGACATCAGAGTAGGGACTGGGCGTGGGGGGCAAATCCTGCTGTGGGTCCAGGTTCAGATGCTGGAACTACCTCTTTAAAACTTGGGGTCTTGGCCTGGGGATTTAGCTCAGTGATGCCACCGCCTGCCTCACAAGCACAAGGTCCTGAGTTTGATCCCTGGTACCAAAACAAACAAACAAAAAAACAACTCGGGTCTCAAGTAGACCACTGTCCCTCTGTGTCCTCAGTGTTCTCACCTGCCAAGTGCAGTGGTTGGAAGAGATGGAGTCACAGTGGCCTCCAGCTTTGAAATTCCGATCATATCCTGGTATAAAGGCCCTGAAGGTGCACTTGGAGCCCAGGAAGGCTACTCTGACTTTCAGCTGGCCCTGGGAGAGTGCCCATACTTGGGGCTCCACTCAGAACAGCATTCTCCTTATGTCCACCATTTGTCATAGGCCTCATTCTAAGGTACTTCCACGGCCTCCTGAGGCATTTCTAGACAGAAAAGCGGGGGGGCTGTGAAGCTGGCAGAAGCTTACAGATGATCTTCCTGGAGCTTGTTAGGATCAATCAGGCGGCTATGCCTGTGTTAGAGTGTGAGTTCCCATGGGCTGTGGCAATAGTTTACAACTTTGCCTTGAAAGCAGGCTGAGGGGTGGGGTGGGGAGTGAGCTTGTAATGGGATAAAAATTGATGAATGAGGTCCGGGGATTTAGCTCAGTGGTTCTGCTGCCTGCCTCTCAAGCAAAAGGTCCCAAGTTCAATCCCAAGTACCAAAACAAACAAAAAAAAAAGTGATGAATGAGGTCCCTGTGGACACTTTCAGATCCAGGGCCAGAAAGACTCTGTGCTTGGGAAAACTCCCCGTGACTAAACTCATGAGCACTTCCTCCTGCACTAGCCCAGCACCATCCACAGTCCATCCAACAGCATCCATATCTTTTTCTCATTGGACCCCATCATAGCCCTAAATTGCACTTGAGGCAGGAATTGCCGTTATCCAGTTTGTAGACTAGGCAGCAGAGGCTTGCAGTTCTCAAGCTCACTTGGAAAAGACCACACAGCAGGGATGGTAGCCCAAGCCTCCACCTGACAGCCCTGTAGTTCCCAGCCCTGCCCTGCTTGCTACCACCAACACCCCACACAGCCAAGTGTCAGAAACACACAGACTTTTAATGCAGAGGCAGTGAGGGAGGGGTAGGCTGCTCCTGGTATGTGGAGCTAAAGAAAGTGTGTTCTGGTTCAGTTTCTCTGGTTAACCTTTTAGAGGTCTCAGCTGGCTTTAACATTGAGTTAGAACTGCCTGGGCTCTGGACATGTCACAATAACTCTCTCTTCTCCTCTGTGTGTATTTCTGTATGTGCACTTTTGCCCCATAGAAGAGCGTGATTTCTCCTCCAAGGCCATTGATCTCCAACACAGAACTAAAGGGAAGAAAAGGCTGTGACCGAGCCACCCCTGCATCCAGTGTAACATCTCTTGGGCAAGGACCAGGGATGACTGGGCCATGGACACAGAAGTCTCCAACCTTCAGCCTTTCCCATAGTACACAGAGGACTCGTGGGGGACACTTGCCACTGCCAACCAAAACAGTACAATGGCAATACTGACATCCTCCATGACATTTTCATGGCAGACATCCCAGCAGGAAATGCTGGTGTGCCTTCTGTCTACAGAGTAGAGGACCATGCCTCACCAACATGAACAGCTCAGGCTCTGATGACCTGCTCTGAGTCTGCTTGCAGCCAGTGACACTTGCAAAAAACTCCAAAGCCGTCTTGGCCTTGGCTTCCACAGTTCTTGACCAATGTGGCCGAAGCTGGACAACTCCCTGGGACACAAGGATTATTTGTAAATGCAGCCTGCCCCAAACCTCCCTGAGTAGCATCTGAAGTCTCTGTGAAGGTCATGGATCCTGAACAAAGCATCAAGGGCATCAAGAAGGCAGAGGGAAGTCCCCGGAAGCGGCTAACCAAAGGTGAGGCCATTCAGACCAGTGTTTCTTCCAACGTTCCATACCCAGGCAGCGGCACAGCTGCCACCCAAGAGACTGCCCCCCAAGAGCTCCTAGCCCCGCAGCCCTTCCCGGGCCCCTCATCAGTTCTTAGGGAAGACTCTCAGGAGAAAACGGGCCAGCAGCAGAAGCCCTCCAAGAGGCCCCCCATCGAAGCCTCTGTCCACATCGCGCAGCTTCCACAGCACCCTCTGACACCAGCATTCATGTCACCCAGCAAACCTGAGCATCTCCTGGAGGGGTCCACGTGGCAGCTGGTTGACCCCATGCGACCTGGACCCTCTGGCTCCTTTGTGGCCCCTGGGCTCCACCCACAGAGCCAGCTCCTCCCTTCTCACCCCATCCTTCCTCCTGAGGACCTGCCAGGCATCCCTAAGGTCTTTGTGCCCCGTCCCTCCCAGGTCTCCCTGAAGCTTACAGAAGAGGCACAAAAGAAGGAACGGAAACCCCAGAAGCCGGGCAAGTACATCTGCCAGTATTGCAGCCGGCCCTGTGCCAAGCCCAGTGTGCTCCAGAAGCACATCCGCTCACACACTGGCGAGAGGCCCTACCCCTGCGGCCCCTGTGGCTTCTCCTTCAAGACCAAGAGCAACCTCTACAAGCACAGGAAGTCCCATGCCCACCGCATCAAAGCTGGCCTGGCCTCCGGAATGGGTGGTGAGATGTACCCACCAGGGCTGGAAATGGAGAGGATCCCTGGGGAAGAGTTTGAGGAGCCTACCGAGGGAGAAAGCACAGACTCAGAAGAGGAAACTAGCACCACATCTGGTCCCACTGCAGAGCTCTCCCCAAGACTTAAGCACCCCCTCCTTTCCAGTGGTTTATACAGCTCAGGGAGCCACGGTTCCAGCCACGAACGCTGTTCCCTGTCCCAATCCAGCACAGCGCCATCACTCGAGGACCCCACTCCATTTGCAGAACCCTCATCTGAGCATCCCCTGAGCCATAAACCCGAAGACACCCACACAATTAAGCAGAAGCTGGCCCTCCGCTTAAGTGAGCGAAAGAAGGTGATTGACGAGCAGGCGTTTCTGAGCCCAGGCAGCAAAGGCAGCACCGAGTCTGGGTATTTCTCACGCTCTGAGAGCGCCGAACAGCAGGTCAGTCCCCCAAACACCAATGCTAAGTCCTACGCAGAGATCATCTTCGGCAAGTGTGGGCGGATCGGGCAGCGGACTGCCATGCTGACGGCCACCTCCACCCAGCCACTCCTGCCCCTGTCCACTGAAGACAAGCCCAGCCTGGTGCCTTTGTCTGTGCCCCGGACACAGGTGATCGAGCACATCACAAAGCTCATCACCATCAATGAGGCCGTGGTGGACACCAGTGAGATTGACAGTGTGAAGCCAAGGAGGAGCTCGCTGACCAGGCGCAGCAGCATGGAGTCCCCCAAATCCAGCCTCTACCGGGAGCCCGTGTCATCCCACGGTGAGAAGACAAAGCCGGAACAATCACTGATGAGCCTCCAGCACCCATCCAGCACCAACCCCCCTGTGCCTCTCCTGAGAAGCCACTCAATGCCTTCTGCCGCCTGCACTATCAGCACCCCGCACCACACCTTCCGAGGTAGCTACTCCTTTGACGACCACATCCCTGATTCTGAGGCCCCTAGCCGCAGCAGTCCAGTGTTTACCTCCCATCCCCGGATGCTGAAGCGCCAGCCAGCCATCGAACTGCCTTTGGGAGGTGAGTACAGTGCCGAGGAAGCTGGACCAAGTAGCAAAGAGACAGCCTCCAAGCCCTCTGATGATCCAGAGCCCAAGGAAAGCGAACTTACCAAAAAGACCAAGAAAGGGTTGAAAACGAAAGGGGTGATCTATGAATGTACCATCTGTGGTGCTCGGTACAAGAAAAGGGATAATTATGAAGCACATAAAAAGTACTACTGCTCAGAGCTCCAGATTGCAAAGCCCCTCTCTGCAGGTGCCCATGCAACTCCTGAAGCTGATAAGAGCCAGGTAGAGCATGAACCGTGGTCCCAGATGATGCATTATAAACTGGGGCCCACCTTAGAGCTCACTCCATTGAGGAAGAGAAGGAAAGAGAAGAGCCTTGGGGATGAGGAGGAGCCGCCTGCCTTTGACGCAACAAAAAGTCAGTTTGGCAGCCCTGGGCCATCTGACACTGCTCGGAACCTTCCCCTAGAGTCCACCAAGTCACCAGCAGAACCAGGTAAATCAGTGCCCTCTTTGGAGGGACCCACGGGCTTCCAGCCAAGGACTCCTAAGCCAGGGTCTGGTGCAGAATCAGGGAAGGAGAGGAGAACAACATCCAAAGAAATTTCAGTCATCCAGCACACCAGCTCCTTTGAGAAATCTGACCCTCTCGAGCAGCCCAGTGGCCTGGAAGGGGAAGACAAGTCCCTGGCCCAGTTTTCATCCCTGCCGCCTGCCCCACAAGGACGCTCAGCTCACTCCCTGCAGCCCAGGTTGGTCCGCCAGCCTAACATCCAGGTCCCTGAGATCCTGGTGACTGAGGAGCCGGATCGGCCTGACACGGAGCCTGAGCCACCCCCAAAGGAACCCGAGAAGACAGAGGAGTTCCAGTGGCCCCAGCGCAGCCAGACACTCGCCCAACTCCCTGCTGAGAAGCTGCCACCCAAGAAGAAAAGGCTGCGCCTGGCAGAGATGGCCCAGTCATCGGGGGAATCCAGCTTCGAGTCATCTGTGCCTCTGTCTCGCAGCCCGAGCCAGGAAAGCAGTGTCTCTCTGAGTGGGTCCAGCCGCTCTGCCTCATTTGACAGGGATGAGCATGGGAAAGCGGAGGCCACTGGGCCCTCATCAGACTTTCGTCCCAAACCCTTGGGCTCCCACATGCTGACTGTCCCCAGCCACCACCCACATGCTCGGGAGATGCGGAGGTCAGCATCAGAGCAGAGCCCCAACATTTCCCATTCTGCTCACATGACCGAGACACGCAGCAAATCCTTCGACTATGGTAGCTTGTCCTTGACAGGCCCTTCTGTCCCAGCCCCAGTGGCTCCCCCAGTCTCAGTAGCCCTGCCAGAGAGAAGAAAATGCTTTTTGGTCAGACAGGCCTCTCTGAGCAGGCCTCCAGAAACTGAGCCAGATGCCACCCCCAAGGGAAGACAGGATGCTGAGGAACCACAGCCTTCATCCAGCAAACCTTCCACCAAAACCTTGTTGCCCCAGGTCTCTTCAGCAGCCACCTTGCACAGTGGGCACCTAGGAGGCAAGAGCCAGGTGCAAGACAGGCCTCCACTGGGGTCTACTCCACCCTACACAGAAGCTCTGCAGGTGCTCCACCACCCTGTTGCCCAGCTGCCCCTGCAGGACAAACCATACCTGCCCCCGCCAGTTTCTCTCTTCTCTTTCCAGCACCTCTTGCAGCACGAGCCAGGACAGTCTTCAGAATTCTTCTCCACACAGGCCATGTCCAGCCTCCTCTCCTCCCCATACTCCATGCCCCCACTCCCTCCCTCTTTATTCCAAGCCCCACCACTTCCACTCCAACCCACTGTTCTGCACCCAGGCCAGGTTCATCTCCCCCAGCTGCTGCCTCACCCTGCCAACATCCCCTTCCAGCAACCCCCTTCCTTTCTCCCTATGCCATACCCTGCCTCCTCGGCACTCTCTTCTGGCTTCTTCCTGCCTCTACAATCTCAGTTTGCACTGCAGCTCCCTGGCGATGTGGAAAGCCATCTGCCTCCAATCAAAACCACCCTGGCCCCACTGGCAACGGGATCTCCTGGCCCCTCCTGCAGCATAGGGCACAGCAGTGATATGCAGCTACCCCCGACAGCTCCTCCAGCCAGCTCCTCAGCACCCACATCAGCCCCTCCACTGGCCTTGCCTGCCTGTCCAGACACCATGGAGTCCCTGGTTGTGCCCGTCCGCATTCAGACCAACATGCCGTCCTATGGGAGTGCAATGTACACTACCCTTTCTCAGATCTTGGTCACACAGTCCCAAGGCAGTTCAGCCAGTGCACCTCTTTCCAAGGGTGAGGAGGCCCCATCCAAGGGATTTGCTGTATGTGGGGCAGATATGTATGAGGCTGGGCCTGGACCATCTGGGTTAAGTGAAGAGCAAAACAGAGGTTTCCAGACTCCATACCTGAGAGTGCCTGTGACACTGCCTGAAAGGAAAGGTATGTCCCTATCATCAGAGAGTGTCTCAAGCCTAGAGGGAAGTTCATCGACAGTAGGAGGAAGCAAGCGAGTCCTTTCACCAGCTGGCAGCCTTGAACTTACCATGGAAACCCAGCAGCAAAAAAGGGTGAAGGAGGAGGAGGCCTCCCAGGCAGATGACAAACTTGAGCTGGTAAAACCATGCAGTGTAGTGCTAACCAGCATGGAGGAGGGGAAGAGGACAGAGAAGTCCCACCTGGGAAGCCAGGGCCAAGGCAGGAAGGACCTGGAAGCACTGTCCAGCCTGTCCTCAGTTCCAACTGACCCACAGGAGATTCCTTCCCTCCCTCACCCCACATTGCCCCATGGGACAGCCCCAGGCTCAGAAGCTTTGAAGGAATATACCCAGCCACCTGGAAAACCTCACAGAAGAGGGTTGCCCCCACTGAGTGTGAAGAAAGAAGATTCTAAGGAACAACTGGACCTCCCTCCCCTGGCACCTCCCAGCTGTCTGCCTCTGTCCCCCAGACCAGCCAAGTCACAAGAAGGTACGGACTCAAAGAAGGTACTGCAGTTCCCCAGCCTCCACACAACCACTAATGTCAGTTGGTGCTATTTAAACTACATTAAGCCAAATCACATCCAGCATGCAGATAGGAGGTCCTCTGTTTATGCTGGTTGGTGCATAAGTTTGTACAACCCCAACCTTCCAGGGGTTTCCACTAAAGCTGCTTTGTCCCTCCTGAGGTCTAAGCAGAAGGTGAGCAAAGAGACATACACCATGGCTACAGCTCCACATCCTGAGACAGGAAGGCTTGTGCCATCAAGCTCCCGCAAGCCCCGCATGACAGAGGTAAGTTCAGCCTTATTTGTCTTCTTACTACCAGTTATCAAAAATTCTTACTGAGCTTTTAAAGCCACATTGTTCTCAGGTTCCATTTGCAGAACTAGAATCAAGAGAGGAAGCAGATTTTCTCTCTTCCAGCTACAACTGGTCACCTTACAGGGAAATATATTTATTGGTTTCTTTATCAGTGTGCCTCTCACATTATTGGAATAGATTCATCTCTATGAAGTTAGCTATGAGGTGATCCTGCTTTCTCATGAGCTTCCATGTAAAATCAAAGGTACAATCTCAGCAAGGAAAAAAAGGCTTTTCTAAAAAAGAGCTGGAAAACTTGGTTGATGGGACTGCCTATAGCAACTGTAGAACTTTATACTCGTCCTTTATGGTATTTTTTGCTCTCCCTTGTCTCTTCCTAGCTGTGGCTACTGCTAAAATGCTATTGTAATTATATTCCTACTTAAAACTTTTGGGTCACCTACTGTGTGCCAATTGTGATGCAAAACCTTACTTTCATCTTCACAAGTATCTTGAAAGTTAGGATGCAATATCAACATTTTCTAGATAAAGAAACCAAAGCACAGAGATGTTCTGTAATTTGCACAAGGCCCACAGCCAATGTCAGAGACTGGATTCAAAACTATATTTCACTCCAAAGCTCTTTCACATGATCTAGACTGCCTCTATTCCCTTATAAAAATTGTGAAGGACATTTAAGAAAAACAAAGTGTTAATTTGGCTTCATTAGATTGGGCCAACACTTGTTTATAATGCTGCCTTTCTGAAATGAGCTCTTAGAATATTCAATTTGGTTCAAAGACCTGTTTACTGCCTGAAGTGCACCACACTAGTGCATTAATGTAACTGCATGATCTACAAGTTGAGGCCTTTGTACAATTACACCTCTTTCTCTGATCTCTGCTTGTATATCTCCAGTGGAGGCAAGAGGAGCTCACCACTTCCTGTATAACACAATATGCCTTTGGATCATGTTTTAAGAAGTTTTGTATTCCACTGAGCTGGCAGTTGTCATCTGTGGCTTCCATTCATGTCAGTTCTGAAAATGTCCTTTGGTTTGTCTTAGCATTTTGAAGCTTTTCCTAGCCATAGGTGACGCTATCAAGGCTGAATGTGGTCCTATGTATTTTTTTCTGTGTATAAACTCTGAAAAAATCCAAGCTTGTGTAACATTCCACTTTACAGCCACATTCCTTTCCTTAAGTTTCTTCTTTTTCTTTTCCTTAGGGATCATTTTGACAACAATAGCACTGTCAAAAAAGATTTAGAACAAGGATCCAGGTCCAAGTTGCCCACATCTGAATCCCACTACCTCATCTACTAACTGTATGATATTGGGTCAGTTACTCCACCTCTCTGTGCCTTGCTTTCTTTAGCTATAAAATAGGGATAGTAATAATGCTTAGTTCATAAGATTATGCAGACAATTAAATGATTTAAAATATGCAAAGTGTCCACAGAACAGTGCTTGGCACATTGACACTCAGTAATCATTTTTAGCTCTATTTATTCATACTATTATCATTAAAAGCCAAAAATGGGTACCAGGCCCCCTTGTCCATTCCAACACTGTGTTTCCTGGTAGGAGGGTACATTGCCAACCAAGCCAGCCTCCTCAACTTGGTCCAGATGTCACAGCAAGCCATGAGATAGAAGCTGTCCTTTGGCCTGTGACAGCACCTATCACTCCATAGACTGACTAGATTGAAGGCCAGGATGGGAGTGGAATCAACAGCATGCTCCAGAAACCCAGGCTTTGCAAGAACTCACTGTCTTTTGCCAAAGCAGCAGTCTAGATTCTTGTTTGGTTTTCATTTTCCACCTCCCATTCTAAAGAAATTACATGGAAGTAAATTGGTCACAGAGTTTGGCCCTAGAGTGAACCTTTAAGATAGTCTAAACTGATGCACTCCAAAACCTGATGAGGTGAAATAATCTACTCAAGGGTAGCTCAGTGTGCAGTGGCCTATCTGGTACTGGAACTGAGACCTCTTGATTTCTAGCTAGGTGCCTTTTTCCTCAGTCCCACTGGCCCAGCCCCCTAGCATAGTATCACTGCTCCCTACACAAGGCATGCCCACCCCTTGACATCCCTGGAGGGGATAGAGGGCATGTTCTTGGGAGAGTGGAAGATATCAGGAAGCACAAAGCTAATGCCAGCCCTCTGCGTAGAGCCAGGTCTCTTTGAGGTTCACAGCTCTATAAATAGAATGAATCCTGAGAGCGGCATCCCAGAGCCTTCATAAGCCTCTCTGGGCCTGGCTCAAGGTGGGGGTGGGAGGATCTTGTGGCCTCCAGGCCATTGGCACTAGCATGGGAGGACTGAGGTCCTGGAAACAGGTGACCTATGCTCTGTTCCAGCTCTGCCCTTAACTTACTCGGTGACCATGGCATTTTGTTCTACCAGTGAATATTGGACCAGTTAATCTCCAAAGACATAGAAGAGACTTTATTTGTTCAACTTTTTATTTTTTTGGTGCTGGGAATTGGTTCTTTCCACTGATCTGCATCCCCAGCCTTTTTTAAATTTTTTATTTTTTAGCAGAGTCTCACTAAACCAGTAAGTTGCCCAGGCTGGCCTCAAACTTGTGGTCCTCCTTCCTTGGCCTCTCAGAGTGCTGGGATTACAGGTGTACAGCAACACGTCGGGGTAATTTGTTCACCATCTTTAAGCATTTTCTCTAAAGCAGGCCCTGTTTGGGGTACCTACCTGACCAAGGAGAGCAAGATAAGGACCCGTGCCCGGGAGTTCCCAGGCTAGTGCAAAAGACAAAGACCAACCCCAGCTCCTGAGGGAGGGTGACCCTCAAAGATTGGGTCAGAATCCCAGCATGGAGGAAATGTCACCTCTCTGTATTCTGTTCCTTGATCTGTCAAGTCTGGCTGATAGCACTTTCTCAGTGAGGAGAGATCTGGGGAGCTGGGCCAAGAAAGGCAATCATCATTAGGACCCTCCTGGCTGAGAATGCAAATTTAACCAGCAATAATTTTGTCATCCCTGCGGTGGGCCAGGTGCACCTCCCATCACTGGTTTCCTCAGAAGGCCAGAAAGAGGTAGCTAGAGCGGAGAAGGAAGAAGAGAAGCAAGGGAAGCCGGAGGAGGATGCTCCTACCTCCAAGAGAGCGGAGCCGGCAAGGATCAAAATCTTCGAAGGAGGGTAAGACTCACACTTGGTTTCCAGACTACTTCCTGTGAATGAGAGATTATGGTGCCTGTGGGCAGAGGCTGTGAGCATCTCATGGCAGTGCTGTGCCCACAGGTGCCCTGGTGCACCACCCTCTCGGGACTTGAAGGCTGCCTCTGAGAATAACTGGGGTCACTTGATGGGGATGTGCAATACTGGATATTTGTTGAAGACCTGGAGGGCTCTGGTCTTTCTCCAGCACTGCACTGCCTCAACTTCTGGGCCAGGTTCTTTGCCCTTGCCTCCCAGCCATGTCTACACTACCACTTCCTTTGGTGTGTGTTCCCCAGACATCACCTCTGCCCTATCCAGGTGGCCCCTTGCCATGCCCAGCTTCCCACCGGGGTTCAGGCTCTGCCCCCAAGGCCCTGGCAGGGCCGGAGCTTGTGGCACACACCATTTACATGGCTCCCTGTGCTGACTGGCCGGGGCCCACAGCTCACAGCTGGAGAGTATTTTGAACATCATCCCTGGGTGTTTGCCTCTGGTGCTTGTCTTTGGAAGCCCATGATCTGTACATCTTGGAACTCAGCACTTTGGGAGCTCCCAGGCTATAGAAGGGCACCTCACTTCAGACATGTTTTGTGGGAGTGTTCTGTGCCCGCTGTGTTCTGTGTTAGCTCCCAGGATGTGGGTGTCTGTGGCAGGTGCCACTCTGTCTGTCTCAGGGTCCTGTGTCTGTGTCCCTGGTGTGATCAGGTTGGCCCCTGGTCCCACACAGTCCTGAGGAATAATGTTGTAGAGGAAAATTGGCCACCTGAGGACAGCAGACCCCATGAGACTCAGCCAACATGGGCTGTCACGTGGGAGCTCTGTCACTCAGTTCTCTGGCACCTGCAACCGCTGCAGTCCTCTGCAAAGTTAGGAGAGAGGAGAGCAGAGACTACTGTACTCCTCAAGGCCACTGGTTGGCATCATCTGCTGGCACTAAGAAGAGGGGCTGGGGGTGGGGGTCAGTTATCAGCCATGGGGACAGAGTCAGAGATGGCAAATATCCCTGAAACATGCTATCTAAAGTAACAGGAGCGGCTCCAGGGAGGAACACTGGATGAAAGTGTTTCAGCATGCCGACTCTCCAATGGGGATGGCTGTTTTCTACTCCTGCTGTTTGGTTAGAGCGCCCTCGTGTGTCTCTGTGTGCTCATGCCAGTGGGTCCTCAAAGGCCATGAAGACTGGATCCTAGGATTGATGTGTCTGGTCACAGTAAGGTGGTCTCTTCCCTCCTGTGACAGATACTGTCTCTGGGACTCTGAGGGGCTCCATGGTGTTGGCTGATGACCCAGAGCCGGCCTCTCAGGGCATTCTGTGACTACATGAAGAGATAGGCACCTCTAGCCTGGAAGCCTGGTTCCTGAAGACCTCCTCCTGCTGCCCGTGTCACTGGAGAAGGCTGGGCCTCTGAACCGGCAGCTGGCAGGAGCCTCTCCCTGCCCCGATGCCTGCTGAACATCTCTGCTTTCCTACCTGAGACCCTTCTCTTTGCGCAGCCTAGACAGTAGTCCCCATGTTCATGTCCCCTGCAGCTGTCACTTAGTCCCATCTGCTATTTCAGAATCACTCACTCCTTTGAAGACTGTCCCTCCTGTTCCCAACTGGTGCTCCTACCTGCCTCTGGCCAACCTCAGCCCATCCGCCACCACTCAGTGTCTTCATCTGTGAAGGGGCTAGTGAAATACCTCTAGGATGCTCAGAGGACCCCGTGAGACCTGTGGAAATTCACAGGAACTCAGTGAAGAGATGTTGTGGCCTTGTCGCTGGGAAACCTCACTCTGCTCCACCGACTGTGGGAATTAGGATCCTCACTCTTGCTTGTCACACCCCATTTGGATACATAGGAGTATATATGGTGCTGCCCATTAGGACCTCTGTCCTCCAGGCAGCTTCCCACTCAGACCCTGCTGTGCCTCCCAACCTCACTTCCAGTAATTCCTCTTCCTTCTTGGTTCTCTTGGGGCTGGTTTCCTCCCCTGAAGTATATGCAAATGTCAGAGAGAAAGGGAAGCTGTGTTTAGTTGTCACATACTGAGGGCACTTCTGGCATTTCATGGGTGGAGCCGGGGATATGGCCATCCATTCAACCAACCATGCAACCACTTGATCCACTCAAGTAACCAAGTGTCTCCCACCCCAATACATTGGATACATCCTTCAGGCCCACCCATCCATGGTCATACCAGGGTTTTGCCTCAGACTCAGTTCTTCTTTTCTTTTTTAATGCAGTCAATGTGTATTTTTCACTGCTGTACATGTTGGAGGAGGGTCTTCAATGGAGGCATTCACTGGGTCCACTGAGGGGTCCAGGCCAGTGTGGGCTAAGAAGGAAAGAAGGGAACTTCATTGTGTGCTGCTCCTAAAGCTCCTGCTTGGGGGCTTCTGCTCCTGTCACTGGATGGAGCAGGTCACAAGGCCTCACCTAAGTCATGTCTAGAGATACAACCCTACCTGTGCTTGGGAGAACCTGAAATAGTCCATAGATGGAGCTTATGACAACGCTAATCTGTTTAATACGCATCTGCACCTTGCTAGTTTTACTCAGTGTTTTCCAGATGTGTCCATGTTGAGACCCAGTTAGCAATAATAATTCCCTAAGCCAGACACAAAAGAGGAGATGCTGTGTGTGTCCAACATCCTCATAAACACACATCCTATCTCCAGCCAAGATCTTTCCTCAGTTCCTTGACCTCCTTTCCAGCAATAGATCAATTAGTCAATCCATCACAGGAGATCTATTTAATTAGTGCCTATGAGTGCTCTGAATCAGAAGATATAAGGACCTAAATGGGGCAAACTGCTGTCCTGCCCTTGTTGAGGACCCCCCCCCAAGATAACAACACAAGACCTAGTGCTGAGGTAGGAACAGTTGGGGCTGAGGAGCCACTACAGAGAAGGGTGTCTGAGGCTGGAGTAGTAGCTGGAGAGCTTCAAGGGTGTGGGGCCAGGCCTGGAAGGCTATGACAACTGACCAGGTGAGGCGAGAGGGTCGGCAGTCTTGGTGTGATGACAGCCCCTTTGCCTGACCAGGGGGACTCACTTATCCTTGCCCTGAGTGGTCTCCCTTGCCGGCATCATCCATCCCCTTGGCTTCAAACATCACTGTGTATCTTAGTTACTTTCCTCATCACTGGCTGAGACACAATACCCAACACCAACGAGTTAAAGGAGGAGAGGTTTATTTTGGCTCATGGTATGGAGAGCGTTCATTCCATAGTTGGCTGGCTGCAAGGCGGGGCAGCATGGCAGAGGAGCATGGCAGTGGAGACCCATTCATGGCATGACAAAGAGGAAGCAGAGAGCAAAGGGCCAACCCTGGGAGGGAGAGAACTCCTTCCAGGTCCTGCCCCTATTGACCCACCTCTTCCAAACAGACTCTACCTCCTGACATCACATTTAGCTATAAACTGATCAAAGGACTAATCCACTGGTGAGTACCACACCCTCATGATCAGTCACCTCCCCAAAGCCTCACTTACGAGCACACAAGCCTTTGGGAAGACATCGAGATATTAACCATAACATTGTTCCAAGGACCTCACTCCTTACCCACAGACCCTTGCTGTGCATGCCTCCTTCCATCTTTTCCTGGAAGACCCACAACACCTCAAACTTGGCATGTGCCAACCAAGTCCTCCACTTCCCACCAACAGCATCCCTCTCCACTGCCAGACCTCAGATGATGCACCTAGCCCTTCATAAACCCTTAGCATCATCTTGGACATTTCTCCTCCCATTTCAATTCATCCCGAAATCCTGGTGTTTCCAAAGTAGTCAGTATTCAGTGTGGCCTCTTCTCCTTCTGCCACTTCTCTGGCCTCCCCTTCCCCAGAATCCTGAGGTTCGTACCACTGAGTGTCTTTACACCTGATTCTGCCTGTGTTAACAGGTCCCAGAGACTCTTGTGGCTGTCTTACTTGCAGAATCCAGTTGAACCTCACCCTGCATTTCCTGGCCCCACTTCTGCTGCCTGCCAGGCCTTGCCCACTGCCAAATCCACTGCACCTTTGAAGGCTAGAACCAGCCCCCTTCTAATGAACCTCTCAGATCTCCCCACTCTGCACAAGTGTTTTGGATACACTGTGCGTTGACCCCTACATATTGTTCTGATTTCCCAGCACATGGTCACCCTGTCGTTCCCTATTGCTTCCATACCTGAACAAAGCCTGAGTTTCCCAGCCATCCTTCTGGGAGTGCTGCCAAGAATGTGCTAGCTTATACCAAGTACCCATACCTTTGCCTGGGTGTCTTAGAAAGAAAGCCTCTTCTGTTAAGCAAAGCTCCACACACACAGTTATATTGTTGCTTGATGGTAATAACTATAACATCCTAATTCTAGTTCTCTTGCTGCTGGGAAAGCTGGGAACTCAGCTCAGTGGGCTGGCATGAAAAAGGAAGTGACCAAAATGAATTGGACCTGCCTATCTACTGAAAGTGACTCCCCTGGCCCCATGGTCACCCTGGCCCTGCTGGCATAAGGCATGGATCTTAGGTCTGAAGGCAATGATGAGCTGAGCTGGTGGGATCCCGGAAGGATGGATCCAGGTTGGAGCTGGGGCCTTGGAAAGCTGGCTGTAGGCAAATGACTTGGGTTCAGAGGGAAAGCCTAGCCTCAGCTTGGAGCTGGAGTACAGGGCAGGGCTGTACAGAAGCCCCATTGTCACTGGGTCAGTAAAGAGTGGGTATAGATGACTCACATGCCTGGGTTCCCCAGCATTACCCCTCACCATCAGGCTTTTGATAGAAGTCCGGGTCAGACCTTCGCAGCGACAGATCCAGCTGCTGTGGAAGGGAAGAGCCATCTAGGCTTCTAAGGGAGCCATTGGGTCCCATCCCTTGTCACCCACAGAACCTAGCCCCGCTCAGATGTCCATATCCATCTGAAGGGGCCTTTAAAACACTACCTTTAAAACACTCCTTTGACTGAAAGGCCTGGATCATAGATTTTTTTTTCTGTCCCCATTAAAAAACTCCTCAAGGGTTTGACCGTGGCTCACCTCCATGCCTCTCCTCCCATCCTGTCCAGTCCCACAGCAGGTGAGCCTTGGGCCTCTTCCCCTGGAAGCTGATGCTCCGACCAAGATCAGCAGTGGCCATCTTGCAGAGCTCATGGTCCCTCACTTCCAGTCTTTTCTGACGTAGAAGTAGCATTGGACACAGTTGGCTCTTCCCTCCTCCTTGCAGAGCTTTAGCTACCTGGTCTCTAAGACACTATCCCTCTTCACTTTCCTTTTCTTGGCTGGCTTTACTTTCTTACCACTCTGGAACATCCCATCACCTCCAGATCTCTATGCATTAGGGCCCTGCAGGGCTCAGCCCTGGGATTCCCTCACCTCCAGCTCCCTCCCAGGGGATCTTCCCACCATCACTGATAAGCTGAGGACTCCTACACTCGTGTCTCCACAGACCTCTCGCCTGAGCACCATGCCATGAGTCCAGCTATTTACGTGACAGCCCACCTGAACACCCACTGGACACATCCTTGGTCCCCAGCACAATGGATGCCCAAGAACAGTTGTGACTCGGGTCTCTGACATTCATCACAGAAATCATTCTAAAAGTTTACTTAGTCTTGTATTGCTCCACATTCAGAGATTGTATTTTAGCCGTTGTACTTTTCTGTCTCATGTATTTTTATTTCTAATAGCTGAATATATTTATTCAAGTCGTAAGAGGCCTGCCGTGTGACCTAACAGGTTCTTTCATGGTGCATTTTATTTTTAAGTGCCTCTGTGCATGCACCTGTGTGTCTGTTTCATGAAATAGTAGCTTGGAGAGAATAGTTTTAATTTTTAAAATTGAAAGATTATTTTCTCCCCTAATAATTTTTCACAAATCCATTTTTTTCTTAGCCTTTGGGTTCTAGAAATAGAGCACGTTTTTCAGCCTTAAGACCTACTCTGCCCCCTCTCCCCTCACCATGAACTCCAGAGTTAAAAGGATGTTGAATTATGCCTTTGGAAATATTTACTGCCTTGCCTATGTCATTATTGGGGAGCAAATTGATTAATCTTTTAATTTAATAAATAGCAATAAGTTAAAGTCTTTTGGGTAGGCATGAAGAATAAACTCCTCACGTGACTCACTCTTAAGCCCAAAACAGAACTAAACCTGCTTACCTGAGAGGTGGTGGTGTAGAGGTTATAAACTATCTAAGACGGGCAACAGGCTCTGCATCACCACACACTTGCTAAGTGCCTTTGAATAACGCCGAAGTGGGAAGAGGGCAAAGGGAGCATCTTTTGAAGAAGGGAAGTAGGATGAGGATTCTGCAAAGGCAATGTCATTTTTCCAGGTGCTCAGCCCCCAAACCACTCTATCTCATGTCCATTAGCAAATTCCATCAACTTGAAACCATATCCAGACTCTGCCCATTTTCTCCCCTCTGCCAGCCCTCATCTGGATGATCAGAGTGTAATCTGCTTCCACTCTTCCCACTACCCAACAAACCAGAAATTCAGTCAAATGTCACCAGACCCTGTCACTCCTGTATGTGTGGCCCCAGCTCTTCCCTGACCTGTGCCTTCTACTCTGTCTGTGCTCCAGCCAGGGGCCTCTTTGCTCTTACTGAGACATGATCTGCTTCAGGGCCTTTGCACTTGCTGTGCTTCTGCCTGGAGGACTTTTTCTAGAGTGCCAAGGCTCCCTTCATTTCTGCCAGTCACCTTTATCAACATCTTCCCAGACTACCCACTGTGAATTTTTAACCCTCCTCTGGAATTTCTTATTCCTTTCCCTGCTTTTTCTCCAGGTATTTGTTGGTGTGCTTCCTTCTCCTTCCCTAGGATGTAAGCACTGTGAGAGGGCAGGAACTACGCTTTGCTCATTGCCATGTCCCCAGTGCCTGTCACATAGGCAGTGCCGGGCAGTGTTTGTTATAGGAAGGACACTTCTTCCAACATGGTCAGGGTGGACTGACACCTCAGGTGAGGGGTGGGACCCTGAGCCCTGGAGCTCTTGGAAACTGAGAGCAGGATTGAGGCTCTCAGTCTCAGGAAGGAACAAGGACAGTCAGGGCCAAGCCAGGCAGGGCAGGACCCATTCTTCAGCTTCAGGTCAGATGTGGTCTGGGGAAGGGGAGTCAGGTGCGCTCTGCTAGGGAGCAGGCATCTAGGGGTAGGAGCCAAGGTTGCTTTCTTGCTGACCATTCTGCCCTGTAGGTGTTAGAGGTGAAAATGAAAGAGGTAATGCACAAAAGGGCTGGCTCCAGTCCTGGCTCCCAGGCCTGCTCTGAGCAGAGCCCTTTGTATTCTCAGGGCTGGAGAGCACTGGTCCTGGGCTTCTCACTCCAGAGGGGGCAAGGGGCTGCTCTTCTCCCAGACCGTCAGCGCCCTGACTTCTTCTTGAGCCCCAGTGCTTGGCTCTCTGATCACTCTCTGGCTTTTCCCTGTAGTATAGACATGCAGTTCTGGGTGTGCCAGAGTGCTAAGAAGTGAATTGAATTATCCAATCTATGGGCCATATTGGGTTTTTGTCCTCTTTTTCTTGATGTCCCCAAATCCTGTCACTCCCTCTCACCTAGGGACTATGATGCAAGCTTTGGGAAGAAGGTGTGATTATCAGAATAGTATATAGGGCAGGATATTGAAAGTCTGGGTGAGACTATTAATATTAGATTATTATTAGGTGATATTATTAGATATCCCAGAGTCGAGTGATATGGACAATGGCAGGGGTGATCACAGTGCCAATGGGGACAAGAGCTATTGGACTCCTGACAAAGATGAGAGTGAGAAGTCTGGCTTCAAAGATGACTACCTCATTTCTTGGCTCCAGTGACTACTGCCTAGACGTGGAGTGAGGAGAAGATTATAAAAACCAGATTGGAGAGAGGACCTCGGGACTACGTTAATTTTGAAATGCCAATCATATATCCAAGTGAAGATGTTTGAAGGGTCACTTGGCAATTGGTATGTGACCCTGGCAGTCAGAGGACTCAGAGCTGGAAGCTACACAGATGCGATTTAGGGTTCTGAGATTAGATGGGGTCATTCATGGAGGCAGAGAAGAGAGAAAAGAAAAGCACATCCAGGACTAAACCTCAGTGCACCTACATTTAGAGAGCAGGTAGAGACACAGCCTGAAAGAGTTTGAGAAGGGAGAGCGGGAAAGGCAGTAGACCCAGTGATCTGCCATGTCCTAGAAGCCAAGAGCAGAGTGTTGAAGGAGGACAGAGCTCTTGGCTGAGCTATCTGCTGCCTAGAGGCCCAGGACAATGGAGAGAGGCAAATATCTGCTGGACATGGCCCCTGGGGGGTCACTGGTGACTTTTATGGGAGCTGTTACCATTGAAACCAGGAGAGGAGGTGGCATGTGTCCTAAAAGACTGGCTTGAGTGGGAAGTAGCGAAATGGGGGAGGTGGATCTGGAAGGAGAGTGGGGCAGAGCAGGCCAGGCCAGTGTTTGAATGGAGAGGTCTGCCTGTGTGTGTGCATGGTTAGGAATGACTGGCAGCAGGGGGCAGATGGTGATGCCAGGGGAAAGAAGGGGCAGAGTGGAGGTGCAGGCACCAGGGACTGGGCCAAAGCATTTGTGAGAAGGGACTGTTCTCTGGTAGCAACAGACAGAAAGGAAGATGGTGGCTGTGTTGCCTGGTCAGTGGCCTGGGGTGGGATGCAACACTGTCCCTCGGCCCCAGCCCAGGCCACCTGCAGGCTCCAGCTCCTCACCAGCAGCAGATGTGTGAACAACCATTTTGAAAACAAGGAGGAAATTTCTGTTCCCAGGAAACCACTTGGATTCTTGAAAAAGTCCTTTCTACGTAGAGATTATCTCCAGAAGATGATCTCTAGAATAAAAATATCAGCACATTAGTCTAGTCAGGTTGGCTCTAAAGCCCTGCAACCTTCCCAAGGACACTGGCTCCAGGCACCTGAGGTAGTCAATTGTCTCCCTATGAAACCCAACTCATGTATGGAAAAAAAGAAGAAGGAAAATGAAAAAGCAAAAAGATGTGCAGCTGGCTGGGCAGACCTCAGAGTATGCAGGAACCAGAGCCCTCCAAAGCCCTGTGGCCTGGCAGGGAAGTGCTGGCTGCATTCTGTTGAACTTGGAAGGAGAGCTTAGTGTTCAGCACAGCTGCTACCTGTGGCTCCCGAGCAGGAGTCCAGGGCAGCGTACAGCGACCCCTGCACCTGCTGCAGGGCCAGGCCCAGACCATCCTGTGGGCAGGGACAGCATCTGCCTGAGTCCTGGCCCTTGTGCCTGTCTTTGGAACCAGACTGGGCCCGCAGGATGAAGCTAGAAAGCTGGCGACTCCCTGCTTGTCTTGTGGGAGAAGCAGCCTCACAGAGAACAGTGATAAGTTCTCTCCTCACACCCCTCATTCTCTCCTCCTCCCTTTAGTTTTTATTTTTACCAAAGGTACATATGTACCGATTTTAAACAAACGCTCCGTGAATCTTGCTGTAGGAAATAGCAGTCCCCTTCCTCTCTGCCACATGGTGCTCCCCACCCCCACTTCCAGAAGGAATAACTTCCATCTCCTACCCAGTTATCCTAGGTGACCTTGTGTCTCTAAGTGCCACTAAATAGGACTGCCACTACCTGGTTCTGCAGCCTCATGCCTTGTCCCCTGGCTCCAGACCCCTCCACGCCCCCTCCCAGTCCCCAGGGCCCCATCCTCCCATTAGAAGTGGATCACACATAATTAATTCACAGCCATGTCAGACAGTGAACCACACTAACCTTTCCTTGCCTGTGTAGCTTTTCTGTTTTCACTGTGGATGATAATTGTGTGTACACGCGTGTTTTTGTGTGTGTGCTTAACTTTACTTAGTTTTCTACAGATTTGTTACTAATTCAGCCCCTACATGTTCACTTCACCAAAAGCTCCCCTTATGACACTCAAGACAGTCAGCTTCGGGGTATGAGAGGGTCCATCCACGGTCCACCAAGGCAGGCACTCTCTGAGCTGTTTCATGCCTGGGGCCACAGTGGTTCCCCTCTATTTGGTCCTTGTTGGCACCCTGAAGGGCCTCCCGGACTCCTGTGTTGGGTCTGCTCCTTCCAGAGCCTCCTCCCTTCCCTCCCCAGGACTCACGTGCTCATTGTTACAGAGGCCGTCCTTCAGTGTGGTCTACAGAGAAGAGCCAGGAGAGGTCTGTTTCTTGACACTTTGCAGGTCTGAAAATGTTGGAAATGTGTTTATACTATTGTGCGGTTGGCTGGAACATAGAGTCTGGGGTGGAAATCACTTTCTTTCAGTGGTGAATTCATTGCCCCATTGCCCTCCAGCTCCTTGGGAAGAGTCCCAGCTCATTCTGGTGCATGTTTCATTCTCAGTGATTCTTGAGGTCTCCTCTTCATCCCTAGAGTGTGGGGTTGCACAGTGACAGTCTTGGGTCAATTTTCATCATGCTGCCTGGTGACCAGGGATATGAATTGTTTCTTTGATGATCTCTCCCTCTCTCTCGCTCTCTCTCTCTCTCTCCTTCCCCCTCTCCCTCCCTCTCAGTCTCTCTCTGTCTCTCTCCTGTTACTCAGAAGTTGCTTCTCCTAGCTTGTTTCTCTAAGTTCTACTCTTTTCTGTCAGCTTTTCCCGTAGCTTTGTATCCTTGCCATACTCTCTAGGTACTGCCCTCCTCTTTGTCTTCCACCCATTCTGCTGTGTTTTGCATTTATGCTCTCATACTTTAGTCTTTAAGACCTCTTTTGTTTCTGAATATTTCTTTCAATAGTTTCCCATTCTTATAGAATCCAGCATCTTATTTCTCGAAGGCCACTAAGGCAAGTTGTTATTATTAGTTGTTTTGTTATTATTGTTCTTTTTAGTTTTCTCTTCTGCATGGCTTCTGTTTCTCCCAAGTTCCCCATAGAGAGGAAAAAGAAAGAAAGGAGGAGGGAGGGGCTTCCGTCTCCAGTCTGCTTGCCTTCACTTCCTCCTCAGGTCTTTATGGTCACTTGCCCTTCTCTGAGCTGCCTGACCTCCCACCCAAGGCCCTTAGACTTTCATGCTTTGCAGAGAACAGACCTCCAGGCTTTCTCAGGTTGGGGAGGGCAAGTTCCTAGGCTGCTGGAGCTGAGGACAGGTTGGAGTCTGGCTGCTTCTAGAAAGACTTTCCACCAAGAGTCCTCATCTTGGTTCCCTTTCATTCCACCTCCAGGCTCAGTGAGGGCTCCTGTGATGGAAGTCGGGTTTATTCTCAGCTTTCCTACTGATGACTGAGGGTTTCATTTCCTTAAGCCTGCCAAGACTTTTCCATCCATTCATCTCTTTCCAGCTCCCCAGATTTTATTGTTAGCCTCATGCTTTCCTTCCTTGTGGGTTTATTATAGAGATAGAAAGAGAGAAATTTCCCCTGCTATCCTTAGTGAAAGGCTGCTAGTAGATTGGTTATCAAACTCTTTTGGTCATGGGACTTTCTTCCAAAGAACTCTACAGGGAGGTCACCCTCTCGGCCTTCCCCACAGTTCAGAGGCTGCGCCACCACCGCCCAGAGCTCCTAGGTCAGGACTCGGAGTGGGGAAAAAGCAGGGGTGTGGGAAAGTTCCAATGGTCTAGGAAACCTAAAAACTTTAGGCTTGGACAGAGCCGCCTCCAGCCCACCAGAGCTTAGTGGCAGATAGGAAGTGCTCAGCAAAAGTGGCACTTTCTTTCTCCTTTCTCTTTCTTCCTTCCCTCCCTCTTCGTGCCTTTTTCCTTCCTTCTATCTACGAACATGACTCTGACTTTCTCCAGGCAAAAGTAGTTGTTCTTCCCAGGCAATACATAGCTGCTCAAGGCTGTAAGTCAGAAAATCTGGTGGTTCTGGGTGGACCATCAGAGGGGAGAGAGAATTCTCCAGTCCTGTAACTGTGTTGATCCATGCACAGTAAAACTGAAAACAAAAAAGAAAAGTGACATGAGGATTGCTGGACATTCCCAAAGATGGTAACAGGGTAGAGTGTGGGTCCCGCTGAATCTCTCAGTAAATCCTAGGAATGGTTTACTTTTCCAGTCTTAGGCTTTGTTTGAAGTGTGGTCTCCTAGAGAGGGAAGTTTGTGTGAGATAGGCCCTGGAGCTGGAGACTCTGAATTGCATTTTCTCAGTTTCCCACTCTACTACAAAGCCCTTAGAGAGGAGTAATCTCATTTGTAATCAGAGGATGTGGGGGGAGGTTTGGGCTTTGGAGTCTGGGAAACCCAACCAGACCACCTCATGGGCATCCTGGGTCTCTCAGAGTGGCCAGCTGAGGTTGAGTAAGTTATGTAGCTGCTCAGCGCCTCAGTTTCCTCATCTGTAAAATAGAGATGGTAATAGTAATTAGGAGTCTGTGAGAGTGTTAACCAAACTGCTATCTGAAAGTACTTATGGTCCTTGGCACATAGTAACTACTCAGTAAAATGCTGCTATAGCTATTATTTTGAAATTGCTCCTAGAAATCATTTGCTCTAAATCCCCATTTGGCCATTAAGGAAACTGTGGTCCAAGGAAGCATTAACGTGACACATGAATGATGGAAGTCAGCCTCTCTGCCCGGCCCCCCCCCAACATCCCCATAGGAAGAAGGAAGGGATGACCGGCCCAGAGGGCTCCCCTGTCTGTGAGACAAAATAGGATGGCATGGTTGGGGGTCACAACCCGAGCAGGTTGAAGACAGCATCCCTATGGGAAGGAGACCACACATGGGGAGCCAGAGCCTGAGCCAACCTGGAAGGTGTCCTTGGGGGAGCTGGTGTGATTTTTGGCTCAGGGAAAAACACACTAAAGAATCCAGGGACCAGTTACTTTCAGACGGTTTGGGGAAAAGGGATCTATTTGCACTCTACTTGCAGCATTTCTGTATGTTTGATTATTTCAAAATAAAATGTAAAAAGAGAGATAACAGTATAGCTCAGAAGGAAGAGAAAAGCAGGAAACCAGGAATGGAGAAAAGGATTTCAAAAGGGACAGAAGCTGTTGGCCCCTCCAGGCATATTCCTGAACAAGTGGAGTCAGCCAAAGGCCAAGACAGGGAGTCAAAGGCATCAGACCAAGGAGAACACAGGGCCTGCTCTCCACACAGAAATTTGAATCTGTGCTGTGGACAGGTTTTATCTGTCACCCTGGGTGGCATGCAGCCTGAGAACAGACAGGTCTTGCCAGCTAGGGGAGGTATATTAGGGCATAGCAGCTGGCAGAAGACGGGCTTGGCTTAGACAGGTGTGCCAGGCCAACAGGTGCCCAGGAGTATGTTGACAAGGAGGGACCCAAGAGCCAAAAGGGGCCTAGGGGAGCCAGATAGAAGCCAAGCTGTGAGCGAGGCCTTATGACCCGCTGGCTAGTGAGGCTGGCAGACTAGGGCCAGCAGGCAGGCAGCCAGCCAGGTCACTGGGCAGGCTTTCCAGAGCCCGGGCCAAGGGGAGGCACACACCTCCCAAGGGAAGGCAGCAAGGAGAAGAGACAGGGCCTGGATGGCATAGGAGAGATCCCTGCAGTGTTGATGTGTGCTCCCCAGTGGAGGCTGGGATGGGCCCAGGCCAGCTTGAGGGCCGGGGAGTCAGCCGCCCTCTGGCAACAATGAGGAGATGGTTCTTGTAGACTTTCAGGATGCCAGCACATCCAGAAGCAGGGCCACCCCAAATCTTCATCTCCCCAAGGTTCCTCTCAGAAGTTTCTTGGGCTGTTTTCAGAAGTTACTGGCCAGCACAGGACCAGACTCTTAAGACCTATGATTCTTTGAGGATTATAACTCACTGGTGGTGGCACTCTGTGGACCCTGGCTTGTCCACCTGATCCAGCAAGTGATAAAACTCTTCCAAAGAGGGGAATAGCCCCAAACAGGCCACTGGACACTTGTGTCCTCCTCCATGGTCAGTGCTGGAAAAGGAGGGGCCCCACAGGGCTAAGGAAGAGATGGCTGCCTAAGGAGCCTGGACCAGAAGGACAAAATTTCCTCTGGGGAGCCACAGCCCGAGAAGTAGCCCCAGGGCTGGGAGGAGGCAGTGGTGGCAGGGACTTGGGCGGCCATCCTCCCCTCTCCTAGCCAATGCTGGCAGGGTCTCCATAGAGTCTGGTTGCTACAGGAAATGACAGCAGTGATGTGTGGATCCCTGTACCCTGCACCCTGGCCCAGGCTCTCTTCCTTCCACTTCTAAAGTCTCTCCTGTTGAACACCTGAGCACGGGAGCCCTACCTGGGGTGGAAGGTGGAAGGCTGTTGTGAATATAGTGGGGTCTTATCTGGGTCCACAAAGGACTCAAGTCCTCCCCAGAGGGAACCCAAGATGGACACTGCACTGAAAGCAGCAAGCAGGACTCCCCAGGTTCCCAGGGAGTGAGCCAAGCTGTCAGGAAAACCGTGCCCCAGCCTCCCCACTTCTCCCTAGTAGGACACAGACTCTCAGATGGGAGCCAAGCTCTCTACCCCTGCAGGAAGAATGGATATCAGGTTCCAGCAGCTCTGCAGACAGGACTGGCATCCAGCATAAGGCCTGGAGATGCTTACAGCACGTTGCCACTACCTGGGCCTGGGGCCACTATCCCTTTTCTCCTGAGGAATCATGGACTGGAGGTGGCGGACTCCACTCTCCCTCTAGAGGGCATCCTTCCTCTTTCACTTAGGAGTAAAAGGAGGCCCAGGAAAGCAAATCTTATGGCCTCAGTAGCCAGACTACCTGGATTCAATGCCATCTTTGCTGCTGATGTTTCCAAGGCAAACTTCTCCATCTTGGTATAGCTCATTTCTTCTTCAGTAAATTGAGGAACAATTAACAGAACCTACCTTTACTGTGAGACCACAGTACTGGTTACTGTGAAGACTACAGGGCCGTGTGCTCTCTTGGAGAGTGGTAATCCCTCACTGGGGCTAGCTCTCACCTCACCTCACCAAGCACTTGCTGCAAATTGTCCCCTTTACCTCAGCAAACTCTGGGGTTCCCACTGAACCAAGAGCTTTATTTTTTGCTCTTCATTCTCTGCCTGTCCCAAACTCCAGAGTTAGTGGACCTGGATGCCCAGCATACCTCTGCCACAGAGGGAGGAACCAGGCTCTCTGAGCTGCCTCTGGGCCCCAGGAGAAGTGGAGGCTCCAGCCATGCCTTGGAGTCGCTCTCTGACCACTCTCCATGCAAGGGCTCCATCATTTGTGGCACCTGCCCTTCCAGTCAGCCCAGGCCTGTGCCCTGTCCCCTGTGTGGGACCCTCTATCCCATTTTCTGCCTGGTAAACCTTCAGACCTGGGGAAGCTGTTCTGCCAGAGCCCACTTACCCACTTCTGTGCCCACTCTGACCTTGTACCACCGAGCAATCACTCTGTCTGTCTCAGGCTGTCTCTCCTCAAATCCAAGGGCCTAAATTCATTGGCTTTGATCCCAAACATTTGGCACCTGACACAGATAGCTTATTTTTGATTCGGCAAATATTTATTGGGTGGCAATTATTATAGGTGTCAAGGGTGCAAGAACAGACAAATGAAAAGCAAGGGACCCCAAATAATCAGAACAATCTTGCAAAAGAACAAATTTGCAGGTCTCATGCTTTCTGATTTCAAAACTTAATACAAATATACAGCAATCAAAACACTGTGGCCCTAGCATAAAGAAAAAACATAGAGCTCAATGGAGTAGAACAGACACCCAGAAATAAATCTTCACATCTCTGACCAAATGATTGGCAACAATGGTGCCAAGACCATCTACTGGGGCAAGGAAGTCTTTTCAACAAATGATGTCTGTGAATAGCCACATAAAAAAGACCCTTACTTTCCACATAAAAAAATTGACTCAAAATTAATCAAAGATCGAAATCTGAGAGCTAAAACTACAAAACTCTTAGAAGAAAACATAGAAGAAAAACTTCATGATGTTGGATTTGGTAGTGGGTTCTTAAACTTAACCTTAAAGCACAGACAATAAAAGAAAACAAGTAAATTTGAACTGGGCATGGTGGTGCACGCCTGTAATCCCAGCTACTTCAGAGACTGAGGAGGATTCCAAGTTCAAGGCCAGCCTGGGCAACTTAGCAAGATCTTTTCTCAAAATAAAAAATAAAAAGGGCTGAAGATGTAGCTCAGTGGTAGAGCACTTGCCTAGCATGTGTGAGTTCCAGGGTTCAGTTCCCACTAACACCAAAACTAAAGAAGAAAAAAAGGAAATAAATTTGGATTTCATTGAAATGTAAAACTTTCATTCATCAAAAGACACTATCAGCTGAATGAAAAGGCAATCCAAAGAATGGGAAAAAATATTTGCAAATTGTGTCTTTGGTAAGGGATTGATATCCAGTACATATAATGAACTCCTACAACTCAATAGCAACAAAAAACTCAAAAAATTGTCAAAAGATGTCAGACATTTCTCCACGCAAGTTACACAGATGGCCACATGAAAATATGTGCAATGTTACTAATCATTAGGGAAATAGAAATCAAAACTAAGTGAGATACCATTTCACACCCTTTAGGATGGCTATTGACAAATACAGAAAATAACAAGTCTTGATGAGGATATAGAGCAATCAGGCCCCTGAGTACTGCCGGTAGGAATGTAAATTGGGACAGCTGCTACGGGAAACAGCAGATGGTTCCTTAAAAATATAAACATAAGTCAGGTATGGTGATGCACACCTGTAATCCTAGCACTCAGGAGGCAGAGGCAATGTATTGCTAGGAGTTCAATGCCAGCCTGGGCTACATAGTGAGTTCAAGGCTAGCCTGAATTACAAAGCAAGACCCTATCTCAAACCACACCCCCAAAAAAAATAAGAAAGAAAGAAAGGAAAAACACCATAAACATAGAAATAGCATATGACCCAACAATTCTACTTCTAAGTGTGACACAAAAGAATTGAAGTCAAGAACTTAAACAGATACTTGTACAGCTATATTCATAGCAGCATTACTCACAATAGCCAATATGTGGGAGCAACCTTCATGTCCATCAATGGATAAAGAGACAAACACAAGGAAATCTAGTCTTACTATGGAATATTATTTGGTCTTAAAAAGGGAAGGAAATTCTGGAACATGCTACAACATGGATGAACCATGAAGGCATTATGCCAAGGAAATCAGCCAGTCAAAAAGGACAAATGTTATATGTTGCCACATATATGAGGTCCTACAGCAGCCAAGTTCATAGGGACAGACAGCAGAATGGTAGCTCCCAGGGCCTCAGGGAAAAAGGGAATGAGGAGTTAGTGTTTCATAGATACAAAGTTTCAGTTTGGGAAGATGGAATTTTCCTGGAGGTGGATGGTGGGATTGTAACGTACTTAGCACCCCAGCACTGTACACTTTTAAGTGTTAATTTTTAGAATCTATAAATCTTGTCACAATTTTAAAGAGTTTTTAAAAAGATGAAAAGTTTTGCCATCATGAAACTTAGATTTCATGGAGTAAAAAAACAATAAGCAAAGTAAATACATAAACCTGCAGTATGTGTTTGGTGACAAATGCTAAGGAAACAATAAGGCAAGAAAGGGAAATATGAAATTTGGGGGCAGGGTATTGGCATTTGGGGCAAGAAAGGTCACCCTGAGGAGGTGGCACTTCTGGAAAGCCCACTGGGGAGAGGAGTGAGCCATACACCTGGCATAGAGAAAGAGCAAGGGGCAGTTGTCACGAGCAGGGAAAGAAAGGCCCGTGTGCGCGGGTGTGCTCGGCATCTGTGAAGGACAGCGGAGGTCCCCCTGTGCCTGCAGCAGTGTGTGAAAGAGGGCGGTGATGGGAAAGATGACCTGGCCCTGTGGGGCCTTGCCAGCCATAGTGAGGACATGACTTTTCCTTTTCATCAGCCTCTCTTTCGCTCCTCCCTGTCTCTCCTCCACCTCCCTTCTCCCTGCACTGCACTTGACCTCAGCCTCCAGTGGCTGGGAAGAGCCCACCAGGCTCCAGCATGGGAGAAGCAGCTCACACCTGCTTCCTGCCCCTTCTTCCACCTCCCACGCAGCCCCATCTCCTGTCTGGTCAGAATGATCTCAAGCTGTGTGTCCCAGGGCAAGTCACTGTGCCTCTCTGTGCTCCATTCCCCGTCTATGGAGTAGGGACAACAATCTCTACCTCACAGGGCTCTGGGAAAATCCCAGGAGGCCAGGGAACATAAACTCAGGGACATGTCTGTGTCCACTTAGGCAGTGAGGAGCTGGGCTGGCACTTGCTTGGCCCAGTTGGACTCCAGAGCCTGTGTTCCTTCCTGCACCACCACATGGGGTCCCCACTTTGTGTTCTCTGGGATGCTCAGCCACCTGCATAAAGCCTTTGGTCAGACTCTGTTCCAGCCCCACCTGCGCCCAGAGCCAGGCCCGCAGTGGCCCAGCAGATGCTGTGGATGAAAATGAAGATGGTGGTGGTAGTGATGCTTCCCCGGGTCCCATGGTGAGGGGTGGGTTGTACAGAAGGGAGGCATCCCCTCCACACTCCCATTGTCTTCCCTGCTCCAGAGAACATTCCTCCCGCAGCAGCTCTTCTCTGACCACAAGAGCCAGAGGGTGTTTGGCCGAAGGAGCAGTGCGGTTGGAGGTGCCCTTCCTCTGCTGCTTGCAGGCTCTTTGACCTCAGGCAATGACTTTACCTCTGGGTGCCTCCTTTTCCTCCTCTGAAAAGGGGTGTGGCCTCCCCCCACACACTGGATTGTGGGAAAAAATCTGTAAGGTTGTATACTTAGAAAGATGCATTGTACATACTTAGGATCACAGGGTGTGGTTTGCATTTATGCTGCTGCTCTTGTCCAGCCAGGGCAGCTCTATGGAGTTCAGCCAGCCACAAGGCAAAGGCATCGGCAGCCCTTAGACTGAAGAGCCTTCCTCTCCATCTTGATCATTTATGTGACGTGAAACAGAGGTCAACCAAGATTCAGACCCCAAGAGACAAGGAGCCCTGTGGCTCTGTGTCCAACATTTTGAGGTCTTGTGTGGCTCACAGCTGCCCAGATAAAGACCTGAAAGATCCTTGAGGGGGCAGAACCTGACAAAGACAGGCCAGGAAGTGCTGTTCCCAGCCAGTGAAAAGCCTTTCCATGCAGTTAAGAAGGATCTCCACTTAGTTTGAGGAGCAGCAACAGGTCTCCAGGAAAATCCTAATGTGTGAGCTCTAGAAGCTTAGGGTAGAAGCTAGTGGAGATGCTAAGTCAGCTCCACCATTGAGTGGTCAGACATTCAACACAAAGAGTTAATGCAAGGCTACTTATAAGTTTAAAGGTTGCCTAGTGAAATGTCCCAGCTCAACAGAGAAGTCTTGTTTTATGTCTTTCAAATGTAGATAACCAAATGTTTTTATTTTTTAACCTGGAATTTCTTCTGAACCTATTACCCACGTTGCACCTGTGGCGTCCTGATACAAGTCTAACAGTTAGGGTAACTTCCTGAAGGTTTTTATAGCACCTGCATGTTTTTATCTGGGCTTTGATTTATCCCACTGATTTCTATTTCAAAAATGTGACAGTGGAACAAGCTTGTATCCCACGGGTAATATGTTCTATGGAGACCCGAAGCAAAATCTTCAGCACTATATTCAGAGCTAAAGTTTGGATGCTAAAGTGTTCCTTCTCCTGAATTGGCAATGCTGTTGTCATCTGGAATTTGTTCCTCCCCATTCCCCTGAGCCCTCAGCCCAGCCTCTGCCTCCTGGGATGTCTGCTGGTTCATGTTCTCACCTGTATCCTCTCCTTCCTTGGCACCAGTGTATCTTCTCTCTTCTTCCTTGTACTTCTTCATCAGAATACGGCCCTGCCAGGCACAGGGTCATCAGGAAAGATGGGCACCAAAAATCCACTCTGTGAGGCACTTCCTCCTTCTTGGAATGAATACTGGCATGGCATAATCATATGGAGGAGGGATGCTGAGGCGTCCTGGTCCCCTTGGCCGTGACCTTGGAGGACGTGCAAGGGCTTCTCTGTCCTTGTCAGCCTTTTTAGTTTCCATGTTCTTTGGATATAGAGGAGGAGGAGGAGGAGGAAGAGGAAGAGGAGGAGATGGTAGGGCTCCCATCATGGCTTTGTACTCCATCAGCTGGTCCCCATAGCTCCAGGACTAAGTACTTGTACCCACCTCGTGGCACCAAACTGTGGCTTCTCTTTGAGTTGGGCAAGGGGGATGTCTCCAGGCCTCTCAGCCTATCGATAGCTGGGGTGCTTCGTTTTCCTTCCAATGATAGACACTAAATCTGATTGTGATGAGTGTGATCAAAATAAAACACAGATAGAGCAAATGTTGATTGATCCCCTAGTAAGTCCTGAGTCTTCTTCTAAGCACACAACCCATATTAACTAAGTTAAACTCACAAGGACACTTCGTGTATATGCCATTAATTAGTCTTAAACAGTTTAAGTGAAAGACACTATACAAAGTGATGAACTATAATAGAATGAACATACCCATGTAACTATGCCCCATAAGCCAAGAAATAAGGCATTATCCCCATTTTACAGATGAAGAAATTGAGACACAAAGAGGTTAATTAACCTGCCCAAAGATACACAGATAGTAGGAGAATGAGTCTGGATTCAGCCATAGGATCCTGGCTCCTGAGTCCAAGTCTCTTTGCTACTGTCCCTGGTGCCCTAGGAAAGCTATACCTGGAGGTGTGACCCATGTCAGAGTCAGGAAAAGCTTCTGAGGACCTGGGGTTGGATCCGAGTTCTGGGAAAGGATTGAGACTTAAAGCAGGAGGGAAGAACCCGGACAGGGTGATCTGCTCAGAGGCCTTGTGTCAAAAACAAGCATTCAGGAAGCATTCTGGAAGGAGATGTGGGCAAACACCTGTCAGGGCACAATACAGAGACTCACCAGCAGCTTCTAACCCAGGGCCCACAAAAGGACCCTTCTCCCCGCAGGAGAACCCCCAAATGGCTTGCCGCAGTGGAAAGCTGCCCCAAAGTGGGACACCCACATTTCCACACAGGGCAAAAAGAACAGGGCTTTGGTTAGCAGCGGTGGCTCAGCCCACAGTGATAATCGGGGTATGTGGTGATGAAGCCAGACCACAGCCACACCCCGTGCCTGCTGCTCTGGTGGTCAACACCCCACGCGGGCTGACACTTGCCTGTGGCCACACAGCTTGTCGGGATGAGGCAGGGTTCAGACTCTGCAGGCTGACTCTTTGGCAAATTCCCCCACACCTCCACTGTGCTGTCCAGTTGCCAATCGACTCATCCCTCTGAGCGCTGGCCACACCTTCCCTTCCTTCCGTCCTATTCTCCCACCCACCCCTCACCTACAGGGGCCCATGGATGGAGCACCAGTGTAGATGCTATGCCCATTTAGATTCCAACTGAAGCCTCAGACCTTGAGTCTAGCCTCCCTCCCACCATAGGAATCTATTTTGCTCCAAACTTGTGAGATCATTTAACATGTGAGCTCACTAGCACATGAGCTCAGTTTGTTCCAAGTTGGGGTTCAGCAAGTTCTTTTTTCAAATAAGGCCCACTCTTCCTCCCTGGCCTGGTTCTGCCAGCCAGCTGATCTGCCTGCAGGAGGCTGACAGTGGTAATGCAGATGACTGGAGGTAGCCAAAGGCAGGTTTCCCCTGAGCCAGGCTCCTCTTCTGCTCCCAGCTGGTATGGAACAGATCTTTTCAGAGCACAGAGCTAGAAGGGGCTACACAGACAGAGCAGTTAGAAAGGCCTCACTGTGTGGAAGCTGGACTCAGCCCCTTGTGTATCCTTGAAGCTCAAGTTGAGGACAGCCGCAAGGGATTCCAGCAGCCATCATATTTGTGGGCACCATGCTGCAGGGTCTGATCTGACGGGTTGGTTACCTGTGCTGGGAGGGGCTTGATTACAGCTATTCTTATTCTTCAGGGACAATGCCTTGCATCCAGTGGGGCGTTTGAAGACTGTTCACAGCCGTTTCTCAGCATATTTGTATCTCAGTGTACATGCCTCTCTGGGCAGCTGGTCTCAGCTGGTCTCAGTCAGCATCTTCATAGCCACTGGCCCATGGGCATTTATCAAGCACCTAGTGTATACACACGTGTTACTAGCCATTGCTGGAGATGGCCTTCCTCCACCATCAGCTTTCCCTTTGGCTACTGCTCCACCCAGCCCCCAGAGGGAGCTTCTCATCACAGCTCCATGGCATCCATCTCTGACCACACACCTTCCAGTCCCCTGTCTGAACATCTCCCTGTCCCCTACTGCCTGTTAGATACAGGAGAGCTGTGGAGCCCAGTGGGTGCCTGAGGCTTCTCTAAGCCAGCCTCAGATGACCTGCCAGCCTCAATCCCTGCTGTTTGCAACAACCCAGGGCTGCCATATAGGACTGTGCCGACGTATCTACAATATAATTCCTATAATAGGTGCCCACTGCAGAGTAAGCACTCTACAAATTAGAACTGTTTCTTTTTCTGTATGCATTTCTGACCCTGTTGTGTTTCCTAGTGCTTTTTACTGAGTAAGATGTGGGTTTGTCAGTGTGAACAAAGAGGAAAAGCAATATCATATGGAAAGGCCTCAGCATGAAGCAGGCAGCAGGTGCCCATGATTGTGAGGTCAGATGTGGCAGAAGCCTCTGCCCTCCAAGCTCTGACCTCTGTATGTTACCGGATGCTGGCTGCTAACTCCCAGGCAGGCAGGAGGCAGGGTCTGGTCACTTCTGACCCTGGTCCTGTGTTCTGTCTGGGACACAGAGAGTGAGTGCTGGAGATGTATGTGCCATGGGGCAAGGTCCACCTGTAAATGGTCAGACCAGAGGATGCCTGAGGCTTCTTGTTTGATTCAGAGGTGCATGGGACCTTCTGATCAGGAGGGTCCCCTTGCAGTAATTTTCTAATTGTTTTTATGTTTGTAGAACTCTTTTTTGTGTGTGTGAAGTTGTTTACACAGACACGCACTCTGAAAAACAGCTGCTGTAGTTGAGGGGCACCTCAGAAACCACCCACCCCGCTCAGCCAGCCTTCACCCCTCCAGATCTGAACAGTTGGAAGTCACTGTTCTAGAACCCTGAAGGCCCAGGCTGCTGGAAGTTGTCACAGCTCCACACTACATCCACCATGATGGAAGGGGAGTCTGCTTCTCTTTGGCAGTGTTTCCCTTCTCAGCACTAGGGGCCCAGCTCCGGCCTGCTCCCTGCGTCTGCAACCTCATCTGGGAGCACACAGGGTATCGGCTGCCTTCTGCTGACCCAAGTTGCCTTCAGCCCAGCCTTGGCATGGGCTTGGTAGTTCCTAGACATTCACACTTAGTCACTAGGAAACCACTCTGTGGCATGGCCCACTGTGGGACCCTGTTCTGTGCTTCCTTGGAACTGATCGTCAGAGCCCTAAGCTGCCTCTCTCTTCCCAGCAGCTGGGAATGGGTGTCTTCCTAGTGTGTCAGTAGCTTTGGGACATTGTGACAGAATATCTGGGAAAGTCAAACTAGAGGAGAACAGGTTTATTTCTGCTCATTTCCAGAGGTTCTGGTCCATGGTCAGCTGGTTCCCTTGCTGTGGGCCTGAGGTGAGACAACATCATAGCAGAAGGGCATGACAGAGCAATGTTCCTCACCTCACAGTAGCTGGGCAGCAGAGAGAGAAAGGAAGAGCCAGGGACACCATGTGGTCCCCAAGGTCACAGCCATCAACTAGGCCCCAACTCCTACATCTTCATCACCTCCCACTAATACCACTGACTTAGGAATCCATCCATGGATGAACCCACTGATGAAGTTAGAGCCCTCAAGATCCAATTACCTTCCAAAAGCCCTACCTCTGAATATATGAACATCTTAGATCCAAATCATAACACTGGGTATGGAAAATAGTAACAAATGGTGCAAATGGCACTTTTAGGCAGCAAACCTGCAAAGTGGACCAGGCCTACCTTGGTGGCTGGTCTTCTGGAAGGAATAAAAACCCATCCAGGGCCTGTTCTCTTCTCTTGTCTCTGTTGGCTGCTGCTGGGCTCTGGAATCTGTTCTCTTTCTCCTGCCCTCAGCCTGCCCCTTAGCATCCAAGCCTCTTGCACACGCTGCGCCTAGACAGGAGGTCCCCACAAGGAGTCTCGAGGGCCGGCCCCTGCTCATCCACACAGCCCTGTGTGAAGGCCTTTCTCCCATGAAAGCCACAGACCCCATGGGGTCCTCATACCATTTCTCTTTGTTTTATGACTTTCGGGTACCTTTAGTCACTCTTGAGACAAAGTCAGAGTCTTAAGTACCTTTAGATTTCAGACCCTGGCCCAGCCCCAGACTCAGACCAGCCCTGCATAAGAGTTGAGGGAATACTCAGACCCCTGCTCCAAGCTCATGTGGCTGTGTAGAGCAGACTCTGCTGGTGGGCTCTGCGCCTGCGCTTGTCTGACTTGTGGCCATGGAACTCCTGCGCAGCGTAGCAGGCCCGGCCTGGATGCCACATTAAATGTCTCCCGTCCCAGCTCTTGTGATGTGATATAAATTCTCCAGAACCTTGACAAAAGGAGAATCTGAGATGTGCCTGGAACTCAGTGTGAACTTCCCCCGTGCCCACAGCTTGGCCTCCTTGGTTCATTTTTCACCCAGGAGTCTGTTTCCTACTTTGGCAGTTGAATATTTTTAGTAAATACACAGCTCAGCGGGCCATGCCACCTGGCACCTGTTCCTCTCCCCACGGACATCCCTTCCTTTTGAAGTGTCACTGGGGATCCGCTTGTCACTGCAGACGAGCCGAGCAGCTCTCTGTGGCTGGACGGCTCAGAGAGCAGGGCCCCTGGGATCTAGCCCTAAACGTCACTTCACCGGACAAAACCTGCCCTTGGAAGTGGGCCTCAAAAGGACAGTGTATGTGTTTCTAACCCTGTCTTTCTCTCACTTAGCATGATTATACCCAAGTTCCACACTCCTGATGGGAGGGGCATATTTACCAACCAGATCATACTAAAATCAGAAATTGGCAGCTTTTAAAATGTCCAAATTTGGGGCTGGGGATTTAGCTCAGTGGCACTGTGCCTGCCTCGAAAGCACAATGTCCTTAGTTCAATCCCTGGTACAAAAGAAAAATCCAAATCTGGAGGAGACATGAGTGTTTTATGATTAAATATTAATAATAAAAGGAAAAGTCAATAATAGAAATGCAGAATAGCCTCACAGACACTCAGAATAGGAAGGTAACTTGGAGGCCATTGAGTACATTCCCTCATTTAAGAGGAAATGCAGCTTAATGGAGAGAAAAGTCATGGGCTTGAAGGTCAGACATACCTTTATCGACTAGCTATATGACCTTGGGGAAATTAGTTTGAACCAGAAGATTAACTTCAGACTGGCTCTATCTCTCCTTGTATTTTAAACTATTTTTAAAAATAGAATTGTACAGCAGTTAAGCACTTGAATTTTGTAGCACAGTAACCTGGGTTTGGGGTCTGGTACCATTAATTAAATGGCTGTGTGACCTCGGGGAGGTTACTTAGCCTCTCTGTGACTCTTTTCTCTTGTGTAAATGGAATAAGTAGAACCCCTATCTCATAGGGCTGCCATGTGATTTAAATGAGCTAAAGCATGGAACCATGTAAAATTGGCAAACACCTGCCAATCAGAGCTATGAAAGAATTTGCTACTACAGTACTTATATTTTGGCTTTTTTAAAAAAAAATCTGGGTTTGTGGTTTTCTTGAAAAACCTGGAACAACCATGTGACACCCTCATGCTATACTTGGAGTACACCAAGTGTAAGCCCTGACCCTTCAGATCGGGAACGTGCCTGCCTTCCAGCTCATGGCAGTGCAGCCACTCCCCCTCCATACCCTCCCTGGCCCCCTGAGCCTCCATTTGGTCCTAGGAATAGACAGGATATTTAATGCAGTGCACATGTCCGTGTTACAGGTGTTGCAGGAGTGAACAAACTAGCCTATTTAGGGCCCTCCGTCACTGTGCTGGGCATGCCATGGCACATAATAGTCATGAATTCTGTCCTGCCAGAGGCCCCCAGACTGGTCATCCACCCCCGGGAGGAACAGGGCTGAGTGACAGGGAGCACACGACCTTACAGAGCAGCTTAGTTGCTGAGACTTTTCCTCTGCAGAGCCCAGCAACAGCAATTTCGCCTATCACTTTCCCTGAAATGCTGTCCCAGTCCCCCCCACAGCCCCTCACCAGGAAGCTGGAGTAGAGGACAAGCCATCTCCTTTGGGAGCTCTGTGCAAAACTTCTGTCAACTCCCTGGAAGCTGTGGATCTCAGAAATGCTCCCAAAGAGATGCGAGCCACAACCTGGGTTATCTGGAGCTTATTGTTCAGGCAGACAGCTCAGTGTCACCAGCCTCAGGCAGGAGATGACCCCCACCTTCTCTTGCCTGCTGCATACTTCCTCACAGCCTGACAGCTTTAGGCAGGGTGCTCAACTTCTGCTTCTCTCCATCTTGATTACATGCAGATGATAGAACCTCCTGTTCACAAGGCTGTTAGAGAAGCTTTTTCTTTCATTTGAGTCCATGAGTCTTGGAGCTGCCTCAGGAGGGAAGACACAGAGCCATCCAGGAAGAGTTGACAGCTCCATACCCCTCCCAACCATCCCATGGTCTCCTGACCCCAAGCAGCAGGGTAGAAAGCTGCTTCCAGATGGGACTCTGGGACTCACAGTGCTGCAGTCATGGGGCAGGAGGCCCAAGCTCCAGCCCTGCAATGGGGACCTCCTGCTACATAGTCCTGGGTAATCCTAACTCTGAACCTTCCATCTCAAGGTCCTCCCAGACCCCTCCAGTAAAGACATTCAAACCCCACAGAATCAGCCCTTTAAGAACAAAGCCAGACTAGCAAACATTGCTGGCTTGTCAGGACCACAGAAGACAGGCAGGAGGGAAAGCTGTTCCTTGTCCTGGGAGCCACAAGACAGCCACACCAGGCCTGTCAATGGTGGACTGTTTTAGAGCTCTGGAACAAGCAGGGGAAAGTCATGTGTCTCTTGGGAGAAAAGGGCAGCCAGCCTGTGACTCAGGCCTCCAAGGGGCAGCCTTGGATGGAGCATCAGGGAGCAGGCAACCCTGAGAGGCAGGCTGCATCCCCAGAGGCCCCACCATGCATGTTTGTTTGCCTGCCCTGGACCTTTCTAGAGCATTTCTCAGTAGATATCAACACCTAGGGCTTCCAGCCAGCCTCAGCTGGCCTTTCGGGAAGGGAAGCATGGAAACTGATGCCATTCTTGCTTGTCTGGGAGTCTCAGAGAGGGAAGGTCTTGGTCAGCGCCATCAGAAAGCATTTGTGCAGCCTGCCTGATCAAAGACAGGGTACTGAGTGGAATGATTGCTGATGGTTGACACCACTGTTTCACTTGAACCTTTTAGGCCTTGGTATCTATGGTATGTTAGTAGGCTTTCTGTTACCATGACAAGGTATTTACCTTGAGGTAATCAACTTATGGAAGAAGGGTTTATTTTGGCTCACAGTTTCAGAGGTTTCAGTCCATGGCCACATGGCCCTGTTGCCTGTGGTGAGACAGCACATCATGGGAGAACATATGGTAGAGGTATGACTTACCTCATGGCAGCCAGGAAGTGAAGAGAGAGGAAGAGATGAGGTTCCAATGTCCCCTTCAAGGACCTGTCCCTATGGGCTAACTTCCTCCCATCCATGAGGCCCCACCTCCTAGAGGCTCTATCACTTCCCAACAGTGCCACAGGATGGTTACCAAGCCTTCAACACCTAGCCCTTTGGGGGACATTCAGGACCCATCTGTAGCAGTTTCCTTTTCTGTAAAATGGGGGTAAAGGTGAAAGAGTTGATGAAGGATGAAGGATGTCAGGTATGTGTGGTGTTAGCAACGTCTAAGGGTAACAAGGATTGATGACCTCCCAGGAAGGTGAGGTGACTTCCCCCCAGTTGCCTAGCAAGTCCCATCAGGACCCGGAACTCAGACTCAAATCTCATGTTGATCTCTCCTCTGTGAGCAGTGTGCTTCTTAGAAAGCAGGAGGTGTTTGGTCAGCTGTGTGCACCTCCTGGAGGGGTCCACGGCATCAGGTTCAACTTATGCTCAGGGACTAGTGGAGTGGAAAAGCCAAAACTGAGAGTTTGTCTGACACTAACAGACTTGAGTCTCCTTACCTTGTCTTTCTGATTACAGTTAAAGGGTAGTTATTGACCATACCTGGTACCATGCTAGACTCTGGGGAGGTATCTGCAAATGCAGAAGATGTGGTTTCACCCCTGCAGGGATCATAGAGACTGCACTTGTGGAAAGGCCATTACAGTCCACACAACTTGACAGAGGCTCTGAATGAGGAGTGGGTGAGAAGCCTCAGATGCAGAGGAGTGAGTGGGAGAGGCATCCCCAAGGAAAGCACCTTTGGGCAGAGCCCTGAGGAGCAGAAGAGCTGGTCAGACCAGAGGAGGGTCTGGGGGTGGAGTCAGGTGAGTCCAGAAGCCAGGGACACAGAGGGCCTGAGTGACAGCTAATGTGACCACAAGAGAGTGCAGCAGGGCCTGGGAGACAGTGAGGGTGGATGAAGAGTGAGCTGGAGAGGCAGCCAGGGCCAGGCTGGGCCTGGGTTTTCTTAGTGGAGGAGTGGGGCTTGTTGTGGGAGAAACACTGAATGGGCCCTGTATCGGGGGCAGTGGCAGGATCAGGACATTTGAAGAAGTCTCTTGCTGACTGTTTTGTGGAGAGGCGATGGTGGCCTAGGCTCAGGGTGCAGAGATGGACATCCTGGAGCATATACTGAATGGAGTGCTGATGGCTAGGATGGACTAGATGTGGAGAGGAAGGGAAACAGTCACCAAGGATGAAGCCCACGCTGCTGGCGTGGCCAATCCTGTGCATGAGATGTGGACCCAGCTGCAGGCAGAGGAACCTTGGACCTGTGGCAAAGCAGCACATCATGGTAGAGGAAGCTGTTCAACTTATAGCATCCAGAAAGCACAGAGAGAAAGGATTCCCAATAACTCCTTCAAGAACACACCTCCAGTGACCTGACTAAAGCCCCCCAGGCAGATGGTGAGGGGCAGTGGATGTTCAGCAACGTGATCAGAGCCGGAGAGAATAGGGGAGCCATCAGCACACCAGGCATGCAGGGGGAAGCCACTGGGGAGGGGAAGGTGTGAGCGAGAAGAGGGGGCACCAGCATGGGAAAGGTGGGCAAAGAAGGAGCTGCAAAGGAGACACAATCAGGAGAGAGCAGGGCCACGCCAGCCAAACAGGCGACTCCAGAAGGTGGTGAGGAGGCAGATAGGATAAGAAAGATGTCCTTTGGGTTTGGCACCCTGTGACCTCAGCAAGGACAGTCAAGAGCAGGGTCTAGACTGCGGTGTGCTCATTCGGGAGTGCAGAGTGCTGAGGAGGGACACGGGCTGTGCAGGGAGGCAAGCACAGGGAGCCAGAGCAGAGCACAGCTGGGGACCCTGGGGCAGCTTCAGGGTTGGTTGTTGTGACTGAGAGCCCTGACTGGGTGGTGGGAGGATGGAAGGTGCCAGGAGACAGCAGCTAATGGGGCAAGGCCTCTGTGCTGGCAGGAGGGGCAGAATCCTGAGCAGAAAAGGGGCTCATCCCCAGGCGAGAGGAAGGTCCAGCACACACAGACAGCTGCCCCAGGCTGGCCCTTCAGAAACCACAAAGCTAGCCAAGCCATGGCCCTATCCCTGGAGGAGCAGAGAAGACACAGGCTCCCAGCGTTCAACCAAGGCAGTCTCTTTGAGGTCCCAGGCCCCGCGGTGGCCATCCTCAGGCTCTCCATGACCTTTGACTCTGCTGGCCTGCCCTTCTCTACACTCTCTCTTCTGGGCTTCTGAACCACACTTCTCTCCCGGCTCCCCTCTGCTCTGGCCTTTCTGTGTCTGGGGCCAGTTTGGGGCCAGTTTTTTCTGCCCTCCCATACCCTCAGAGCCTCCAGGGCTCTGCCCTTGGCGCCCTTCTCCTCTAGCTTCTCATTCTCTTGTATGGTCACCTTCCTCCTCGCAAACCTGTACAAACTCTCCCACATCTCAGATCTCCAGCCACGTGCCAGACATCTCTTCATGTGCATTTCACCAGCCCTTCACACTCAGCAATTAAAAACTAGGGTCCCCATCACTTCCCTCCCATCATGTGAATGTTTCCACTTGAACAAGCCAAGTTGAAAACTTTGGATCTTTGTCTCTGTCTCATTGTGAGCCCTGACCCATCTAGATGGCCACCAAGGCCTGTGAAGCTCATGTCCAGAAGGCCTCTTGAGTTGCTTCCCTAGAACAAATGCTCAGACTCCTCCAAATCATTCCCATGGAACCAAGAAAGCGTCGTCTCTTTGAGACTTGGTGTTGGACGACACTGAGCAGGTCTACACTCTTAACATGGCATTCAAGGCTGATGATGATCCAGCCTGCCCTGCCTCTCTGACCTCATCTCCTCTTACCTACCACACTCCAAGCCTTTTAACACCTCTGCCGTTGCTCCTGAGGCTTCTGCCAGGAGTTCTCCCTTCTCTCTCTCTCTCTCCATACTCCCCAACCACTGTCAGTCCAGGCAGTCCCCTCTGCTCCCAGCAGACTCTGCACACCTTCTGTGGTACGTGACAAGGTGCTGTGCACAGCTCTGTATGGGTGCCCCAATCAAGGCCTGCTGGGTGCTGTTTGAGCCCTCTCCTCTCTCTCTAAGATGGTGTCTCCTTTCGGCTTGGTGTGGAAGAAGACGTGAAGGGACCTGAGAGCGGCCAAGATGGCCGATACTACTGTTGCTGCTTTGTTGGCCTTAGTAAGAGTGAAGCCCAAATACCACAGAGGTCAGAGTGGCTACGGAGCTGTGGGGAGCAGGAGGGTGAAGGGGAAGCTGGCCTTGAAGGATGCCACTGTGCTTGGCAATTGGAGGGGCAAGTGTCATGGACCCACTGAGCAGGGCCAAGTGGAGACTGGTGTCAGGTGGAGCCTCCAGGGCAAGCCGAGCTCACTCTGTCTTCCCCTTATCTGGGAAAAGGAGCCCTATCTCAAGCTGATTCCCCTGAAGACTGGGTCTCAGGCCACAGAGAGAGATGGGAGTTAAAATCAGATATAGGCAGCTGCTTTGTGCCCAAGAGGCCTCCTGCATTAAAGTGAACCCCTGTCACGTAGGAGGCAGGCACCGAGTATTTGGCCATAGGGTCCTTTTCCTAGGAGCAAAAGGAGATCATCTTTCCCCACAGCCCTCCCAAGGCCTAGTTTCCTCTGTTGAGCAAGATGGTGCTTTCCCAAGAGCAGGTGAAAAGTTGGCCTCCCAACCTGAGGACTGGCTGAGTGGGGCAGTCAGTGTCTGTGGAGGTAAAGAAAGGGCAGTTTTGCCTCTTTGAGAAGTCTGCCGGCCAATGGTGAGGCGACCAAAGAGCGGGCTCTCTATGTGCTAGTGGACGCTAGTAGACAGCGACTCACATGTGAGTGTGCATGAGATGGGGGGTGTGCGTGTGGGGAAGGTTGTAAGCGAGTGCGTGAGCGTGAGCAGGGCTGTGAGCCTGTGAGAGGCTGAGGTGTGCCGCAGGCCTGAGAGGCTACCTGAGCAAGGGGATGGGTCATGAGCGTTGAGCGTGCATGGGGCACAGTCTGCGCCTGGGGTGTGAGGGTGAGGTGAGAAAGTGTCTGTGTGAACGTCTGTGAGCGTGAACAGGGAGGGCGGTGACCCCTCCAGTGCTGCCTATGCCTCCCACCGCCACCCCTCTTTCAAGCCTGTCCTTGTGATAACCTACAGCCTGAGATGAAGGCCCATGGAGCAGAATGGGGTCCTTGTGGCTGTTTCCTCCTCCAGGCCACCTGCCTGCCCCTCTCCAGGGGCACTGGGTGAAGGGAGCGTGGGGCTCCTGGACTCCAGACTGGAGGCCAGGGAAACAGTTGTGGTCCCCAGTACATCCTTCACCTGAGGGTCAGCGGGCTTCCTGCAGTATTATCCTTGGCCCTTGTGAGAGCTGATGGGCTGGAGGAAGGCAGGTTCGGATCAGGTTCTGTACCTTTCTGGCTGTGGAATCTTGGGTGAGTGTCGCCCCTCTCTCAGTCTTGTGGTCTCAAAGTCTTCATTGTGAGGTGATTGTAATTTAGCAAGTGATGTGTCCCGCACAGAGTGAGTGCTTGGTAACTGGCAGCTGCGAGAGTCGCTGCTGCTGCTGCTGCTACTGTTATTTTATAGGGTTTTTCTAAATTGTCTGTGATTCTGGAGGCCTACGGTGGCTGTTCCTTGTGGCAGAGCAATTCCTGAGGCTGGTTGAGGAAAGGTGGTCTGGGAACCTGTGGCCTCACTTCCCCTCACAGGGAGCTCTAGTCCCTGGGGCTCGGGTGAGGAAGGAAGGTGTAGCCCCACCTGTCCATATGAGTGGCAGCAATGCAGGGGTCCACAGTGGGTCCCCTGGACAACTGGCTTCCTGCCGGCCCTGGGGTCCTCTGTTCCGCGTCCACCCTGGCTTGAAGCAGCTAGGAAGAGCGTGCATCTTCTGAGGTGGGAACCTACCTCTTCTCCTCCTTTTTTTTCCTTTACATGACGCCTGTTGCTCATAGGTACAAATCAAACGAAGAGTATGTATATGTGCGAGGCCGCGGCCGAGGGAAATATGTTTGTGAGGAGTGTGGAATTCGCTGCAAGAAGCCCAGCATGCTGAAGAAACACATCCGCACCCACACTGACGTCCGGCCTTATGTGTGCAAGCACTGTCACTTTGCTTTTAAAACCAAAGGTAAGAGACAGTCAGCTGGGGCACAGCACTGCCCTGTCTGCTGCAGGGAGCCCTCCACTGGGAGCCCAGCACAGACCTCTCTGCCTGGGCCTGGAGCGCCCCACTTCCTGGGTTCTCACCCCACTTGGTGCCATGGCAGAGCAGCCAGTTCCAGGTTGGGTGGAGTCACACATGGCTGCCCCAGCTGGTGCTCTTGCAGCCTGCACACAGCCCCTCCCCCACCTGCACCTGCCTCTCCCCATCCCTGCCAGGCTGCATCTTGCCCACAGCTCCTGGTTTCTCCCTGTCTCATCACACTTCCTTTTGCATGTCTTTTTAGACTTTTATCCGCTGATCTGACACCCTCCAAGCATCCACACTGGTCGCTGCCACTCTCCCATTTGGAAATCCATTCCACTTTGAGCCGCTCAACACACTCGCATGCTCCTGTCCCATGCCAGAGTTCACTCCTGCTCCACCCCTCTTCACCACTCCACCAAGCCCCCGTGGGACTCCTGCCCCCGGCCGTGCTCCACCTCAGGGTCAGGGCAGGTGCTGGCATTCTCCTGTGAGAGGAAGGACTGGCTATTGATGGCATGTGTCCCAGAGAGCTGCGATAGGTGATGGGGTGGCCTGGTGCAGCCCCTAGCAGGATGTGACTGGTCTACTGATCCACGCCCATGGGATCCTCGGATAGAGCTGTTCCCCTGCAGGGGCTTCCCATAGCTTGCTTCCCATGTGTGGGAGCTGAGCAGAGCAGTGTGCCTTGAAAGAAGGCCAAGGCTGTCTGCACGCCTGGCTGTCAGCATCTCATACTTTGCAGATTCCTGGGTCAGGGTTTGACACAGGGATCCTGCCTACTTTAAGCAAGTTGAGGGCCTCCATGATGGCCCCAAAGGAGCCACATGATTTCTTTGGGAATAAAGCTCGAGGGAAGACTTTGGCTTTGCACTTGTCATTTCTTCTGTTGGTAAAGCTGCTCCCAGCAAAAGAGGCTGGGCGGCCACTGTGGAGAGGAGCCCAGCAGAGACCTCCAGCCCCCTTCCTTCCGAGTCCTTTTGTCTTGAACCTTCTGTTCCTTCTGGGGTAGGTCAGGGGCTAGCTTAGTGCATCCCCTGGCTCCGCGGCCTCCTCTCCGGCCATGTTTCTGTTTCCGGTCTCCTGGCCCTATTAGCTGACTCCTGCCTTCCTCAGCCTTCTCTCCATCATCTTTGAACTAAGCTCCGATTTTGCCACCAAGGTCTCGTTTCCTTTCCCTGATCCTCTGCTCTCTTAAGGTCTCAGAGACCGTGTCTCAAAGGACAGAGAGGCTTGGAGCCCCCACACTGATACCTGGTGCATCAAAGGCATCCATCCGGGGTGACCTGATGTGCCCAGGGCAGCTCGGCTCAGCAGCATTGGCTCTGGCTCCCCACAGGTCCCCTCCAGTCCCACTTTCTCCGGCGTTAGGCAGCCAGTTGAGGTTCTGTGGAAGAGAGAGATGGTAATAACTAGCTGATAATTTCAAGAACGCTCTGCAACCCTGAAGTGGAATCTTCTTGTCCAGACCCCTTGAAGGTGAAGAAAATGGATCTTAGAAACCAGAAGTGATGGTGCATCCTGGAGCCCTTGTCACCAGGGCACCACACACTCATCCTCCTCGCTGTGAGTGGATCCTCCCTCCTCTGGAAGGGGTGGTAACAGCTGTAATTAGGGGCCTCTGGAGTGAGCCACAGGTGCTGCCCCTTTACCCACCATGCATCCAGGGAACACAGGCTCAGGGAGCCTCCTGGGCCCAGGCCATGCACGGCACACCTGCATTCAGCACACAGTCACCAGGGAGCCAGCACCTCTGCCCCCAGGACAGGAGAAACCCATTCCCATTGAGTTCCCAGCCAAGCAGGCCCCCAAGGGCCTCACTCAATTCCTGTGCCCTGCAAATTCTGCCAAATCTGAGGGATGTCTGAGGCCTACATGGGACTCCCAGTTCCCAGGGGATGCCTTCATTGGAAGCCATGCCCAGCCTGGCTCTAGTCCCTTCCAGGTCTCTCTGAGCTACCACAGAGTCTGGGAGAGTCCAGAGTGCAGAATCTGAGCAGAGGGCCTGCAGGCCCTTGGTATTTGCATGGATGTGGAGTATCCCCTGAGACAGAGTGGTATGTGCTGCCCCCAGCCCGGCCTCTCTCTCCCCAGTGGTTAGGAGTACATGGAGCTCTTCCTCCTCCATGCCTTCCTGGCCAAAGCTAGCGTGAAACTGAGCTGGTGGAATCTCAACTCTGCGTGTGGCACAGAGGAGGCGCCTTGGGAGTGTGGGAGTAGCAGGTGGATGTAGTGAGCAGTGCCCCTTGGGGAAGAGAAGGGAAGAAGCTGAAGCTCTTGGCTCTCCCTGGGGCTCTATCTCTGGGGTGCCACTCTCTGATAACACAGGCCACTCTCTTTCCAGGGCTGTCTGGCCACCTCACCTCTCTCCCCCTCACCCTTGAGCTCTGGCCCACGTGAAGCGGCCTGAGGGATGAGCTGGGGCTGGCGGTCCTCGGGGCCCCTGCTGCCACTACCTGGCTGCACCGTGCCTGTGAGCCCTTCCTGTCTGTCTCTGTCTGCCTGTCTGTGTCTTGTCTCTGTGTCAGACGTCAAGGTGGCAGCTCAGGCCTGGGGGGGGGGGTGCACCCGAGGAGTGTCTCAGTGGGTGGGGCCAGGAAAAGCCTGCAGGCTGACCCTGTGGAGGTTGGGGTCGGTTCCTCTTCTCAGATGATTCCCAGAGGCCAGGAGCCAGGAGGGTGGCCGTGCCATATACAGGCCCTTGCGCCGATTGCCTCAGGGGACAGAGATGGCGACTGTGGGCTCACCTCGCGTCCATCGGGCCAACTGGTTGGGGCTGGGCAGTGGGTTGGTGCTGCAGGAAGCAGTTAAGGTCACTGACTGTTGATCCTAGCGCGTCTCATGCTTTTGCCAGACACCTCCCATTTTCCATCCATTGGCCTTTTCTTCACTTCAGGGCTGCCAGGCTTTGGGTGGGGGGCTGGGTTGACAGTGAGAAGCTGTGGACTCTGCTCCTTGGTAGAGTCCTCCGAGATGAGGGCCTGCCCTTTGACAGAGAAGTGGCATCCAGGTTGTGCCTGGGGCAGTTTGAACCTTCTCCTAGGTCACAGCCAGGCCCAGAGAAGCAATCGCAGAGGGAAGTGGGAGGACACTCAGGGCTGCTCATCCACGTCTGTTCCTGTGACCTGCAAAGTTGCCTCAGACTCACTCCCCCTCCCTGCAACCCCAGGGCATGGGAGCAGAGGAGAGGCAGGCCCTTGGGGTTGGGGCTCCCTAGCCTTCTTCTGAGAGCCCTTGAGACCCAGACTGAAAGATGGAAACATTTCATCACAAGCATGTCTCTCCTTCATACCCAGCATGGTGTGTGGCAGAGTCCACAGGCACTTGACACAGTGATTGTCACAGGCAGGGGTAGGGATCTGCTCAGTGCCTGCCACACACTGCTGCCCCGTGCACTATGACAGAGTCCAAGCCCACCAAGCCCCCAAACCATCCTTGTTCCACTTTTCCACTGTGGGGAGCAAACAAGGCCCCATAATCCTGAGACCAGGGTTCAGACGAGGCTCTGCACAGCTAGCGCTGTGACTCTGGGCCACTCGGCTCACTGTACTGGTTCCCAGGAGCCCAGCCAGCACCCAGAACAGCCAGTGATCTCATCTACTGGTCTTGTCAGCATTTGGGCCCAGAGTTAGATCAACAGCAGCAGGACGAGTCTCGGGCTGGTGGAAACTGAGTTACATGGCCTGTGAGGCTCCTCCCAGCACTTTGCTTCTATGATGGCATGTCCCCACAGGGCTGCTATAGTCTCATTGTGTGCTCAGCATCCAACGACCTAAACCTAGCAGGGAAAGCCTATGTGACAAACAATGTGATCACCAGAATGAAGAGTGTCCGTATCCTCTGTGGCCTCGGGTACACAGAGGAGGAGGGTTCATTGCAGAACCTCAGGATGGTTGTTGTCTCTGATCGATGGAAGACCCTCGCTGCTGCTTCCCACCTCCTGGCGGTCCTACTCAGGCTTTGCCTGCTCACAACAATGAGGGTGGAGGTCTGTAATGGTAGATAGGGACCTTTGGGGACTGTCTGGCCATGAGATGACTCTGGCTTTGCTCCTTCTATGGCTAGGGTGAGGACAGCCAGGTTTTTGTCCAGTTACAGGAGGAAAAGCCAAGCTGGGAAGGACAGAGTCATGGACCAGGAGCAGGAGGAAGAGGAATGGAGGTGACTCCTCTCCTTTTCTGCTGCCCTTAGTTCACATACCTCAGGAAATCCCAGCTTAATGGCTCCCTGCAACCTCTACCTAAGACCCCCAGATCCTCAGAATGATGATGAAGCATGCTTTGGTTCATCCCCAGGCACTCTTCCTGTTCACTCATCTACCCATCTCTCCTTTCATTATGCACTAATAACCTTCCTATTCATTTCTCTCCTCTATTTGTCCTCTCCTTCATCCATCCTTCATCTATCTTCCCATTCCTTTATCCTCTACTCTGGCCTCCCATGTAGCCGTATGTGTATGGAACCGTTCATCCACAAAATTGGCCACACTCACATTCATCTAGCTCACTATCTTCTCGTCTCTTTATTGGCCCATTTTTTCCATCCATCCTTCCATTTATTCTCTTCATCTACTCATATTCATCTGCATATCTGCTCATCCAGTGTCCCATATATCAGTCTATTATCTTCCCATTCTTCCTCTCCATATTTCCTCTCTCCATTTATACATCCATCTGTCCACCATTCTCCTTATACTTCTATTCCAGGACCCTTACTTACCTCTTGCCATTCATTCAAACTTCCTGATTAATGAAATTCATGAGACAGAGCACTTGACTCAGGGAACTTACGATTTTCTGTGTGATCAACCATTTGGAAACATAACAATCCTCAGAGCATAGTTTGGGAGTGGATGTTGAGTCCAAAGAACATCCTAAGGCATCTGGCCTCTGTTTTCCCAGGGCAGGCTAGGGGCCCTCGCCCTCTCTTTTGGGAACACTGTTGTCCACAGAGCTCCGTGGCGTGTGAAATTCTGTGCATGTAGAGAAATTGAAGCTGTTGTTCCCTTGGCCCTAATCTCCCAGAGCTACAGCCCCTGCCTCCCAGCCTGTGTGCTGGACCTAACTTGGGCCAGAGTCAGCCACCCCTGAGGGCTTCATAGGGATGGGACAGGGCAGAGCCTTGCCCCAGCCTTCCCCAAACCACCTGGCCCTGGGTCTCTACTTCCTGTTGGCCTGGGGATAGTGAGGCCAAGGAAAAAACTTCTCTAAGGAAACTAGGCTTGGACCCCCGTCTTGTAGCTCCTGAGTCCCTGGCCAGTAGACTCCCCTGCTCTTACCTTCTGTCCCTTATCCATTCCCAAGAGTAAACTTCACCCTGGTTCTCCTTCCCAGACCCTAAGGCTCTGCCCTGTGGGCTTCCTAGAGGTGTCTTCAGCAAAAGGGGTACACTCAGTCCCCACTGCCATGTTGGTCAGTTGGACGCCCCCCCCCCCCATATCCTCCTACCTTTTGACATAGGCAAGAATCCTGTCTGAGGCATGTCACCAGCTGGGGCCTGACTTAAATCACAAACAGGAAGAACCAATTGTACTTGAATAGTCTTTTAATTTCTCTTTTGTTTGCTTTTTAATGAGCATCTCACTTCTTCATTGTACCCTCTGCCCTTCACAGCCCCACACCTCCCCGCTCTAGCTCCGCTGCACAACTTGGCCTGAGGGCTGGGTCAGAGAGGTGCTCTTCCCTGCCCAGCCCCTGCATCTGGCAGGGCCTCAACTGCTCTGCGAAGCCATGGACTACCACCCAGGTGCTGCCTCCCAGAGCCCCGGGCCTCCCTGGCCCCCTGCCCTACAGCAGAGCCTGAGTCTGTTCTCATTCCTTTCCAGGGAATCTGACTAAGCACATGAAGTCGAAAGCCCACAGCAAAAAGTGCCAAGAGACAGGGGTGCTGGAGGAGCTGGAAGCCGAAGAAGGTAGGGCACTGTCTGTCACCTCTTCCTTCCCCCTTCACCGCTCCCCCCCATTCTCCTCACCAACCCCTCTCCTTCTGTCCTCCTCTCTGCTGCTCCTGGCTCTGCCCCTCTGCCTCCTTCCCATGCCCTCCCCTCCAGTTTCTCCAACCACTGAGAGACAAAGTGAAGTCATAGAATGACCACCCCACTCCCTGCCACTGTCTGTGCGAGCTCTGCAGCCACAGCTGCTGTTGGAGGGGGCAGCTCTGCCTGTGCAGGTGGAGTGCTGGCACCTGGGGGTGCTCCATTGTTTACTAAATAAATGAGCATATGAGTAATTTCAAACAGCACTGAGCACCCACTCTGTGTCAGGCACGTTCTCAGTCCATGCCCTGATTACCTACAGACCCTCCCTTGAATGAGGGCACTTACTAAAAGCTCCACACCTACACATGCCTGCTCTGCCATGGGCCGAACCCCTGGGCCCTTGGAGCCAGGAGGGTTTCATGAAAGCCAAAGCCAGATCCAAGAGCCCCTGGGCCTCCCAGCCCCACCCCACCCCTGCACCCCAGCCATGGTCCTCCAGCATCAAGAGGCATATTGGAGCAGGTCTCATGGCAGACGGGAGGAGGTAAAGGTAGTGGGTTGGCTGGCAGCACCCAGGCAGGAGGCCAGAGGGGCTCTGGCAGGAGGACAGAGATGGACAGTCAGTCTCTCCTGCAGGGACAAACCTTTGACCACAGATCCCTTGAAATCAGATCAAGACTTAGGAGTATGCAGTCTTACAAAGGAATTAAATCATGTTCCCTTTTAGGTGGAATAAATCACTTTCATGAAACAGAATGCAGTGAACTTGGGGTTGTTTCTCCCATTAAATGAAGGGTTCTCATGCTTCTCAAGAATGTGCACCGGGCCATTTACAGAGCTTGTCCCATAAGTCTTCAGAGTAGGTGGTAGAAACTTGTGCCATGCCATTTCAAGTTGAGGAAAGAAAAGCTAAGACAGGTAAAGACAGTGGCCCACAGTCACACAGACACTGGTCCATGCCATCCCACCACTAGCAGGCCAGGGAACGGAGGAGGGGAGAAGCTGAGCCCAACCCAGAACGTCCACCTCCAGTGGCTCCTGCCTGCTGCCCTCCAGCCTCACTTCCTCAGCAGGTCGGACAAGGGTGTCCATACCCACTTCTGTGAGGATGAAATCTATAGCCCAGTTCTGTTCTGGGCTGGGAGCTGGGTACCCACATAGACAGCAGTGACTCAGGAAAGCCTGCCTTCTAGAGGGGGAGGCGGGCAATGGACTAAAGGGAACAGAGCAGAGACCACACTATGAAGCAAAAGCTAAAAGACCAAGTGAGGAAAGGGCTGGGTGTGTGAGGGTAGAGTGAGTAGAAGACCCAGAGGAAGCCAGGGATCGGCAGGCCAGGTGGGGTCTGGAAAGTCTCTTCCCCAAAGGATCCAACAGCTGCCTATCTCTGGAGGCCACAGCCCCTGGTCCACATGGCTGGAACCCACTGACACCTGAGGTCAGAGAGAGCCAGGGCTGGGAATGTCAAGGGGCAAGCGTGGCAGCCAGGACTCAGGCTATGTGCAGGGACCATAACGTTAAGTGAAACAAATCAGATACACAAGTTTAAATAGCACATGACTTCTCCTGTATGAGAAATCCAAATTGTAAATAAAGAGCCAAATAAAAGAGCGATAATAGGAAGTAGGGAATATGTCTTTCCCATGGGAAAGGGATCGAGAGATGGAGGGAGAGGAGAGGAAGAGGATGAGAAAAGGAGTGAAGGCGTGCTATGTACATGTACCAACTCCACACAAGGGGTGTAAACATGATGAACTGCAAACATGCACTACAAAACATGTAGAAACGGAGTGACGGGATTCCAGGTACATTCTGTGCTAGGACCCACAGTTCTTGCTGTCATGTAGAAGGGAGAGGAGAGGGGTGAGAAACAGGGAGCAGAGATGACGCCAAGGTCTATAGCCTAAGACACTGGAAGGATAGAGTTGCCCCTTGCTGCTATGGCAGACTCGGGCCGGGCCTCAGGAGTTTGTGTGTGCAGGACACGCAGTGACGAGGTGGCCCCTGCCGCAGCCCCGCCCCACAGAGATGAGATTGAGCGTCACCGCCACCATGTGGCGCCTCTCAGCAACGGCACCCAGCGGCGCCCTGCGCTTCAGTGGGTGTGTGATCCTTGCTTGCTCTGCTAGGTCCCAGGCCCCAGAGCTGGCAGCAGGTGGGGCTTATTGAGCACTGGCTTTGACTCCAGCCCCATGAGGGCGTCGGGAAGGGCTGACCAGGCATAGGCATCCCTTAGAGGCCTGCAGGAACCTCCATGTGGAGGGCCTGGAGAGCCACCCAGCAGATGCTGGGCCCAACTTTCCCCTACCAGTAACACAACCTTCTGACCTTCACCTGGGGCCTGCCTGGGAGATAGGAGAAGAGTAGCTGAAGCTGATAATAGCTAAGGCTTACTGGGCACTTACAGCCCTCGCGAAGCTTCATGAGTTGTCTTTTCTTACTACTCTCCCATTTTATAGATGAGGAAACTGAACATGGACTAAGTTAGCCAGTGTCACAGAATAAGATGATGGTAGAGCTAGGGTTCAAAACCAGACCATTTTCTGATTTTTCATGAGCAAAAATAATTTTTAAACTGTCAGTGTAATAATGCAAGTGTTGGGGCCGGGGATTTAGCTCAGTGGTTTCACCGCCTGCTGCGCAAGTGCAAGGACCCGAATTCAATCCCCGGTACAAAAAAAAAATAAAAAATAAAAAATAATGCAAGTGTTGTGAACCTTAGTTCTGACTCAGCCAGGAGCTTGCTGAATGATCTTAGGTACTCCTCTGCCTTCTCTGTGCCTGAGTTTCACTCTATGTGAGTGAGGGGCAGGGCTACGTGAACTCCTGGGGCTGCACCTACCAGTGTCCTGCAAAAGGGAAGTAAATGCCTGGGGTCAGAGTGCAAAATGTTGCCACCCATCCCCATTCCTCCTCCCATCCCAATCCTTCATTCCCTTAAGTCTCTTGTCATTGTGCTTCCAGCTGCCAGGAGACCTGCCCTTGGCTTTGTGGTCTTCCCAGCCCCAGCTCCACCCCATAGTTGTTCACACACATCCTGCTGAATGTCCACCTTGGTCCACACTGGACCATGCACCTTACTGCTGCATGTTGAGTTCTTTGGAAGCAGTAATGCTGGGCTTTCTGGCCCCAGGGCAGCTGGGCATGGTGGAGATCCAAAGTCCCTGGAATCTTGAGATAGCTGCTATGCTAGGCTTTCCTGGTCAGCAGTGATTGTACTACTGGCAGAAGCAAGCGAGGGAGTTGGCTGATGGCGGCCTACCTGTCACCAGCCCTCACTCTTCAGGCCAGAAACATGAGCTCACAAGAGTCTAGCGATAGGCCAGCAGGCCCTAACTCTTACGAACCTTCCAGGTGGACCACACATCAGCAGAGCTCTCCCCAGTATCTAGAATGCTGCCCATTACAGAAAGATTTTAAACTAGACTCTTGGATGTGACCCAGCCGGTTGAAGCTGCTCCACAAGAAGCCAGAACAGGAAGCTGGCATTTCAGAGCTGCTCTCCCTGGCTGGGAGCTGCATGAGCTTTGAAAGGGCAGCAGTTCCTAAGGGAAAAAGCATGACAGGGATAGCCCACCCCTGCAGCCTGAGGCCAGCTTAAGCAAGCCAACCACAGAGGCCAGACTCTGCCACTTGGCAGATGCTATGGTGCCAGCTGGCAGCAGCCTGATCACAGTGGCAGATGTATGTTTAGAAAGAACACAGCTCTGTCTGCTGGACTAGCCGCCATGCTCTGTCCCATAATAATAGAGTCATCATTAATGGATTCATAGTGACTGTCATTATTTAGGCCCTCACTCTGTGCCAGGCCTGCATTTCTCCTCCTAGCCAACCCTCTGAGATGCAACTCTTACTTCCGAAAGGGGAGACTGCAGCACAGCACGGCAGCGTAACTTGCTGACAGTGAATACAGCACTGAGATGCTCACCGGAAAAGCAGGCTTGCCCTAGCTCAGCCCCAGCCCCACTACTCCCTTACTTGAGCAAGTTACTTAATCTTTCTTACCTGAATATCCTCACTGTAACATGAGGATAAAAATAGTACCAGCTTCCCCAGATTCTTTGAGGACTACATGAATTGATATATTGAAAATCCTTAGAACTGAACTTGCACATTGTAGATAGGAGGTAGCTGTTGTTAACTATTATTTGCCAAGTGTTCCCAAATGTATGTGGTTTGGCCATCCCTGTAATCCTGTGCCACTGCAGTGGCAATTATGCCTGATTAGCAGATAAGGAAACTGGGCTTAGGAAGGAGCAGCACTGGGGCCAATATGGCCCCAGGGCCCAAATGTGACCTTTGGTCTCCTGCATCCTCCCCCCAGGAACCAGTGATGACCTGTTCCAGGACTCGGAAGGGCGAGAGGGCTCCGAGGCTGTGGAGGAGCACCAGTTTTCAGACCTGGAGGACTCAGACTCAGACTCAGACCTGGATGAAGATGAGGATGAAGACGAGGAGGACAGCCAAGATGAGCTGTCCAGGCCATCCTCAGAGGCTCCCCTGCCTGGCCCACCAGCCACACTGCGGGCAGACTCCTCACCCGTTCAGAGCCCTCAGCCCCCAGATGCCACCTCTGACAACAAGGCCACAAGAAGCAGCTCCGTCTCAGAAGCTGAGCACTTGACAGCCAGCAGCTGCTCCACATCCAACCAGAGCATCCTGGACCATCCCCAGCTGCGACTGGCCCCATCGGGCCCTGTGGAGAAGGACACAGGCTCAGCCCTGAGCTCCAAGGCCATGTCCCCTAGAAGGCCATGGTCCCCAAGCAAAGAAGCAGGAAGCTGCCCACCACTCACCCACAAACACTCAATAACCAAAAATGACTCATCTCCGCAGCGATGTTCCCCGGCCCCAGAACCACAGGCCTCAGTCCCAAGCACGCCTGGCCCCCAAATGGGCCCAGGAAAGGACATGGGCCCTCCTCCTTGCAGGTCTCCAAGACTTGAGCTGTCTCCTCTCACTCTCCACCCCATGGGAAGAGAATTACCCCCTCGGGGGCATCCACCTCCTAAACTTGAGGGCACCACAGACCCAGGCCCCTCCAAACACTCACCCACCAGGAGATGGTCTCTGGGTCAGGCCAAGTCACCACCGTGGTCAGCGCTGCCAGGGAAGTGGCCGCTGGCTGGGCCAGGCAGCCCCTCCATGGGCAAGCATGGCCCAGGCTTGGGGCCAGCTCCACTAGTTCTCTTCCCACCTGCGCCTCTACCTCACAAACTTCTCGACAGAAGCCCTGAGCCCTGCACCTCCATGTGGGTGAGTTCCTGCCACATCCCTTAGCGGGTGGGGGGATTGGGAGGTTGCGGGTCACCTTTCTGAGCATCACACCTGGAGCCAAGTCACTCTACCAACTCAGTAGTTACGGATAATTCAGCACGTATTTCTTGGACACCTTAGGCCAACTGGTTTATTGCACATTTTGCACCTCAGAAGCAGTAGGCTTCTGGATTCAGGTTCTACCCCTAGCAAGTGGTATGGCCTTGGATGTAGGCATAAAAACCTGCCCCATCCCTGTTCCTCTTGTATTCTTTGAGCAAATGGCAGAGCTTAACCAAAATCATCTGTGTCTCCAACATCACGGTCACACTCCTTCAGACACACCACAGCCAGGACCATCCCTGCCAACCATAAGCATGGTTGCCATGGCTAACACCCCTCTGTCACCAGTACACCAAACACCCCACTACTGCCGCCTGTCACCCTGATGGGTGTTGTCCCATTGCCCACACAGCCCCATCCTGTTGTCATGTCACCTCTGCACCTCACCATGCTGACACCATGGCTGCCATGACCCCACCACCGACAACACTATCACTGTCACCTTCACCTTCCAACACCTTTTCTGTCACCATGTTGTTATGACCCAATGCTGGCACTCCTAGAGGTGTACTGGTTGAGGAATCTCTCCTTGATTTTTTTTTTTCCAATTCCAGAGATCGAACTCAGGACCTTGTGCTTGCAAGGCAGGCAGCAGCACCACTGAGCTAAATCCATGGCCCTCTCCTTGATTTTTAATTTTGGGGTCACATTAAAGTTCCTGGTGGTGGGAGAAAGTTGAGATCCTTGGGTGGGAAACTCACATCCAACGGTAAAGTTGGGTCAAGACCATTTTAAGACCAGGAGAAACACCAGAGCCAGGACAGAGGGCCAGGCCAGGGTAACAAGAGGGCCTCCCTCCCCGAGAAACCCCTCCTCCAGATATGCTGGCTGTGGCTGGGGGTATGAAGGCCTTGGGGCCAGAGTGTGTTCACGGTCATCATAGGTTGGGGATGGCCCACTGGACAGTGCCACAGACAGAGCAGCTAGTCATCCCCGGGCCTCTAGGCCTCGGTACTCCATGAGGCCAGCATATAACCCTCACCTTCCCCTGTCTTGTTTCTGATCCACAGAAGGCCGAGCTCCGAAGTCCATCCTGCTCACCTGGCCCTGCTCATCCTCTCTCCTCCCGACCCTTCTCCACCCCTTACGACTTCCATGGCCACATCCCAGCCCGGACAGAGGAGAACGTCTTCAGCCACCTGCCTCTACACTCCCAGCACCTGGCCCGCACCCCATGCCCCCTTATTCCCATCGGTGGGATCCAGATGGTGCAACCCCGGCCAGGAGCCCACCCCACCCTGCTACCAGGGCCTTCTGCGACCTGGGTCAGTGGCTTCTCAGGGGATGGCAGCGACCTGACAGGGGCCAGAGAGGCCCAAGAGCGAAGCCGCTGGAGTCCCGCTGAAAGCTCATCAGCCTCCGTGTCCCCTGTGGCTAAGGTCTCCAAGTTCACACTGTCCTCGGAGCTGGAGGGCAGGGACTACCTGAAGGAGAGGGAAAGGACAGGCGGAGGCCTGGGCAGACCTCCCGACTGGAAGCCCGCAGAGCCTCCACCCACACATGGCCCCTGCACCCCGCGGCCACCCCAGGGCCACCAGGCCACACAGTCCTGGAGCCCCTGCTTGGAGTCACCGCACACACTGGCCAATCCCGAGGCCTCTGCCACTCCAACACTGGACCGCAGCAGCTCCATGGGCTGCCTAGCCGAGGCCTCTTCTTGCTTCCCAGCCCGGAGGAGGAACCTCTCTGGGGAACCCAGGACCAGGCAGGGCTCCCCGGAGCCCTCAGGTAGTGGGGAGCCCGGGGCACCTCCACCTCAGCCCAAGGACAGGGACCCCCTGGACACTTAGCCTCTCTCCAACTGACTCAGCATCTGGCTTCCGGTGTTCAGCAACAGACGTTTCCAGCCAACTTCCTCAAGTCACCTTGCTCCCACGCGCTCCCTTTCCCAGTGTCCATCTGTCCACGCAGCTTCTGCTCAGCCCCCATCTGTTCTAGCTTCCCATGTATGCAGTGCCTGTGCCTTTTCTATACCTTTTGTTGCTTGACAAGAGAAAAAATAATCACATACCTACACAAAACAAAACCCGCAAGGAGCTTGAGGCTGTGAAAAGTTTGTATTTTGGGGGAAAGGCTGAGAATGGGGACCTCCTTACCTCTACCGTGGCAGGCAGTTGGCAGCTGCACCAGCCCCAAGACCGGCCAGTCATTTGCTAAAGAAAAGGAGATGCACTAGGGGAGAGCAACCGATACGTCAAAAAATATCATTAAACGTAGAAGCGAGGACTCCTGTGTACAGATGTTCATGGTTCCTGTTCATTACTGCTTTATCCCGCCCCAGTGAGTGGCTACTCCTCTCTGCCAGGAGAAGGACCAGTGGCCTGAGCCGGAGGGACACAAATGCAGGCAGGGAGCCCCGCCCCCCCCCAGAATTGTCTCTTTTTTCTTTTCTTCTTTGCGAGAAAAAAAAAATTTAAGCAAATTTGGTAGGATTTCAACACAAAATGATAGGAGCAAGTAGAAGGCAGGAACTGGTGGGTTAGTCTCCAGGACCCCCAGATGCCCAGGTAGTCTGAGCTATGGGCCCATCATTGTCCAGCACAGGTGGATAAGCCACCCTGGCCCCACCCTCCCTCCTGGCCCTCAGCTCCCTCTGGCCGGGCAAGGAGATGTGAGTGTCCATCTCCTGGCTCCTGGCCCGGCCATAGGCTGTCTCTGCTATTCTCAGAACTACCCACCAGGGTGATGGGGCCAAGCTCCAGCCTAGAGCTGTTCCTGGGCCTGGCCTTGGTTCTGCTTCACCGGGGTCCCTGTGGTCCAAGAGGCCCTACTTCTTTCATGTCTGGGCTTTTGCGTGCTCAGCACTGGAGGCTCAGGGGACCCATCTCTGGACCCCTTGCAGCAGGACTAGTTTCTCCATCCCTGCACCCCACTGTCAGATCGCCACTGCCCTACAAAACACTCCAAATAATAACTGGTAGCACCTCCTTGGGCCTATTTGTTGGCTTGTATCTCTTTAATAACAACAACAAATTATAAATCTAAATCTTGAACAAGAGGATGGTGTTTGGTACTTTCCCTAGCCTCTTCAGATTCTCTTCCCTCCACCTAAAGGATTTCCCCCTCCCTACAGCAAAAACCTGCTTTGTAAGAAAAATAATGTGACTAGATATTTAAATCCCAACATGGAACTGGACCTTTAGCATGTTTACCCCATGTAATTAAATGGAAAAGCAAGCATGCTATGTACAGGTGCCTATGGTTCTCATTTCCAAATCAGCCACAGGTCTGTCCTCCAGCCAGACCACCTTGTTCTTTCTCCTTTGCTTGCTCAGAGCTAAGACAAAAAGGGAACACCAGGGCAGGACTTCCCTTGAGGTTCACTGGACTCCAAGGTACTGGGAAATCAGACTAATCAGTAGCTTCTGGCTGCTCGACTCAGTATAGGACTCTTGCCCACGACAGGAGAAGCCAGCCAGCCCAGCATGCACTATACTGGCACTGTTTGGGCTTGGCAGGAAGTGGGTAGGAGCCTAACCCCCGGGCTCAGCTCAGGCCAGAAGCCAGGGCTCTCCTCTCCTTGCCTCTCAGCCCTAACCTATGGGCTCTCGAGTTGGAGACTTTGAGGGCTGAGGCCTGGGATCTGCATAAAGAGCATTTCCTCAGCCCTCCCTGGCCTTCCAGCCTTTCTGGGCAAGATCTTCCAGCCCTAGGCTGCTGGACTAGCTTCTGACCTTGAGGTTGGCCACACCTGTCCACCCACCCTATACCCCCAGCTCTCCAGACCATCACTCAAACAGCCCACTCACTAAGGTCCCCTTCCTGGGCAGCCTTGCTATGGACAGTACACCCAGCAGGGGAGAGTCCCCATAGTCCCTGGCGACCAAAGGACTGCTATCCCACACAGGTACCCAAAGGGACAATCAGATCCAGTTCTAAGCCCCTTTGCCAGACTCAGGGCTCATTCGCAAGAGTACAGGGCACCCTGCCCACATGCACACCTTCCTGACTTGGAAAAATATTCTCACCCTGGAGCTGGCCCTAGCTACTCTGAACTTGCAGTCTGCCAGTGAGGCTATGGTCCCCATTGCAAAAAGGAGGAAGTAGTGATGATTGGCTGATGCAGACACCTGTGCTGAGCCATGGCAATGTGTGGACGGCCATCCTTGGTTCAGACTAGCTCTGCTCCTTGGGTATTGGTGGGGGGAGGTAGCAGTTTGCCAAGTTTTCAACCCAAACCTGTCTTCTGCTAGTTTCCAAGCCTCTTGTCCCCCTGACCTGCCCTCTATGATGCCCTTTACCCTGTGCAATCCCACAGTCATTCTAGGAGTACCAATCCCCTCAAAAGGTAGGCCAGTGCCCTCCTGCACCCACCCATAGCTTACAGTCTGGTCCCAACCACTGAGACCCTCCTGACAGCAGCAAGCTGCTCACCCTCCAACAGTCTGAAGTCTATCCAAAAATGTCTGAATGAAATGGCCTCCATGTTTCTCTAGGGGCTGCTCCCTTCCTACCCAGTCCTTTGAAATAGGAATAAGCAATATATCTGAGCTGAGTTCCTCTGTAGTCCTTGCTCCAGACAAATCTTTCTTAAAGCAAAAGTCCTGGCTGAGCAGCCATCCTAGGAGACAGACCGATCTACCGTGTCACCCAGGGGGAAGAAGTTCCTGAAGGCCTAGGCCACAAATTCTGCTTCCGTGTTGTGATTCCAGTCTGCTTCCCATTAGAAAACCGCATCGGCACTTATGATCACTTTACTAAATCTAATGTTAAAAGAAAAGACACAGAGAAAATGAAAATGTGTAGGCAAATGTAAGATACACTCTGTAAGATAAATATTTGCCTTTCTTTCCTAAAAGGTGTATGTATTCTGTATGTGAAATTGTCTGTAGAAAGTTTCTATGTTCTTAAATGGCAATACATTCCAAAAATTGTACTGTAGATATGTACAGCAACTGCACTGGGATGGGGTAGTTTTGCTTGTAATTTTATTTAAACTCCAATTTCTACACTTGCATCTTGCAATGTTGGTATGGTATATATCAGTGCAAAAGAAAAAAAAACTCAACAAAAAAATCCATGCAGGTCTAAAGCACAGAGTCTGATGTACAAAAGGAAAAAATTGTTCAGTATTGATGTGTGTGATCTTTGTTGTAAATTACATCTGTACTGTGAATGAAGTTTTTACAAGTATAATAATTGCCTTTATTACAGCTCAGGCTGAGTGTTCAGCCTGAGAATATTTTTTAAAAAAAAATAGCATGTTGGAATAAATTTGAAAGTCCCAACATAGCCCTGTTTGCCTAGCTCATGGTCTTTCTTGAGGGTTGTAGAATATTAGAATATTAGAAGGGGCACACTTAGTTGCTTGTTTTATTACAGAGAAATTGGGCCCAGAGAAGGGAAGTGACTAAACTCAGCCACACAGCCCAGCACTCTTGTGGCCTTCACTTGGTCTGTCAAGGAAACGCCAGATACAGTGCCATGTGACCAGGACCTGTACTCATTGCCTAGGGTCACTGCAACAAATGACCACAAATCCAGGGCCTTTCATCCTTTGCTTTAGAGGCTCTGGAGAACCCATTCCCTGCCTCTGTCCTACCTTCTGGCAGCTTCCAGCAAGCCTTGGCCTTCCTGGATTTTAAACTCATCACTTGTCTGCCTCCACTTTCACATCTCTGTGCCTCTCCCTCCTTCTCCTCTCAGCACACCAGTCACTGAAATGAGAGCCAATCCTAATCCAGGGGGACCTCATCTCAAGATCCTCAGTTACATCTTCAGAGGCTTTGGTTCCAAACAAGGTCACATCTACAGATTCTGGACATTAGGATATAACTTTTGGAGGCCAACATTCAACTGACTACAGGATGAAACATGAATTCAGGTCCTGGCATGGCTGTATGACCTTGGATAAGTCCTCTAACTGCTCAGTGTCTGTTTCCCAATCTGTACAGTGAAGGGCAAGTCATCAAGTCACTAAGGATGTTTGTGAGATTAAGTGAGATGGTATATCCAGGGAAGCTAACAGCCTGCAACAAATGGTTTCTGAGCAGATCACTAGCGTGGGAAAGCCTACCAGATGTGGGCTCCACCTTTTGGATTCAACTCTGCTTTGCTGAGCAGCACTAAGTGCAGTCACCAGCTGCAGCAGTAAGCAAGACAGACATAGCCCACTTTCAGAGAGATCCATTTCTAGCACAGGCTGTCAGCAGTCGCTCCATCCTGGGGAATCACTGCAGGCCCTGTGGAAGAGGCAAGCACTTTAGACCAGAGGGAGTCTGCACCACCGGAGACCTCGCCTGGAAAAGCCCCAAGGGCCAGCATAGGAAGAGAAGTCATGAGAAGGCACACAGGACAGTCTGGGCGGAGAGCTGCCCAGAAGTTCATCACCAAGGACCTAAGAGGTTCTGTCTGAGCAATGAGGACCATGCTGACGTGGGGAAAACTGGCCTCGAGCCAGTCCTGGTGCAAGATGCCGGGGCCTCTCACGATGCTGATTAGCATGGGATGAATGGGAGAGGCAGAAGACGGTGGCTGAGAAGTGAGCGTCAGGTGGGAAGGGAGACACCTTCCCAGGGGCCTAGGGCGCAGGTAGGGGCCCGGGGCAGTAGCTGGAGGAGCATGGGGTCCAGGGAAAGGAGGACCCAAGGGCCCTGGACAAGCTAATCCGGAGGAGGTGAGGAGTCAAGGCTGGCTTGAAAAACGAGAGGCTGGCCTTCCCCCACCATCAGCCAGGGTTGAGAGGGAAGAGGAGCAGACAAGTCAGCACCTCTGTCTGGCAACAGGAAGCCCAGGTGCACCTGACGATGCCTTTCTCGAAGAGTGAAGTCACCTGAGGAAGTCGCAGGGTAAAGCCTGAAGAGACTTGGAAAGGTGTGAGCAAGTGTCAAGGAGAGCAAGACACAGGCCAACAGGGAACAAGATGGGTGTCCCATGTGACACCAGGTACCTGGCCACCCCTGCTACACTGTGGTAGATTCATCCAGAAGGGAAAGTAGGAGTGGAGGTGAGGATGCTGCTAAGGGAGGAGGCGAGGTTATGGGCACTCCCTCCACAAGCCAGCGAGGAGGCAGAAGGGCATGGCGGATAAGGAGGAAGGTCTGCAGGCTTGTGATGGGCAGAGGGTGGGGAGAGCAGAAGAGAGAGCCAAAGAGAGAGCAGGGCTATGAGCTGTCACAGCCTCTGAGATCACTGTGGATGAAGACTGCTGATCATAGGCACGGGGCTGAGGTACAGCAGGGGGAAGACTGCTGGAGGGACAGAGGCCTGGAAATGAGCCTCTGGGGCACTAAGCAAGTCACCCCAGTGCCATGTAAGGTTATCTGTGACAATGACAGGGCTTGGGAGGCAACCTGGGCTGTGAGCCAGAGAGTATCAGTCAGGTACTCTGCAGCACACTCCCTCACTCCCTCTTCAGTGTGCACCAGCAGGGGCATTGTGCTCATCTCAGTCACTCGGAGACCCAGACCAATAGCAGCTCTGTCCGTGTCCCCGTGAGCTCAGAGGCAGGGAAAGGAGCATGCTCAGCACCTTGCACTGACAACAGACATCCCTGCCATCCATTCTTTGGGATCTAAACCAAGTCAGGTATAATGGCAGAGAAGGGGATACTTGGAAACAGCCTGAGTGATAATCCTATAAGGTTAGGACTTCTGAGACTTGGACCGGGGAGGGAGCAGATATCAGTAATGGTAAAGGAAGAGGGTAGAGCCTGATGGTGTGATTTTTTTTGTTGTTGCTGTTTTACTGGGAATTGAACTCAGGGCCTCACGCTTGCCAGGCAGGTGCTGCACTGCTGAGCTATATCCCTGGCCCTGAGGCTGGATTTTTATAGGGAGTGAGTAGGGGGAAAAAACAGTCCAAAGGAGGCCATGGGAAGCAAAAACAGTATCCAGTGTTAGAACCTGGGGTATGGAAGAATAAGAAGCCATTAAGCTGCAGATGCCAGGGAGTATGTCCAAATCTCAGTTTGGCCCAGTGGGGAAATGGTGCCCCAAAACAGCCCCAGAAGAGGAAGAAGAACATAGTACCCACCCAGACCCTGTCTCCAACATTTTACAAAGCCCACTTGAAGTCATTACAACCATCCTGCAAGGTGAGCTACTGTCTGAATTTGCTACTTTTTCATTGCTGGGACAAAACACCTGGCTCCTGGGAAGAGAGGCTTATTTTGCTTATGGTTTCAGATGACTCCATCCATTACTGGCTGGCTCCAAGGCAGAAATAGCATGGCAGAGGAAGGCTGCTCAAGCCAGGGAGCAGAGTAGAGGAACAGCCAGATGGAGAGCTACATCTTCCAAAGGTATGTCCCAAGAGACCCACCTCTCCCGCCAGTCCCCACCTCTCCCACCAGTCCCCACCTCCTAACAGCACATTCAGCTGTGAACTCCAATGGATTAATCCACTGATGAAGTTAGTGTGCTATATGATCTGATCACCTTCCAAAAACCCCAACTCTGAACACATGAGACTTTAAGGCGACATTTCTTTTTTGGTACCAGGAGTCGAACTCGGGACCTTTTGCTTTTGAGGCAGGCAGCAGAACCACTGTTGTTCCCACTAGCTAGTTAGTGGTAGTAAGAAGACTAAAACCTAGTTGGCTCTAGGGCAGCCCTTCAGGGAACTGTATTCCTCCCTCATGACCCCACTGGGTCTTAGATGGCTCAGCTGCTACTGCCCATCTTCCAGCTGGGGTTCTCTCCAGCAGCTGCTGGGTTGTCAGCAGTGCCACCTTGGGACCATATTGGCTCGCTAATGCCTGAGGCTGCAAGCATGAACCTTGGACAGCAGACACCAGAGCTGGCATTACAGGATTTGAGATCAGCCACCTACTCACCACTATCTGCCACTGGCCCAAGCCTACCTACCAGTCATTTACACATTGCTGGCCTCTAGGCCTCCTGCAGTGGTTCTCTAGAGGTCATGAAACCCTTCCCCTTTGGGAGTGGGACAGGACAGAATGCACAGCCCCATTTTGCAGATAAAAGATAGAACCACGATCACACCTTAGCAAGCAGCAGGGCCACAGCCCAACAGATTTGACCAAGTCTCAGAAAGGCATTGCCCATGCATGGGCTGCTGCTGCTGAGCCCTTGGCCAAGCTCTGCTGGGTCCCCATCCAGGACTGGAAAGGCTGCCCTCACCCGGGTCTCAGAACCTGGAGACCGTGCTCTTCCTGGAGACAGGTCACTGACGCAGGACAATCTCAGAAAGCCGGGCCAGGCCAAGGTGGGAGTGAGCAGTGAGAAGCAAAGGAAGGAAGCTCAGAGTGGGCCGGGCCCTGAGGAGGCTGCCACAGAGGACTGCTCTGCATGGGGCACAGGTGTTGCTCAGGACACCACCTCATCCTTTTTACAGACCAGGGAACCTGTAAAAGAGATTACCCTTCTCCCCAAGGTCATCATGGTAGGTGGCAAGGTCCCCACATTTAGGAAATGGAAGCTTCCTATGGAAAGAAAATCTAGGCCTCTATGCTACTGTGCAGCCCTGGAACCTGGCTAGAGTGGGGGATCCCATTCCACATGTCCCCCAGTCCCATCCTGGCCTCAACCACTTTAGGGAGATCGATCTGCAAATGCCCCCTTTTCAGCTGAGAAAACTGATGTTCAGAGCCAGGAAGAGCTTGGACCAAGGCCAGGGCTAGGGTACTCGAGTCTTCCCCAGAGCCACCTGCATCACCTTACCCACCTCACCACTGCCCCAGGCCTGAGCGACACTTCCCATCTCTCCTGCCCAGCTCTGCCTTTTTAGGAAAGGAACAGAGCAGCCCTGGTGGCAGGCAGGCAGGCAGGCAGGTGGGAGGGCATGCTAATCCACCAGCTCCTGCGGCTCTGGTTACCCGTGGTTTGGGGCCCAGGCAGGCCGGCTGGGAGTGTCAGCCCAGCCAATGGGTGCTGCCGCAGAGCTACTCTGCCAGAGCCATACAAGGCTTCACCGCAACCCAGTCCCAAGCCAGCACAGGGCAGCTCTAGCACCAGCACCTGCCCCACCCCTGAGCCTGCCTGCTCGGCACGTCCTCGAACTCTGCCTAATCCAGCCTGCAAGCAGGCAGGGCTGCAGTGCACGTGCACCAGGCCCACGGTTCTCCAAGGTCAGGGAGGTAGCACTACCATGACAGAGGCCAGAGTCAGGGAAGGGACCTAGCCAGCCATGGGGATCCCAGCTGGGGTAAAGGTGATGGAGCTCAGTCCTGGTCCAGGCTGCACCCTCTCTGGGGAGATTGGTCAGTTCCCATCATCCCTTTGGCCCAACTGAACACCTGTCCTCTCCCCTCCATCTTTGAGAGGGGACTCAGCAAACCTAGTATCTTGTCCTCACATCTTCTGGAGTCTTCCCAGGGTCCAAGCCCCAACTATGTAATTCATCCTGGGCCTAAGGCTGCACACACCTCTCAGAAAAAGGGGCACTGACTAGCAGGTGTCTGTTGTGCGAGCCATGTACGGATCCCCTTGCAGACCGCTGTGTGCCTATCGTCACTGCTGTGGGCCTGGGATGACAGAAGCAGGTGGGGCCGGCAGCCCCTGCTCAGCAAAACTCAGCCCATTCCTCAGTTCATAATGCCTCTAACGTTATGCCCACAGGATCTCTGGGATCCACTGACAAGCAAGAAAACTGAGTCCCAGAGAAGTTCTTTACCTTCGGTCAGGGGACCAGGACTCAACCCCAGAGTGCGTACTCAAGATCTCTGTACCAGGCCGACTTCTTCCCTTGTGAGTTTTAGATCCGGGAGGAAGAGGGGCCTGGTCATTTAGACCAAAGTGTGAATGCAGGAACAAAAGTCATCTCTGAGATAAGAGGACTCTTGGTTCCTAAGTGGGGTAGGTGTTGGCCAGGCGACCTGATGTATCCACACTGCCCAGGCCATGGCTGCCTGTGTGCACAGCCACCCGGTGTGGAGCGTCCCTGGCCGCCACTAGCAATTAGACCTGTCACAGAAGCATCCTTGTGTGTCCTACGTGGGCCAAGCTGAGTTCAGGGCCAACTCTGCGGTACCCTTCAGGGCCACCGACAGGTGAAGGAAACGTGCCGGCCCGGGGGGGTGGGGTGGCCTGTCTGGCATCAGACTCTGTTTGCTCACCCAAGAAAAGATGAGATAAATATAGACACAGGATTACTCAGACACAGCCTGGGAAAACCGGCTCCTGAGCTTCGACCTCAGCCCTGGCCCGGCCTCACCTTCTCCTGCCTGGTTACACTGAGGTTGCTGCCAGGCCTGCTCTGCCTCCTTTCAGGGCTCCCTACCTGGAAACTTGGGGACAGCCCTTCCTTTCTACTGTCTTTGGGCATAGGCAGGAAGTGCAGCCCAGAGAGAGCAGGCATTTGCAAGTCAGGAGCAGGCAAAACCCAGAGCTGGACTGGGCAATAGGAGTCACCTTTTTAGACACAGTACGGACTCAGTTTCCCATCTGTGCACCCAACCTTCAACGTCCCTGGACCCGTGTATCAGATGGCGGTGGAGACCACACAGCTGAGGGAGGGTAGGATCTCACACACAGGAAGCCAGAGCCATAGGCTGGGGGAAGGCACCTCTGGAGCCAGCCTGCAGGTGCTGAAATCCCACCTGTGCTCTATTTTAGCTTCACAAAAGTGATTTAAATATCTGTGCCTTGGTTTCCTCATCTTTAAAATGAGAATAATAGAAAAAAATGAGAATAAGAGAGCCGGGTGTGGTGGTGCATGCCTATAATCCCAGCACCCAGGAGGCTGAGGCAGGAGGATCACCTGGGCAACATAGTGAGTTCAAGGCCAGCCTGAACTACATAGCAAGACTCTGGCTCAAAAAACACCCCAAAAATAAAATAAAATAAGAATAATAGCACCCTATTAATACTAATTATTATATAGTTTCATATTATTATATAAGTATTATATAGAGTAACAATAGCTTAATAATAATACAACCTCCTGGGATATAAAACAGGATTAGATAAGTTACTACATGCAGAAATCACTGACACCAGGGCCTGGCAAAGATAAACTGCTACTGCATGTCTATTGCCATGCAGCTGAGGCAGGTGAGGCCCAGGTGGCTTGGGCAGGTGGTTCAGAGGCCTTATGTTCCGAGAGAACTGCCCGGCCCTGGACTGCACAGTGCACAGGGCGCTACTGCCCGATGGCCCTTGCAGTCCCCAGCCTCCTTGCCCTGACTGCTTCCAGAGTCAAACAGACAAGGATCTGAGCACCAGCTCCACCACTTACAGACCATGTGACATCAGGCAAGTCATTGGCCCTCTCTGAGACCAAATGGAGAGAACATCCCTCCTATCTTTCTCTGACCTGGTACTGGTTAGGAGGGTTCAATGGGACAACATGTGGGCAGCATCCAGCCCAGCTGGGCAACCAGGCTCCCCACATTTGATCTCGTTCTGACCCCTTTCTCTTGAGACTTCCAGCTTCCCCCAGGGACTGTGAGCTCAGACTGAGAGGGCACACCTGGTTATATGATGTTCCACATGCAAGGGCCCTTGGGGACCGGTAGTGTTCATGCCCCTGACATCTGGAAGGAGCACAGATCCTCCACACACATCTATGGGATCCGTATGTCCCCTCCTGCACAACAGTCACCCTGAGTTGCATCCATGCACATTCACACGGGTGTCCGTGCCCCATGTGCATACCTGTCAGTGTACACATATCCACACACGCAAGGACATGGGGGCACAGCCATACATGGGCACAAGGAGACAGGTGCCTGCAGGTGTGTCCCTGCACATCCTCGCCAACATACACGGATGTCCTAGCCAGGTCCAGCCCCAAGGTGGCCGTCTTCATGGCACAGGAATGCAGACAGCTGGGGATGCTCTGCCAGCGGACGTGAGGGAGAGGCCAAGGGGAAACCACACAGGCAGGAATCCAGGCAAGCGTGCCAGGATGAGGTGGGGCACTTGAGTGCCAGGAACTGTTCGGGGGGGGGGGGGGGAGGCACATGCAGATGTGTACTCTGCTCCAGCCTCTCCCTTCACCTCGTGTCCTCAGAGCCTCTAGGGCCTGGCAGCCAAAGGGGCTCAGAGACCATTAGCCCCACCCAAGACAGCCTGCAGGTTGTACCTGCCTGCTGTTCCATGTCTCTCTGGGGCCCTGTGTCTCTGGGGTGCAGTGGCAGGATCTGAGCTGTGAGGGGCTATACCACATAGTCTTTCTTACTGCGGAACCAGAAGAATCGATAGCCATAGAGATCAGCAAGAGTATTGCTGTCATTGACACATCATTGCAAATCAAAGGACAACCATGTGGAAGACACTGAAACCCTTCAGGTGCAGGCTGGGGTGGGGGTTAAGCCTGACTTAATAGGTACTGTATACTCAGGTGTTTGCACCTGCAAACTCCCAGATTGCTCACAAAGGGGCCCTGGTTCCCATTTGTGGATCCGGAATCTGAGATGTAGAGAAACAAACCCCCAGAGCTTGCTGGTTCTGGAGGCGAGTGTCTAACCACCGTGCCCCTCTGCACATTTCACACCCTGGTAGAAAGGTTTGCAAGTGGGGCCTAAGCACTCTTGACAGAAGGAAAGGCAGCATTCCAAATGCCAGGACCTGTAGCTCTAAACAGAAGAGGGGTCTCCCCGGCCCCGGCAGCATCAGCCTTCCCCAGGTGCAACTATGCTGCCTGTGGGTAAGAGCTCCACTCGGGGAGGGGCTACACTGAGAGCCAACCAGGGCTTCAGTCTCTTTTGCCAGTGCCCATCAACAGGGACCAGCTGAGGCCAAGTGGGGGCCATGACAGTGAACCAAGAGAGGATGAGCACTAAGGTTGGAACAAGGCCACTGCAAGGTCAGCCCTGGGTGAGGAGGGGTCACCCTCATCTCCTCCTTAAAGAACCTAAACCAAAGAGTTTCAGAATACACTGAGACAGGTGGGGCTAGGCAGGATCCTATTGAGGACCTGCTCAACTACAGGGTCCCTAAGGCCAAGGCTGACAAAGGTGGCCTCCTGCAAAAGGTCCCCAGGCTGACGGGACCCCCATGCAGCTGCCCTGTCTGCTGAATGGGACTGTGGGGTGTTACTGCCATAGCCTCAGGAACCTTGTGAATGACAGAAGGGTGAGACTATGCATGAAAAACATCCCATCCACAGAATTCTCCCTGCAGCCCACCTGGCCACACTGCCTGTCCCCTGCACACTTGGCCGTTTAGTTCCTGCCTCCAGGGATGAGGAAGCTAAAGCAGAATTCCCCAGGGAACACAGTACAGTCATAGGAGGACCCAAGGCCACAGAGCGCTGGCGGGATTCTCACTGCAGTGGCCGCTTGTCTTTCTCAGAACAGCCCATAGTAGAGGCTCGGGACTTTATGCTCCATTTGTCAGGGCAACCAATGTCAGAAGCACCTGGTAGCACAGGGAGCACTGCCATGTTCCAGCCTAGAGAAGGGTCCATACCTAACAGGAGGAAGGCACCCAGTCCAAACGCCCTGGGTTCCCAACTGCTTTCCCAGGACCACTGTGGTCAAGAGAACATAGCTTCAGCTCTCTGAGCCTCAACTTCCACAAGCTGCCATGCCTACCACTCAGGGTTGTTCTAATCATTAGCTAGCACTGCATTTAGAAAGATCCAGGCATAGCCTGGCGCACCAAAGGACTTCAGTGTGGCCATCTGTAGTCTGCAAAGACCTCCCAAGGCTCCTATGCTCCTTACCAAAGCATTTCTAGCCTTGAGACCTCATACCTATAACTGGACTCCGAGGAAGAGCAAGACAGCCAGTGTCACCCCATTTGCCAGTTGGATCAGTCTGGACCCAGACCCCCGGGGGGTAACTAGGAGGAAATACAGAGCAAGCCCGAGGAAGGGCTTGGGGGACACCTCATGCCGTGGCTTCCTTCTACCACAACGGCTCCCACAGTCCTAGAGAGACTCTTCAGGGCAGCTTCGGGTCATGCCGGGGGCACTCCAGGTCCCCTAGGCCTCCGGTTCGTCCTCCTGGGCAGCCAGTTCTCGCCCGCGGTTCATTCCCCGTGGTCCATGCAGGGGTTCGGCCTGGACCATTCACACCAGCGGGGCTCCTACCCCAGAGGCAGGAGCGCACATGATCGCGCAGCCACCGCGCGGTGATGTCAGGCCCGCCGCGCCCGGGGCCCGGCACGTTCGTTCGCCAAGCGGGGAACAAAGCGTCCTCCGCATTCCTGCGCGCTGACTCACGGCCGTCACGTAGCGCGTCGCAGCCGCGCTGCTTTGCCCAAAATTGGTTGGGAGGCGAGGGCGGGCCCGAGCTCAGCCGCCTGGTCTGCCGCCCACTAACAGGCTCCACCCTCACCAAGCAGCCTGGCGCTCCGCCCCCACCGAGGTTTCCCAAAACTGGCACGGGAGGAACTGGGGACCATAAGCGACCTCAGCTCGGGGAGCAGGGCCTGGGGCTGGATTCTGCACCCCCTCCCCGGTCTCAGTCACCCCATCTGCCAAGTGGGGATGTGCCAGACATGGCTGGAAGAACGCAGTCTGCAATATCACACCCAATCCTCACATCTACGTTATTATCATCGCCAGTCCAAAGGTGGGGAAACTGAGCCACGGGGAAATTAAAGATCAGGAAACTGAGACAGGGGCATAGACTTGCTCTGGGTCACTGTTGAGCCGCAGAACGAGGACCTGAGCTGAGGTTGTAAATTTTCAGAATCTACCCTTATCCCCTCCATTGCGCAGCAAGTGTGGCAGCAGCGGATGTCCTTCAAGCTCTCTGCGCCCCACCCCCTCCGTTTGAGACCCAGTCAGCCCCTGATGCACCCCTAGTCTGTCACTTCAGTCGCAGAGCCTCCATTCCTTCACTCAAGAGGTGGTCCTGGCAGAAGGGGGCCCTCCAGAGACTGTTGGGGAAATTACACGCGAGGCCCAAGTCCTGCTGTCTGATTGGAAGGAAAAGAAATAGGATTTGGTTCCACGGACTCTGGTCCCCAGGGTCCCACGGTTGTACCAGGCAACACCAGTACAGAGAGGGGCTGAGGTAGGCTCAACATCTCCTGCCAGGCTGCGCCATTGTGACGTGGACCTCAAGGGCAGCCTCCGGGGACATGAGTCTGCACTTGTTAGAGCTGGAACATGAGGCAGACGGAAGGTCCCCAACCGGATCCCTCTGCCAGCCAGGACTCTTTCCCCTTGCAGCCTAGTTCCAGAGAATGTGGAGCTCTTCAGAGCTGTGGGTGTCTGCTTCCCCCTCTTACCACGAGCTGGCAAGAATGAGGTGGCCGGTAGATGGCCTTCTCTCAGGTACAGCGACAGGCTGCACAGCTCTTCCCCTAGCTGCACTGTCACCAACTAGGGTCCTCCTGAGAGTCCACGGAAGACCCTGGAAGGAAGGGCCCACGACCCCAGTCGGAAGTAGATTGAGACCGCCTGGCCCGGGCCTCCGCTGTAGATGCAAAGGCCCTGTCTTCCGTCCCCTTTCCCTCTCACACCAGCCTGACCTCAGGAAAAGGTCAGGTCTTGGCTTGGTGTGCCCCAGGCTGTTCTGCCCAGCTCTGTGCTGTTCCCCTGCCAGGAATGTTCTCTCTCTGCCATCGTGGCATCCCTTCCTCCAAAAAGCCCTCCAGAGTCTCCAGGCCAGATGCCACTCACTTCTCTCAGTGGCTTCTTATCTGTCCTTCCCCTTTGGTCAACCCAGAGCTCACCACAGAGCACATCCTGGTCCTGAGGCTCTGCACCTTCATCCCCAGGCTCCTGTGCCCCCAGCTCCCTATCCCAGGCAAGTACTGATGCCTCTTGGGGTCCCTTTCCCCACATCCCAGCTGATCCAGAAACCCCATCTCCAGCCCCAGTTCTGACACAGAGTGGACTCTGTGTGTTTGCTGCATGATGGCAGGAGCCTTGCACCTAAGACCCATGTGTTCTGTTCCTGGCTGTGTGACCTTGGGAAGCTCTATACCCTCTCTGAACCTTACTCCCAGGCCTTGGCCTGTCCATTTCCCAGGGCTGTTTGGAGGATCAAATGCATGAAGGCAGGGAGAGTGCTTGGCACGTGAGCACAGCTCCTGACACAGCTGTCATTATCACTAAGCCATCGTTACAGACCTCTCTTGTGCCTGAGGCTTGAACTCCAAGGCTGGGTGGCAGGCGGGCAGCAGCGGGTGATGAACTCAGAGGCAGCCACAGCCCCTGGCTGACTCAGGCTGAGGAGATCCCGGGAAAAGAGATTGCTTTATGGTTAGCCTGAGGCAGCCAGGCTGTGCTTTCTCCTTCCCACCCCCAAGTTCCTCCAAATCGAGGCCACTAGGCCTTCCCAGCCCACTCAGAGCCTCTAATAAAGGGAGATAAAGGACCCTCCCTTGGGGGGGGGGGTCCACTCATCTGGGTTCTGCATGATCTTGGCAACTCTCACCCTCTCTGAACCAGCTTGAGTGTGCTGGCTGGGGGTGGGCAGCGGTCTTACAAGGATCCCTGGTTCAGTGTGGGGTGGGGGCACCCATTGCAGCTGAGCCCCTCTTTGCCCTCAGTAAGTGGCCCACAGTGTCCAACACTGCCTCCCTCCCCAAGAGTCTGGAGTTATTATTTTCACTTGACAATCTGGGAAACTGAGGGCCAGAGATCAGAAGATTCTCGCCCAAGGCCACACAGCCAATAGCCAGGACTGCGGCCCCTGCAGCTGCAGCCAGGGCAATCAAGGCCAGTCTGCTACAGCTGTCCATTCTCCAGGGGGCTCCCGGGTGGTGATGACTGGTGGATGTCCCCCACCTCTACTTACCTCTGCCCAGCGCCAGCCGGGTACCAGGGCTTAGATGAGAATCATCAGCCACAAAATCCTCACACAGATTCACAGGGCAGAAAGGAAGCAAAGCTCGGAGAGCTGGCTTGCCTGCCCGAGGTCACACAACATAGGAGTAGAGCAAGATTTTGCCCCCACATCTCTGCTCTGGCTCCTGTCCCCCCAGCTGCCTCCTCTGTTGGGCAGTTTTGGGATTAGAGACAAGGCCTCAGGGAGCCCAAAGGGAGGCCCTCTGGCCTCACAGACCCCTACCTCTGGCAGTCAAGAAGGAGTACACTTGGGCTGGGGATTTAGCTCAGTGGTTTCACCACCTGCTGTGCAAGCGCAAGGACCCAAGTTTGATCCCCAGTACCAAAAAAGAAAGAAGGGGTACACTCATCCTGCCTGTGCCCACCAGGCCGGCCTGGGCCCATAGCTCCTTGCCAGGCCCAGATGTAAGCGTGAGGTCACTGGACCAAGCCAGCTCCCTGTCTGATCTTGCCATGACTCAGCCTTGCTTTGCCAAACCTTCCCTTCCTGGGGGACCCCAACAATGGCCTGGGCTGCCCTGCTGCCCGCTCATCACTTAGGGCCTCCCTCCCTGAGTCACATGCAACTCCCCACCCAGCACAGTACGTAAACAATCTCCTCCTCTACCCCAGGCTCCTGAGTTCCCTCGGCTAACCCCCCAAGGCCAAGCTGAGGGATGGGGGGAGGGGTGGGTGTTCCTCCTGCTGCCCCAGAATCAGCCCCCAAGGCCAATCCCCTGGACCTGCTTTTGGGAGACTCTCTGACCTTGACAGGAAAATCCAAACTGAGCTTGAGAGCTGAAGCCAAGAGCTCTGGCTGATCTGGATTCAAATCCCAGATTCTCCCTTGCCAGATGGGTGACCTCAAACAAGATACTGTTTCCTCATCTGGACAATAAGGGTTAAAGAACAAGCTTCAGCCCATGAGGATTCCAGGTGGAATCATAGGTGCCGGGAGAGTGGTTAAAAGGGCAGACCCAGATTCAAATGAATGAGCCATTTCACCACTCTGAGCCTCAGGATCTCATCTGTAAAGTGGGAATAAAATGCGTGAATTCTGCTGTAACGAGTAAATGAGTAGAGGAAGGGTCTGTACAGTGTCTGGCACATGGGAAATGCTCACTGAGCAGGAGCTATGATTCAACCTGAAGGCACTGGGCACATGGCGGGGCCCAGGTTGGCTTCAGTGAAGATGGGGAGATGGAGAGTAGGTGGTCTGTCTGGTTCCTCCATTGGTGGTCTATGATGGTACCAGGCACCCTGGAGCACCCTCTGCAGGCCAAGCACTGAACTTTCCCAGGTGGAGGCAAAAGGTTCTCTGCAGAGGTCTTTCTGGGCCTCTGCTGGCCCTAACTTTACAAGGCACTCACAGAGTCCCTCACACCATAGAGGGCAAAGCAGATAGTCCAACAGGAGAAGGGGCTTGCCTGCAGTTGCATGCCTCCCAGGGCCCAGGATACCCTCACTCCCAGCCTCGGAGAGGGCGGCTCTCTGGGCAACTCACAGCACTCCGCCTACCCACTAAAGGTTTGAGGAAACCGAACAGACACCTGGCTTCCCAAACTCACTGGCAACAGAGTTGACTCTCACCTGTTACCCGTGTTTTCCTTGGAACATAGACCAGGAATACAGGGTTTCCTGGCCTTTGGCCATGAATCCTTCATCTGTGTTGCCCCATATTGCTCAGAATGTAGCTCCTCAAACTGAGACACTCATGGGACTGTGCTGTGCAGGGGACAGCTGCAGAAGAGTGGCCCCAGGAAGTGAACTTCAGTGACGTCCCCGTTCATATGTATTAAGCATATGATTCAGAAGAGGAGAGAGGGGTTAGAGGAGGTCTTGTGGGTGATGAAGGACAGGAAGATGGGAGCAGCACCAATTCCGGAGTTATACAGGCTTGGTTAAACCCCGACATTCCAGGACAAGCTCCTCAGCCTCTCAGAATCTGGAAAGGGGTAGATTGTTATACCTTGGGAGTTATTGCTGTAAAGATTCAGTGAGAACAGGATGATCACTGTGCTCTGTCATTAGGTATAATCAGTAATGACATTGGTCAAGCTCTTCCACATGGACTCCTCACCAGGGACATGTTGCCATGATGGTAGACACTTTATAGAGGGGGAAATTGGGACCTGAAGAAAGAGGAAAGGGCATGTGCAATGAGAAGTGGCCCCTGGATCCAAGCCCAGCTCAGCCTGACAGCAAAATGAGAGCCCTCAGCCACCAGCTTGTCCTCAAGAAGCCACAAGATAAGACCTGGCTAGTGGTGGCTGTGAATGAGGCCTGCATGGATGCTGAGAAGAGGATACATCTCATGTCTTGCTTGGAGTTGGGAATGCTCTCGGGGGAGGTACTATTTGTGACTGAAGGATGAGCAGGATAAATCAAATAGGAACAAAAAGGATGGGAAGCCTTGCATGCACCAAGGCATGAAGACAGAGAAGACAGCTCTGTATTCAGGATGGCCAGCCCTATGGTCTGGTGGGGACTTGTGTACCCAGATCAGCCCTGAGGGGATGATAGCACCGAGGAAAGATAGCTCAGGCTCAGATCCCAAGCAAGCCCAATGTTAGCATGAGCATTTGGACTTGGTGAGACATTTTACCCGGATGCCAGGCTGTGTCCTGACCACCAAGTTCCAGCTGAAGCCTGGTTTTTATAGGAAAACAGCTCACAAATCTCAACGGGCTTTTTGTCCAGTGTGACACTGTGTAGTGTGCCAAAGCAAATGTGGGTGATCAAAGCCAGCCAGGGTGAGTGCTTGCCTGAAAAAACTGAACAGGGGAGAGACCACTCATGGGGCTCCGGCCCATGGTATGAAGATGGCACAACCTCAGTAACACCTGGGCAGGGGGGAGTCTACTCCCTTCCAGGAGTGCATCCATGCTATGAGGCCCACCTGCCTTCCACCATGGCCCACAGCAAGGAAGGGAGGACTCAGGCTGGCTAAAAGAGCCTTCCTGCACCAAAGCTTCCATTGGCTCTGCCCCAAAGCTTTCCAGCAGCTGTCCAGTAGGATTTTTCCCCTTAGACACCTTTGACAGATGTTCAACTATGGAAGGTTCAACTATGGTGCCCCCTTGGTCATGTGGCCCGTGAGCAACAGAATCAGACTGGCCCACCCAACTTAACTCTGCTTTACTTCGGGCCTGGCCCAGTGCTGGGCCCTCATCTGTACCAGGTTGAGGGGTGTGGGGGGATTTGAGCCTGAGTCACAGGGCTTTGAAGCTAGCGGCCTCAGAGGTTCCACAGGTGGGCTGGTGACTGACTCACCCCCACACCCTGAGCCTGCCCCAGGCAATGGCTTCAGCTCTTGACCGCCCCACCTGTCAGAGTCCAGCTGTGTCTCTCCTGGGTCACCATGGCTCGAAATTCCCAAGAACTGGGCTGGCAGTCCAAGGTCCTTAGGCAAGGAGGTATCCCAGTCACACCTCTTCATAGGAATGCCTAAAATCATAATGGGAACTCCAGCTTTGCCTGCCTGCTGGGCACCAAGTTCTCCTGATGATGCACTAAGCACTTATTTTTAGCTGACACGGAATTGTAGAATGAAGTGCTGTATTTCTGCATGGCCCAGCCTCCTGGTGGCTCACTCCTTCCCAGAGGGGAAAGGCGGCCTCCTAGTGGAGCTCTGGGTGCGCCTTGGAAAACATGGGTTCTAGGCAACAGAGTAGGTGTGGCTCTGAAAAATACTGCACATCTTGTCTGGTGGTGGTGGTAGGATGGAGGGGAAGACTAGGGTTCCAGCCCCTCCAAGTACAGAGGCCTAGGCCTCAGAGAAGAGTCCAGAACCCTGGGTTTCTAGGATCCAGGGCTGGCAGGAGGACCGCTAGTGGCTATTCCTTCTCCTCAAACCTTGGTTTCCTCACCTGGGCCAACGGCTTTCCATTTCTAGGTTCTTGTCTGTTATTTTTCTTAAAGATTATCTCAAATCTTCACTACTTTTAAAAAAGATAACAGACGGGGAAAAAGGACCTAGATCCCCTCAATAAGAAGGAGTACCTATCCCAAGACACAGGCGTTGTCTGGTGAGAAGAAGCCATCTTGTTGTACTCCACTTCTCCCCTGCCTTTGACATGGACCATGTGCCCAGGCTCTGGACTGGGGATCCCAGAGAAGACCATGTGCCAATGAGCTCATCATCTGGTGAAAGGGTAGACCTCTCCCTAGGAAATAATCAGATAATTTCTCCAAGAAAAGCATTAACTTGCCAGGCAAAGGACTTCAAGCTTTGACCCTTCTGATCTCTCCCATCTCATCTCTCATGAAGAAGGATGAATGGATCACAGGCTGGTTAGGTAGCCATATGGATGGGAGGATGCATAAAAGGTTAGATAACAGGTGGATAGAGGATGGATGGGAGACAGATGGAGAATGATTGGATAGACAGGATGTAAAGCTGTTGGTCCCATGGTACATGAGTATAAGGGGAAAAGTCGTAGTCCTGCCTTGTATATCATTGTGTGAGTAAGTTGCATCCTTTGAGGCTTCATCTATAGTGAGAATCATGAGCCCAGCCTCCAGGTCTGTCTGGACATCCAGTGAAATAAGATCAGACTGCCAATGCCTGTGTAAGGGCTATGGCCAAACCTCAATCAGCCAGTGGCCTCTTGGGCATGGGTCATATGCTGTGTTTTGGGTTCAGGGACACAGATAGGAGACTTGCCTCTGCTTCTGGGCTCCCCAACTTTCCAAAAGCCTATGGGACTCTGCGTGGTTCAAGCAGGAAGGTGTCTTTGGAGAAAAGCTACTATAAAGGGCTCATCAAAGGCTGGGGAATCAGGAAAGCACACTTCCTAGCTGTCTGACATTGGGCAAGTCACTTATCTCTGAGCCTCAGTTTCTTCATTTATAAAATAGGGACTGATTACAGTACCTATATTGTGGATATGTTGTGACACTTAATAAAGCTAATAATGCATGTAAATCACCTGCCACAGGGCTTGGGATATATTGAGTACAGTACCCAATAAATCCTCACATACCCTATACTCCTAAACATCTAAGTGAAGATTCAGGCCCTTAATACCAAGAGAGACCTCAAAAACTTGGAGTCCAGAGATTTCCATCCAAAATGCTGAGTCTCTAAGTTGATTTTCCTATTTCAAAATGTCCAAGACTCACATAGCCACTTGACCTGGGTGCTTTGACTGTACAACATCTGTTTGGAATTTAGAATTTTAGAATTCCAACATTTCCATGGGCCTCGATGACCCCGTTCCGATTATTCTTAGATTAATAACAAACAAAGCACATGAATTATTTCTTTAAAGTACAATTTATGCGGAAAATATAAATCTTCCCAAATGAGCTGAGGTGGAGGGAGGGGGAGAACCAACGTGGGGTGTCCTTCAAAGAGGCCCTGGATATCAGGGGAGCCAAAGTACCACAGGGCTAAGGCTGCCCTTGTAGAGACTCAGCGTGAGGACCATAGCGTGGGTGGTGGCAGGCCTTGTGGGCTCAGGGTGAGCTGTGGCTGATGGCAGGAGGCCCAGACCACCCACCAGAGAGAGGCTGAGTGGCCCCTAGGCACAAGGAGGAGTAGCCCAACCTGTAGCCTTGGGGACAAGTAGTGATGGAGCATCTGATGCCCCCCTCCAAGTCCCTAAGCCCCCAGCCCAGGCTGGCTCCAGGGTCAGTGCCTTCCTAGTCTGTCATTGCCCATGGGCTCCTGACATCTCTTCCCGCTCTCCCCCTGCTAAGTCATTGGCATGGTATGTGCCTACACTCAAAACACTGTGTCCCTTCCATCAGCGCTACAACCAGAGCTTCCTGAAAGCTGGTGGGGCTGGGAGCCAATGGGGAAATGACTAGTTTTCAGAGGTGAGAGAGCAGAAGACCCCAAGCTAAGAGCAAGAGCCATGCAGCCAGCATGCAGAGCCTCCATCTGCAGAGCTCCAAACCAGGTCAGCTGGATTTGAATGCCTCGGGCAGAACTGACAGCACCTCTTGCTGTCAGTGAAGGCAGGATGACTGAGGCCAGGGAAGGGTCAGGACTAGCCCAAGGCCACAACAGTGACAGCAGCAGAGCTGGGACTATTCGTCCTGGTCCAGGGCCTTGCCTGCAACACCAGGCATCTGCACCGTGTTCATGGCTGGTGGACAGCTGCTTGATGGAACCATCTTTCCCCTTAGTGCACGGATCACAAAGGGAGCTTTGGGGTACACAGGAAGACAGCCCAGGCTCATCCCAATGCCCTAGCCCTTCTGCCAGTGGGGTCCCTCTGATATCTTTTACCAAAGGGATCCAGGATCCCAGGCACAATTGGGCCCTGGGAGAGTCCCAGGGTGTTGAAAGGGTGGAGTTATATTAGGAACTGAGAGAACATGCCCGGCCCCATTTCTGTCTTTAGAAAGTCATGCCTCCTCCAGGACCCCAGTTATCATATCTACCACGTGGGCGTGCAAACCAGAGGGGACTTCTATGGGGCAATTCCTAGCATCTTACCCAGAAACACACCTGAGCTGCCGTCTTCTGCCAGCTTTTCCTCCCCATCAGTCTCTCTTTATCAAACTGGGCTGGTGCCAAGCACATGAGTCTTCATTTGTATGCAAAACAGTTCCCTTCAAATTCTGACAGGATAACCTTCTGTGATGCCGTGCCCTCCCTGCAGCCTTTAGAAACCCAGGCAGGTAGCAGGGCCAAGCTGGGTTTGGGTGCAGCAGGGCAGGGGTGGTTGTTGGAGGCTGGAGCAGTGGGTTCAGGGGGCCAGGCCAGCTAGCAAGGGCAAGGACATGCAGCCAGGCCACCTAGAAGGAACAGGGAGAGTAGACCAGATCAACCAGGAGGGGCCAAGTGACTGTCAGAGCCCAAACTAAGAGATCCAGGGGGCTGGGGTCGGCTATTTTTAACTCAGCTTAATTTTCTCTACCTGGAAACCAGCAGTGGGGTAGCGCTATTCCAGGAAAGGTTTCACCCCGAGACCCTGCTTGCTCACGTTCCTGGGTCAGGCCTCTCCATTTCACAGGAGCCCTCCTCACCCAGCTGGAGCCCAGCATGGGGAAGGACAGACGGAAACCGGAGCCGGGCCCTGTGTGCAGCTCCTGTGATGACCCTGGGAGGCCCAGGCAGCAGCCTCTGCCCTGTCGTCATCTTCCGTTCACTCCCGGGAGGGATCCTGTCTCTGGTCCATTTAATTCTTCTATTATGTTCCCCAGACTCGCAGCCTCTGGCTCCCTATTGTTCCAGGCAGGCGTTTTGCATTTGTGTAAAGATTAGACACGTTAGAACCATGCCTCTGACTCCCTATGGTCTTTCTCTTTTACTTTCTCAAATCCGACTTCTTTCTTTCTCCCTAGCTATGCTCTGCTTCCTTGTTCTCCAGCTCTCTCCCTACGAGTCTTTATCTGCCTCCCTGTTTGTTTTCCTCTACTCTCTGACCCCCTCCTTCTCCCCAGGCAGTGCTTCAGCTTCTTTCTCCTCTTTCCAGCTCAGTAGTTTGCATTCTCCCCGCCCCACCCCCCCATCCCCAGCTCTGCTTAAGTCTGTATTCATATTCTCCCCAGAGGCTAATAGAAATGACTGGGAGCATTGCTCACCTCATTCCAGAAATGTTCTTCTGAATGCTTAGAGAGGTACAATGTGGGAGAGGGCAGTGTGCCCCACACAGGAGTCACTTGTGGTTTGCTTGAGAGACCAAGATCAGGACCCTGAGGAGGGCTCAGCCATGTGCCAGCTGCATGGTGAGGTGACTCTGCTCCTCTCTGAGCCTCCTCTAGGGCCGGCATGGCTGACACCAGATGGCAACAGCTGCCTTCTGGATGGCCGTGAGGAGGAGTCAAAAGTGTTTTGAGCATACAGTAGGTGCTCATTAAATGTTTATTTTCATTTCCACTGTGTCTGGCCTCATCCTGAGGGAAGGAGGAGGATGTGGACTAACCTGGTGCTCTATTGCTTCAGCCCCGCTTTACCAGGCTCCCACACACATGTGCTCTTGGGTGCACCCAGGGAAGAAGCAAAATTGCCCAGCCCTTGTAGCCTTCTGTTTTCCTTCATGGATATCTACTATGGAAACTAAAAGTGCTGAATATAGGAAGGAAAAACTTGGAGCCTGGGCCACACTATTAAAGGCAGACCTGCTGTGATTCATTCCCTTCCCTCAGGGAGCACTGAAGGCCTCCTACTGCACGCGGGACCACAGTGGGCGTCAAGAGCGCCAGGAGATAGGCCTGATGCCAGGAGTCAGGCAGCTCTGGGAATTCTGAGAAATGAGAGGGCCTTTCCTAATAGCCTAGAGATGAAGTCCCCGAGCAAATACCTCAGAGATGGACTCTGAGCCGGGCCTGGGCAGGCACAGAGTGGCTGCCAGTTCCCAGGGTGCTCAGCTCAGCACAGTGCATCCTTGTTCTTGTCTCCAGCGAGGCTTCTGGACTGACACAAGGACCAGGACCAGAATGCCAGTCCCCAAGAAGTGCCTGCCCCCTGCCTTGCCTTTGGTTATCCCCTCCCCCTTTTGCATGAAGTAGCCACTGAGGTGACAAGGTGTCCGCTCCTGTCCCAACTGGGAGCCTCACAGGGGCTTCTGTTTGGAAAGAACTCTGGAGCCTCCTTCTTTGTCTCAAGGGAGGCTGTGAGCCACAGAGAGCAGGAAATGCCTTCTTTTGGCCTGTTTTACAGATAAGGAAACTGAGGTCCAGGATGGCTATTCTTGGCCATAACTGCACAGCTGAATAGCTTCCAGAAGAGATCAGAACCCCTGCTCTGGGCCCTGTGGTGATGGAAGAGGAGGGGTGGGCAGCACTTCCTGGGTGAGGTAAGGATGAGACAGCCCCAGGCTAGTCAGAGGTCAGTTGTGAGCTGTGTCCTTCACTGAGGGAAGTAGGCCCAGAGAGGGCTCTGACTCGCCCAAGGCCACACAGCCTTGAATGGGCCTCACCACCCACACAGCAGAGGGTCATCCTCAGCCTGGCTGGCAGTGAGCAGCAGGACGGGTCTCCACGAAGGAGAGGGGAAGGCTTTGCTCATGAGACCTCCCCCTCTAACCCAGCTCTTGGCAAGGCCTGTGGAGCAGAACCAGGAGAGTGGAGAGGGGGCGTGGGATACTTTGGGGGTGACTTGAGGAAGTCCAGCATGGATGGAAAGGTACCTTGGGGGTTGCAGAAGAACCTCAGGACTCCCTGAGGTGCTCCAGGCACAGAGGGAGGAGCAAAGCCTTCCACCTTCCCCCTCCTCACAGAGTCTAGGGCGGGCCAGGCACCCGGGAGGAGGCGGTGTCCCTGGCTCTGGGCCCAAGGTGCAGCCTGAGGGCGGGGTGGACCAGCAGGGGCGGGGCACAGTGCCTGGTGTTATAAGAGGCAGCTAGGGCACAGAGGCAATGAGCTACCAGCTCAGCTTAGCAGCAGGACGCTGGCAACAGGCGCTCCCTGCTCCAGTCCAGCACCTCACTCTGCCGCTGCTATGGTCTCCATGCTCGCAGCCTGGTGCTCCATCGCTTTAGCTCTGCTCGTGGTCCTGCATGAAGGTGAGCTGCCCTGGCCTCACGTGCTGCTGCAGGGCCTGGGTCCATCCGTCAGTATCCCCCCTAGAGTCCACTGAGGAGTACCAGCCGGATCTGGTGTGGCTGCAGTGGGTGCTCTGCAGATGCACAGGCGCCACAGGCTCAGGGCAGCCGCCGGCCTTTCCCATGGGTCTGCATGGCTTCCCCGGGGCTGGCCTGGAGCTGCTGAGCAGAGAGAGTGCCAACTTCCTGGATCCTGCAGGAGAAGGAGCCTGGCAGGTCCCCTACCAGGGGCCCTGACCACCTCTCCACCTCTTTCTCCTTCCTGTGCATGCAGGGAAGGGCCAGGCTACCTCTACTCTGAAGCCACTGGGGCTCTCACCCAGGGCCCAAGGCACCCACCTGAGGCTTCGCCGTTGCTCCTGCAGCTCCTGGCTTGACAAAGAGTGCATCTACTTCTGCCACCTGGACATCATCTGGGTGAACACTCCGGGGTGAGCATCCATGGGGATCCAGATGGGAGCTACGAGGGTGGAAACAGTGTAAGGGCTACTGGCGTGCTGGAGAACCTCTGGCCGAACCCACCTTTCCCTGGGCCTGCAGATGGAGACATTGGGCTGACAGTAATAGTGACTGGTTATTGCTTCAACTCTCACATGGGAGCTGCCAGAGTCAGTTAGAGGGCTGCCCCCGGGGAATATTCACAGTAGCCTACTAAGAAAGTATTGGTTCCACTTTCCAGATCAGGGTACTGAGGCTCAGAGAGATTAGGTGGCTTCCCCAAGACTGATCACACAGGAAAATGGTAGGCTCCATCCCCAGTCTGTGGATGTCAGGGCACATGCCAGCTGGGCCAAGATGCCTCTGGAAAGACTGCTACAATTAATGACAGGCCCCATGTCTTGAGTGTGCCAGGCCCCGTGCCAAGTGCTGCATGTGCAGTGTCATCCCCTGGGCCCCCAGCCTCCCCATGAAGCAGGTCATCCCCAAGAGACTGATGAGACGCCTGCCCTGGGTTACCCAGCTGAGCCCTGCCAGGATCCAGGTGCTGTCTGCTCTGCCTGCACCCGTGCTGCCTCTGGGCCTCTGCATACCTCAAACTGAGTGTGTGTGTGTGTGTGTGTGTGTGTGTGTGTGTGTGTGTTTTCCTTCCCCGCATTGCGTAAGGCAAGAGAAAGCCAGCAGGTAAGCATGTGTGGAGCTAATCTGCATCCAAACACTCTCAGGGTGGGAACCCTGCCAGTCCCTGCGTGCTGCGTCTACCTGGAGTCATCACAGCTCTGCTCCACCATCTAAAATTAGCTCTGTCACTCAAAGGTGCTGGACTGACCTGCCTCAGGACCTTGCCTTGTCTCTGGCCATCTTGGTCAGGTTGAATCTGAAATCAGTCCCACACACATGCACACACACATACATACACACACACAGACACACACACAGACACACACACACACACACCATTTCACCATTTTTCTATTAGAGCTCTCAGGCACATTGGTCACTCCTCCAGGCAAGCAGTGACCAGGTAGGGCAGCTCTGCTGTGAGCCTGTGTGGTCACTTCTGTGAGATGGAAGCTCTTCCTTCCTTCAGCCTTTTTGAGAACAAGAGGACCAGCCAGCTCCATGGACTCAAGTTCCTATCTGGGAAGGGATGGGGCTGTAAGGACTTCCCAGTTCCTGGCTACTGATGGGACCACAAATCCTACCCCTTCCTCACCATGCTGGGAGCTCTCCCTGCTGAGAGCTCCTCAGCCCCTGCTCACCCAGTGCCCAGAGTCCAGGGAGGGGCAGGGGTTTGTCCAGAGTTACCCATGCACCTGTGGAGGGATTTTTTACTTCAGTGGTGGGACTTCTTGAGGTCAGAGGCTGGTCACCATTTACTGACATCCTGGTGATATGATTGGCTGTCTCATTGTGCCATATGGATAGTGCCTGCTCACCAATGGCAGTGATTCATCTAATCCTCTCGCTCTCTTTCTGTCTTCCTCTTTCTCTCTCTCTCCCTGCCCCACCACTACCTTGCTGGCTGCCCGCCCACAGACAGACAGCTCCTTACGGCCTGGGAAACCCGCCAAGACGCCGGCGCCGCTCCCTGCCAAAGCGCTGTGAGTGCTCCAGCTCCAGGGACCCTGTCTGCTCCACCTTCTGCCATCGAAGACCCTGGTAGGTGGATACCCAGCTTGAAGGGGTAGGAGGGGCTGCTAGTCTGTGCCCATCCTGGGAGCAGTGTGTCTGTGAGGCAGTAGAGGAGCTGGTTGGAAGCAAGCAGGATCCTGAGGCCCATAGGTGGCTCTGGTACATGGGCGTGTTCCTACCTAAGGAACTTGTCATCCCTGAGTGCCTCCCTCCACCAGCTCTGGGACTCCTGAGGGCACTTGCGGCCTCATTCCTGGACAGGATAGATGCTCCCTAGGTGAAAGCTGAGACAGCTCAGGCCCAGAGAGGGGACAGGACTCCTATCTGGGTCCTACTAGGCTTTGGATTCCAACTGGACTCGGGAACTTCAGAGTATGCTCAGAGGAAAAATCACTTGAGGAGTTGGGAAGCCATGACACCATCCTGGGATGAAGGGAGGGGAGCTTTGCCAAGTCTCCTCACTTTCCTAAGCCTCTGATTTCCCATCTTTGAAAGGGGAAGAGATTTTGTTCCTTCCCTCCTTTGCTTGGACTCAGTGGGAAAGCTGGAACTGGCTTCTCAAATCCCAAGCTCCAGTTCCCAAGGTCATTTACGAGAAACTCCTCCTCTTGGGCCCAAGCTGTGGCTCCTCCCTTGCCTCAGTTTCCCCTGCAGCTGCAGCTGGCTGGATTCTGGGAAGACCAGCCACCTAGCTACCTCTTTTGGAGGCTAAAAACACATTCCCGGTAGCTCATTTTTCCTCAGTCCCCTCCCTACCTGGAAAAGGAAGGATGCCAGGTGCACAGGGGTGAAAATGGATCTGCTCCCAAGGGCAGGTGGGTGGGGTAGGGTAGGGGCTGGGTTGGGCTTGCAGCCAGGTGGCTTCAGGGCCCGGGACAGCCCCTTACTTGGGCCCTATTACCATTTATTCAGGGCTGAAGCTGTGACAGTCCCAATCAATCAACCCCTCTCACACGTGTTCCAGACTGGCAAGACATGGGCCACAGAAGGAGCGCTCCTCCAGAGGTTGAGGTGAGAGGCAGCTGCATTGATTGAGCACTTCCTGTATACCTTGCACATTGTTCTTATTCTCCATGTAAGATAGGACTGGGTCTTCATTGTCTTTCCAAGAGAACTGAGGCTCAGAGAAGCAAAGCCACTTGGCCAAAATCACACAGCATTAGTGGCATCTGACTGGCTCCAGAGTCTATGCTTTTAACTTCTGTGTTCTTAGCTCTGGGCCTGTTTGTGCACTATTTTAGAGGGCTTGAGGGACGGACCACAGTTGTTTGCTCAGGCTCTGTTGAATCAAGCATCTGCCATGAGCTGGCATTCACAGGGGCCAACTGCCCAGCCTGCTCCCTCCTTGATGCCCAGACTGGATCTCCTCCCTGGTGGCCTTGGTGTGGCTCATCTCTAGGCTTGGCATAGAAGAGGTGTATAGATGTTTGTCCAACCAGTCTTAAGAACAGAAGCTCCAACCTGGCCATGCAGTGGAGTGGCCCAGGGTGCAGCTTTGGGAACAGGAATGGACTGATTTGAATCCAGCCCTGCTCCAAATAAGCTTTGTGACTTCTGGCTGTGCTTCAGGTCCGTATTTTGAAACAGGGAAATAGCGGCATTGGTCCCACGAGCTTGGCATGAGGTCAGATACATTGAAGTTCATGAAGTGTGCTAAGCAGCGCCTGGCCCCCTGAGAGCTCCAGTGGTCTTAGCCATCCTGCGTCTGCCACTAGGGACTCCTTCAAGCTGGACAGTGCCAGGGCCCAGTGTGACCCCTCAGGGGTTCCCATCTTTGGGAGGAGGCAGAAAAGGCAGGAGAGAAGAAAAAGCAAGATAGTGGGATGGGCAGGACCCGGCATATATGAAGAACTGTCTGAGGACAAAGAAAGCCAGGATAAGACTTCACAGGTGCACAGCACTTCAGAATGTGTAGAGGGCTTGCTTTGCCAACTGTGTGCTTGTCTGCACCGCAGTTCAGGCCTGCTTCGTATTTTACAGGCTGAGAAAGGGTCTCAGAGAGGTTGCACCCCTTGCCTGTGTTCCCATAGCTAGAGGCCTATGCAGCCTTTTATCTCCCAGGCCTAGGCCCTTCTACCCAGGAAGAGGGCACTTGGATACTGCCAGGGTCATGGCCACAGTCTCAGCTGGATGCAGTGTGTCTGGGCTGGGCCACCTTGAGGACCGGGCAGCATGTGAGCAGATACAGTGTAGTGAGAGGAGCTGGACTGTGGGGAGGGAAGCACGTGTGCAAGGTGTGAAGAGGAAGGGCAGACGATGGGCGACGCCTGGGCTGTCTTGGCTGCCCAGTCATTCTGGCAGCTTTTGGCGTTAAATGTCAGCTTTGTCAAAGCTCCCCTGGGCAGCTTCTCGGCCTAGGCTGCTCTGTCCCTGACATGCACATTTCAGGCTGTGGCCACCCTCTGACCCGGACAGCCCTAGTCCCCGTCAGAGCTCCTGGACTGTGTATCTCCCGAGATGCTCAGTTGACCCTTCTCTATCTCCAGGGACATTTCTGCTGCCAAGGCCCGCTTTGGCAGGCGACAGCAGGAGGCAGCAAGGGAGCCCAGGCCTGCACATTCCAGGTGGAAGAAGAGATAGCGCCGAGAGCTGCAGGAGTATTGAGAAAGAAGCCCACCTACCTTGAGACAGGAGTAGATGGGCGGCTCATGGGAGACCCTCTGCCTGTCTCCTGGCCTGGCTACTCGGACCCATTTTCTGGGGCTGGCACAAGCTCTGGCCTCCCACCCTGGTGGAGGGAGCTTTGCTCAAGGCAGCTCTGTGCCGTCACACTCACTGCCTAGGAGCGCTCTCAGTTCTCAAGTGGCAGGGCAGGCCCTGGTACTGGCTGCTGGCTACAGCCCTGCTAGAAGGAACTTCATGGAGCAATCATGAACCTGGAGGCCCTGTCCTGAGGCTCTCCTGTCTGCTGGGCTCCAATCCAGGAGGTGCCACACAGCAGGAAACACTGTCATCTAAGCCAGTCCTGGAGGCTGGATAGCCTGGGCATCCCGGCGAGTCCCCATCTGCCCTCTCCAGCCGCCCCTTCCCAGAGTCCTTGTGCCTTCCTGGCCTGGGGACCCTGCTGGTGAGAAGAGCCTGTTCTGCTTCACACATCTGTATATAACTTATTTGCTCTAAGAACTTTGAGAATCTCAATTATTTATTTTAATGTATATTTTTAGATCCTCAATTATTTACCTGAGCACGTGTTTGTAATAAACAGAGAAATGGTATCTGGCATTTTGCCTGGGCTGAACAGAGGTGGGAGGCTCCTCTCAGGAAAGGGCCCCTGGGAAGTTAGAAGGACACTGGAAGGGGAGGAAGGGGCCCAAGGTTGGTGGGTGGAGCCCCAGGTTCGACTTTCCCCCTTGCTGGGCTTCATTGGCTGCCAACCTGCCTTTTCTGGGCTTTTGCCTACCATGTGCTTTCGCAGCCTCTGGAGCTATGACATCAGGATTCTGGGACCTATGTTCCCATCAGGCTAGAAACCAATGGCCAGTCCTTTCCCCAGAGCACATTTGGAAAAAGCTGAGATTTTGAGGGTGTGGAGAACCGCTTCTGCTCAGCTGCCCTGTCCCTTACCGGGGCTGACTGGGATGCCCAGAGCAAATGAGGACCACATAGGTTCAAGCTGTGTGTACTCCTAATGGTCAGCAATAGGTGCCTGGTGGAGCCACAGTCTGGCCCTGGCACTGCCCTTCACCTTAGGCATTGGGCTGGGCCCTGCTGGAGTTTGACACTTCTCAGACTCCAGAAGCCCAGGGCTCCAGCCCTGGGGTCACGAGTCCTGCTACAACCCAAGACGAAGCTCATCTGGGTCCCAGGGACAACTTGTAGCCAGGACCACTCCGATGGCAGCTGCCTGGATCCACAACCCCCCTTCCTAACCAGCCCCTGTGAGCAGGCCATGCCCTTTCCCATGGCTGGCCTGTACTGAAGGGGCAAGCCATGACTTGAGCCAGAGCTTGGGAAATATTTATGGACTAAGCAATAATTATTTACATACTCCTCTTACCCTGCTTTGTGCATAAAACCAGTCCCGGAAGAATAACATGTTAACGTGTGTTGAGCTCCTACTGTACACTGGCATGCTGTGTACTTCATCCAGATTAACTCATTCTAGCCTCACAATAATCCTGTGGTACAGGTACTTTTATTACCCTCATTTTACAGCTGAGGAAAATGGTGCACAGAGGAGGCAAATGAATTTCCTCAGGCTACACAGCAAGTAAGTGATGGTGTCAGCATTGGAACCCAGGTCTTCTGGCTCCAAAATCTGCAGTGTTTCTGTATAACAAATATTTGTTGATTGAATTTATAGATCACCACTGTAGTCTTCCCTTGAGCAAATCTTTCTTTTCTGAGCCTCAGTTTTCTTCATCTAGAAAATGGAAAGCAACTCACAGGGCTGGTGCCGGTCTGAGCCTGAAAAGAAGCCGAGGCTGCCTGCCAGGCTACCAAGGGTGGCTATGTAGTGCACCGGACAGGGACGGAACCAAGAGACCTGCAGGGAGGGAGAGATTGGGATTGGCTGGAGTAGAGAAATGGTGCTACGCAAAGGTGACATTCCTGTCACCACAAAATATGGGCAAGGCTCAAATAAGTAGAGAGAAAATGGGAGAGGTCCCAGGCTAGAGAAAGGACAGTGAGGGTATAAAAGTAGGAGTGGCAGAGGAGCTTCCTCTAGAAGAGGCCGCGTGGCCAGGGAAGAAGCCAGAATAGTGGGAGATGAAGGCAGAGAGGCTTCAAAGCTTAAGGACCTGGACTTTCTCTCATGGGCCACAGGGAGCCCAGAAAGGGCTGTGGGCAGCTGGGGACCTGATCAAAGCTGGCTTTGGAAATACACTCTGAGAGGGCGTTCTGGGATGAGTGGAGGAGTCAGGCACCAGGGAAACAAAGTCACAGCCCATCTTGGTCTGGTACAATGGGGCTGGGACAGCCCCTTCCTGGCCACCCCAGCCCAGGGCCAAAACACACCCTCAAATTTCAGCCAAGCCTGTGATGGGGGGAGTGTCACTCCCTGCCATCAAAGCTTCCCATTCAAAGTGGTCCCTTCCCCTTGGAAGCCCCCAAACAACCAGCTCATGGCCTGGTATGGCAGCCCCAGGGCCACAGCTGGCAGGAAGCTTGGCCCAGGTGTGAGGGTCCTGGTGAGAGTGTGCAGGAGGCCCTGGGAAGCAGGTACTCACGGACCTTGGCACAGGCTCCAGGGCCTGTTCAGGGTTCAGAGATCAGTGACCTAAGTAACTGAGCAGTGGCAATGATTAGAGGGAAGAGAGGAGGCAGGTATAGGTGTGAGTGACACCCAGTCCCTTAGGCCCGCAGTTCTAGGAAACGGGTCCCACACTGCAGGGTCCCTGTTCTGGCCCTTCTCCAGCTCCACCTCTGTTCATAGAACAAACAATTTGCAGGGCCAAGGGTCCTGTATGCCCAGAGCCTGTGGCTGCTTCTAGACCACGCTCCAGACAGCTGGGACCTGACCATAGAGGACGAGGGAGACAAGAGAGAAAACAGTGTGAGGAGTCATGGCCAGATCCAGTGTAGCCCTGGGAAGAAAGTTTGGGTTGTGTGGAACAAAAATCTCCCCTTTCCCTGCCTTTTCAGTCAATACTTATGTTCCTTCCAAGGCTTTTTGAGTCAAGTTCTTGTTCAGACCCAAAGAGCATGACCCTGATTTATTCAGGTTACACGTGCAGAAGAATCTGGGTCCCAGGTTCCAGTCTGGAATACATCCAGGCCCGGAGTTGGGCTGGGCCCTTGGCTGCCTCTGCAATGCCCTTCACCAAAGAAAGAGCCCCAAGAATATGCTGTGTGTGTGTGTGTGTGTGTGTGTGTGTGTGTGTGTTTGTGTGTCTGTCTGTCTGTCTGTCTCTGTCTTTCTCCTAATGGAGTCCAGGGTCAGTTCAGATATCATTTCCCTGTGAAGGCCATAAATTTCTGGAACATGGCCATCCATTCATTCCACAGTGATAAATAATTGCTTCTGAGGGAGACTCTTGTGAGCAAACCAGGCGCGGCCCCTGCCTTGCAGGCCAAGAAAAGTGCCATTCAAGAAAAACATAGCTGAGTAGGAAGATAACTCTAAGACCTCCTGTTTATTGAGGGCTTATTATACTTTTCACTTATCACCTCCTTGGTTCCTTAGAGCAATCTTGTAGAGCAAGCAATAATATTATTACTATTCCCATCCCATAGATAAGGTGAGCAGTAAGCAGAGTGTGGTGGTGCACACCTATAGTCCCCAGTACTTGAGAGGCTAAGGCAAGAAGATCACTTCAGCCCAGAAGATCAATACCAGCCTGGCCAGCATAGAAGACCTGTCTCTCAAAAAACAAATAATATTGGTAGACAGAATAACTGAGACTCAGAGAGTTTCGGTATCTTGTTCAAAGTCACACAAGTCGGATACGGCTAAACTGGGATTTAAAACCCTGGCTTTTAACTTCTAGGGCACAACCACACTGAGAAGGAGCTCCTGGGGAGGGGACAGCCATGGTGGTTTCCTGGAGGAAGTGGCAGGTAGGCCAAGTTTCAAGGGAGTTGGTTAAGTGAAGAGGGTTCTAGGCAGAGGAAAAAGGAAAGGCAAAGGCTGCCTCCTGAGAAGGGAGCTACCCTCAGGCTCTTTTGGAGAATAAAGGAGGAGAGGGCTGGGAAAGGCGGGATGGATCAGGAAGGAATGGGCAGTATGAGCCCTGGGCTCCTGCGCTAGGGTGGTGCTCTAGGCAGGGGACACCTACAATTGTCATCCCACTGCTGCAAATGTTCCCTACCATCAGTGCTTTGCACCTCTGGTCCTCAGGCCAGTGCTCTTGGGGTCTCCCAGGCTGGCAGGGAAAACAGACGGACAGAGAAAGAAGAGCAAGTAGAGTACACTGTGAGCCGGGCTGGTGGCAGGCAGTTGCAGGGTGGGTGGGGTTTGTGTGTCCTGGGATGAGGGACAGAGCATCCCAGCTGAGGGAGTCCTGCCAGTGTGACTGGCCAGGAAAGTCCAGGCAGAGGCAGCTGGCCCAAGCAGCCAGGGCCAGGCTGGGAATAGCACACAGGGCCAAGGGCAGAAATCTGATCTTGAGTGACAGGGAACTAGTAAAGGTTGCTGAGCAAGGGAGGGCTGGGACAGGAGCTGGCCTCAAGCTGATGGCTGATCATTGGTCCTTCTCAGGCCAGGGCTTCTGGCTCACAGGGGGCCCCCAGCCCCTCTCAGCAGGGAGCAGAGTGTGGGCCTTGCCTTGGCCTGCCAGGGATTGGAGCCAAGAGCCCTCAGCAGCTCAGAAGGGGCCCTGTGCAGGCCCGCCGGGAGCCCAGGAAGAGGAATGCAGCCCAATTAATTCTGCAAAGCTCCCAGGGCCTCGCCTTGTGGGAGCAGCTGTCAGGACAGGCCTGCCCGGACGCCACTGGCCCAGCCTGTCAATCACTCGCTGCTGATGCCAGAGAGCTGGGGGCCAGACATTTGGGGACCAGCCCCTTGCCTCCAGGCACACACGTGTCTCCCAGCCCCTTCAGGGCTAATACAGCAATAATGGTAAGAGCTACAGCCAACAGGCCTCGAGGCCCTGCAGCACACTGAGGCCCTCATTCTTACAAGGAACAGTGAGGCGAATATGTTACTATCTCCTCTCGCAGCGCAGAAATTGAGGCTTGGGGAAGTGAACTTCCCAGCCCAGTGTCAGGTGATCAGAAAGCAACAGCAGGGAAGCAGGGGTTGGACCCGGGCCATCTCGATCCCAAAATATATTCATCATAACCACCATGCTGGACTGGCTCAGCGAGGGAAACTGAGTCCTGGGAAGGTAGAATGCCTTTCCCAAGGACAGTCTGTTAAAAAGGAGTCTGGGACAGTGAATGGAGTAAGGACTTCCAGAACGAAGGCCTTGTTCCTGGCCTCGGTTTGCATTGCCTTCTCCTGATGGTGGGCTGGGAACTGTTCCCTCCCTGCCCAGTGGCTCACTACTTCTGGGCAGGTAAGACTGAAAGAAGTGATCCTGTATGTGTTAGTTATCTTTGCGTCACTGTAACAAAATCTTGAGATTATCAACTTAAAAAAGAGGAAGCTAATCCCAACACTCAGGAGGGGAGGCTGAGACAGGAGGATCACAATGAGTTTGAGGCCAGCCTGCACTACATAGGCAAGACTCTGTCTTAAAAAAAAGAAAAAAGAAAAAGAAAGAAAGTTTTGGTTCCATTTCAGTGGTTTCAGTTCGTGGTCAGCTGGGCTATTGCTTTGGGCCTGTGCTGAGGCAGCACACCATGATGGAAGCACCTGTGGAAGAAGCTGCTCACCTCACGGTGGCTGAGAAGCGAACCAAGAGGGAAGAGGAGGGGCGGGGGTCCCACAGTCACTGTAAGGGACGTGCTCCCAACTACCTAACTTTCTTCCAGTACATCCCACCTCCTAAAGCATCCACCATCTCCCAGTAGGTGCCATAGCCCTTTGGAGAACATTTACCCAAAGTATAGCACTGTCTCTCTGGGGTCTCCACCCATTTGTTCCCAGTTCTGCCACCTGGGCCCGGTCCCAGAAACCTAGTGTCAGGGGGGCCAGCTGGGCCTCGTGGTGGCTCCACTCTCACAGCCTCCTCCCAAACCACTCCCCTCCATAGTGGCTCAGAGAGGTGCGGCACAGCGCTAGAGCACAGCCTCACAACCAGGAAGCAACAGAGAGGATGGCATCTGGAGTGACCAGAAGCCCAGGCTCTGCCCTTGCCAGACAGTGGGCCAGAAGGAGAGCAATGCAGCCATATCATGTGCCCTCTGTGTCTCAGTTTCCTTGTCTGCCACAAGGGGATGAAAGGCCTGATCTTACAGGGTCTTTCTGGAGTTCAATAATAGCAACTGACCCCCTCCCCAAAAAGGCATTTAATATGTGCCAGACTCTGCCCTGTGTACTTTATTTGTTTAAAAACCCTTTTTTCTAAACAAGGCCTTATTCATGACTACATAATATATCATTATAAAAGTGTTCCATAATGTATTCGTTACCCCATAAGTACATATTTAAGTTTGTCTGGTTTACCACCAAAGGAGGTCAGAAAGTGTCACCCCAAAATATGCCCCTTTTACATCAGGATTGCTTTGAGCTAAAGGCAAATTAAGAAGCCACTCAGGCAGAAAGAGCTCTTTGGCCTCCCTATCTGCCTAAAAGCAGGAAGGAAATGTTCCTTTATGAAGAGGCTTTCCCTCCCCACCCCTGTATCAGAAAGAGAACAAAACCTTTAGCCCTGAGCCCAAAGGTAGCACTAGATGGGCCAGCGGGAGAGAACCAGCCACACAGCACTGAAATCACCTTATCGTCCCTTAGTTCTCCTACATGGATGTCCTATGATGTGCCACCTCTAGAAGCCCCAATCCCTTCTCCCTTTTCTTCTCAAGTCTCCCCAAATCCATCGTCCTTTGTTAAAATGATACATAAGCTCTTGGATCTAACTGCTTCTCTGAGTCTTCACTTCTCTTCTATGAAGGTCACTACACATGTGAAAATTAAAGTAAACAAACTGTGCGTGACTTTTCTCCTGTAAATGGGCCATTTGCAATTTAATTTGCAGGCTCAAATTACAGAAATGTGAAGGTAGAGGAAAGGACTCTTTCTCCTCTACAGCACGAATAAAATAATACTGTGTTGTACATTAGTAAATGATTTTTTGTATTTATTCCTAATTCATTTTTGCTATATGTTTTTATCGAGATATAAATACACTATGAAAAAATACACTATAAAATTCACCCCTTTAACATGCATGATTCAGAGGTCTTTATTATATTTGCAAAATTATACAATCAGCACTATAATTCCAGAACATTTTCACCACTCCATAGGAAATCTTTTACCCATTAGCAGTCACTGCTCGCCCCCAAGCCCTAGGCAACCACTAATCTATTTCTGTCTATTCTGCACATTTCTTATGAAGTGTGATTAAAAAGTAAGGTGAATGTTTTTCTTTTTACATTTTTTAAAAAATTTATTACAAGAAGAGACATTGCCATTAATCCCCCTGCTATGGCTTATGTCTAAATGTCCCACCCAAAGCCTCATACAGTCATAGACGGGGCTTTTCAGAGGTGGCTGGATCTAGAGTGTGTGATGCTGGAATTAAGGCTGTGTTATCACTAAATTAGTCCACTGATTGGTTTGGCATAGTTCTGGGTGTGGATAATGGGAAGGCCCAACCTGGGTGTAGGGAGCACCTCCCAAAGGGCAGGTAGCCTGGAAGGGATAAAAGGGAGAGGCAGACTGCTGCTGCTGCTTCACTACTTCACTGCTTTGCTGCCTTCTGCCCACCATTTCTGACCTGTTTCTCCTCTGCAAAGCCCCTCTGCCATGCCACCCTGCCTGGGAGCCAGCCAACTGTGAACTGAAACTTCTACAAACTGTGAGCTACAATAAACCTTTCCTCCTTTAACTTTGGGAGTGGAGTATTTTGTCTCAGCAAGGAGAAAAGTAACTAAACTGCTCTCCAAATACTCCCTGTTACTTCAAGCACACTTAGCCCATCATTCTTGCTACTCTCTGAAACAGTTCTGAAGTTCTGTTTCATGCGGATCTTTAGTTGCAGTGTCATGGCAGCCTTGATGTCCTGAATCTATTCAAACTGTTTACCTTTCATGGTCATTTTGACTTTGGAAAAGATTCAGAAGTTGCATGGTGCCAGGTCCCGTGAATAAGGTGGATGAGGACACACCATGTTTTTATGAGCCTGCCATTCTGTTGGATGGCACTTGGCTGTATTTACCATATTTGTGATCACACTTCAAAAAGACATAAAAGAGGACTTCCAGAACGGCTTCAGAAAGTACCAAGAATGATGGAATAAATGTGCTTGAAACTAGGAGGAGTATTTTAAGGGGGATTAATGACAATGTGTCTTTTACTGCAATAAATTTTAAAATTTAAACATTTACCATGTAATTTGCTCACATCTTATAAATGGAATCATGCAATATGTGATCTTTGGTTTCTATCTTCTTTCATTTAGCCTAATGTTCCAGAGTTTCATCCATGGCACATATCTCTTGATATATCTTAATTAATTTTTGTGGCTGAATGATCTTTCTTCAGGGATAGACTATCCTTTGTTTTTCTATTCATCCATTGATAGACATTTGGGGTTTTCCTGCTTCCTGGTCTAAACACTTTATTTTAACCCTCAGTGACTCTATGGGACAGTGCTATTCCATATGGACAAAAAGACCAAGGTCCAGAGAGGTTAAGGAGCCCACTCAAGCTCACTTAGCTAGTGAGCAGCACTGGTGGGCTTTGCCCCAGGATGGCTCTGGAGATGATGGCCTTAAGCACTGACCCACACTGCCTTCTCAGTCAAATAAGTTGGTATAGGTCAGGACACCCAGGAAACTAAGGAGCACTTACCAAAGGGTTGCCTTTCTTGGCAGTATTTCTGAAGATGGTAGAGTTGGGGGTGCCAGCCAGGACTTCAAGCAAAGTGAAAATGTTGGAACCCTCATAAAGAAGCACTGCCATCTCAGCACACAAGAGATCTGCCAGGAAAGAGACATCCCTTCACACCCAGGTGAGCCTGCTCCCTCTACGGAGCATCATAAGTTGTCAACCCAGAGCCTGTTTCCCCACCTGGGAAGCCTTGGCTGCTCCTTTCTTGGCCAACACCCTGACCCTGGACAGCAGAAGAAGGGTCAATGGGTCAGGTGAAGATTAAGAGCTGTATTCCTGGCTGGCACTGTTAGACATGTGGCCTCGGGCAAGACTCTTCCTCCAGTGGGCCTCCACTGGCTAAACTATGAGTCTAGAAACATTAATGTGTTCTATTTAATTATAAATGTACTGTGCTATATGAAGAAAAGCTGTGGTTAAAAAATATAAAGACTATAGGAATATTGAGAATAATAAGTTCCCCCTGCTTCCTCACTCCAAAAGTGGGCACATAGACTTTTTCTATGGATTCAGACATATTTCTAGCTTTTTAGAGGTATCTTAAAAACAGAAACATAAAACTTGCTCTTCTGTAATCTGCTCTCCTCACACCATAGACCTCATCCCACACCAGTGCACACAGATCTTCCTCAGCCTTTGTCTCAACAGCTCCATCAAGGGCCACAGCATGGACCAAAGTTGTTTACTCAGTCCTTGCCCACAGGCCCATTTTAAAGACCCAGGATGCTGTTTGTATACATGTGCTGCAGTAAAGGCCTTATTTAAGCATTGCAGTCCACCAAGGACAGATTGTTAGAAGGGAAATCAGTGACTCAAAGGACAAGCACCTTGAAAATATCCTGCCACGCCTAGAAGGTCTGATGGTGTGTGACTGTAATCCCAGCTGTCTGGGAGGTTAAGGCATGAAGATCACAAGTTTGAGCCCAGCCTTGGCAATTTAGCAATTTAGGGAGACTCTATCTCAAATACCAGTGCAAAGGCCTTGGGTTCAATTGCCAGTACTACAATCAATCAATTCAATTAAATAAATAAATAAATAGTATATTTTGCCAAAAATAGGGCTCCAATGTGCTCTCTGTTGCACCTGGCAGGTAAGGCAACCACTTGGACCAGAACACATGCTGTCTCCATGGCAGCCACACAGGCAGGAATGCAGTGCCGAGTGTGGCCCAGGCTAGGCACCATCAAGCCTTAGCAGTCAAAGTACAGGAAACCTCAAAGAAGAACAAAGACAAGACACCAGCTGCTCTGAGAAGAGTGACCTCACTCTATCCACTCCCCAAATCCCTCAGAGCGATAATCCCTCCCCTTCCCTTCAAATTCTTTGTTCTCTGCCTGCTCTAGGCTGACTCCCTTTCGAACTCAGCCCTCTTGCTGGCTGGGCATTCAAGTATTAAATAAACAAGCCTTGTTGCTCACACAATGCCTGACCAGAATATTCTCTTTCTCCCCCTCTCTCTCTCTCTCTCTCTTTCTCTCTCTCCCTCTCATACCTTTAGTGCTGAAACCTGGAATAGGGTGACTTTCCCTACAGGGCTTTCAAAACCCTATCTTGAGCCTTTTGTCTTGAAGAGACCATTGGGTCCTCCGACTGTGCCTGGGCCATATTCCAGACAGCCTCACTGACCACTTCAGATTGAGTAAGACTTTCCCTTCCACTCCTCTTACTCAGCAACCTCCCTCCCCACCTTGAAGTGCACCCCCAAGGGCCTGGCCACAGGCTGCTGAGCACCAACCACCCTCCGTGTGTACTGGGCCCCAACTGGGGTCCCAAGTCACACAGCTTCGGTCCTGGGCACCCATGCCTGGCATACCTGGCCCAGCCCTGAGCCCGCTCAGCACCCTTAGAGCCTGGCAATATGGCATAACAGGCAGTGGTGCCAGGGCCACTTCACATGGTACAGCCATGGAGGCCATGGTCCTGACCAGCTGGCACTCATGCATGCAGCAAGACCACAGCCCACACCTGAATGCTGCCTGCAGCACTCACATGCACAGCCCACCATTCAGCCACAAGCCATCCAGCCTGGGCAAGATGAATGCAGGCCTGCATGGCATGCCGCCCCCACTCTCCCAGCTGGCACTGCTGCTGCTGCAGCTGCCTGGTTCCATAAATAAGCTAGTCCACACGTGACCTGAGCCCCCAGGACCACCTCCAAATGCAGGCCCAGGTCAAGGGGCTAGGGCTGCCTGGGCTACACCACCTCCAGCCACTGCTGTGGCTGCTCTTCCTCCTCCTCCTCCTCCCCTTTTTGATTAATACAGGTCCCCTCCCCACGGGTGTTGCTGCTGCCCTAGGTGCTAGATGTGGGAGTCCCTCCTTGGGGGACCCCAAACACTGCCCTCTGAATCCTAACCTCCCCCACCTTATGGAGCATTCAATCAATTAAATTGCATGGGCCAGAGAACACTGCATGCACCCTGGGCAGGCTCCGTGACCAGGACCACACCCCTCACAGTCTTCACCAGCCCACCCCACACCCTGTCCAGATCACAGTGTGTCCCTAATCCCCTATACTCCACGCTAGGCCCTCCCCTCCCTCCTCCCAGTGGCCCCAGCCCCCAGCCTGGCCCAGCTCCATGTCACTCACTCTCTCATCCTTCTCTCTCCCTCTCTCCTAACCCTAAATAGCATGGCAGCAGCCCAGAGCTTGCTCACCACCCCGAGCCAGGCTTGGCATCAACTGGGAGCCTCAGACCTGACCTCTGTGCCACTGTAATCGCCACTGTTTTGTCCCATTCCATGCCCCCTACAGTGCCAGACACCTTGGGTCCCTTGTGCACTCCAGTTGCCCAGCATGGCTTGAGACCCTGCACATCCCGAGATCTTGGTGCTGCCCTAACAACCCCATGTGTCCCTGGACCCCAGCACAGCTCCAAAAGCCCTTCATGACTCGGGACCGCTGAGTGTTCTCAGAGCCCTAGCTCTTGGCCAACCGGGCTGTGTGCCCTGGTAAGGGGTCCCACCCCAGAGGGCCCCTCTCTTCCAACAGACAGAGTCCCACCCCAGAAGGACTCCCCAGGTCCAACAGGGACATCCAGCCATGCCCCAGCTACCTGACCCAGTCATTTGGTCTCACCTGGGCTGATTTAACTATCATTTGTAGTTCCCCTCTCTCTCCCTAAATAGATAGAAATAAGTACATTCCCTGACCCAGTCCTACGGGGATGACCACAGGCACCTTCAGCCAGACCTTCCGGAGTGCCCTACAGCCGTTCTCCAAGAAGATTCAAACTAAAACTATCAGACGGGATTCCCAGAGATTCAAAAAATTACAAAAACTTGAGACTGGCCCTGAAACCTCACAACAGGAGCTAATCAACCTGGCCTTCAAAATCAAAAGCCACACATTTCTGAGCTGCATAGGCTGGTCTCTGCCATAAAAAAGGCCCCAAAGTCAACTACCAGGTTGACCACAAAGGGATTGAGGGTGCCCCTGACTTGAGGCTCTCTTCCAGGGCCATGCTTCAAGTGCTGCCAGAACACTCACTGAGATAGGGAATTCCCACAGCCCAGGATTCCCTCCAAGCAGTGCCCTTCCTGCAGGGATCCTCACGGGAAGTCTGATTACCCACCACTGGCAGCCACCCCTGCTGCTTCTGGGCCACAACCCCAGATACCCTTGGCCAGCTCCTTCCCAGACCTTCTTATCCTGGCCTCTGAAGACTACACCACCTGGAAGCCTTGCCATCTCAGACACCAAGGTCCAGGTAAATCTCATGGTAGAGAATAAGTCCATCCCTTTCTTGATCAATACAGGGGCCACTCATTCCACCCCTCCTTCTTTTCAAGGTCCAGTGTTTCTGGCCCTAACTACTGTGTGGCCATTGATGGCAGTCTCCAAATCTTTTAAAATACTCCCAATTTGGTGTCAATTGGACCAACACCTTTGCCCACACTTGCTCTTAGTCATTCCCATCTGTCCTGTTCCCCTTTTAAAGTGAGACATCTAAGCCAATTTGTCACCCACTCTGACCATCCCCAGGACACAATCAGCACTTATAGCCACCCTGGTTTCCCCTTCCCTTCCTTCCTCTGTGTCTCCCATCATCTTCCCTTACCTTAACCCCAGAGTCTAGGATATCTCTTCCCCATCCCTGGCTTCATACCAACAACTACTTGCCATCCCTCTCAAGCCTAATCATACCTACCCTGCCCAACAACAGTATTCTATCCCTGTCCTGGCTTTATAGGGTTTACAACCTATTATCTCTTGCCTGTTGTGATACAGTCTCTCAACTCTCCTTACCACAACCCCATTCTCCTGGTACAGAAAACAGATAACACTTATAGACTGGTATAAGATCTCCACACTATCGATCAGATTGTCCTTCTCATACCTCTCATGGTGCCAAACCCATACACACTTGTGTCCTCTGTCCCTCCATCTACCACTCATTACTTTGTCTTAGACCTAAAAGATGCCTTTTTCACTCTCCACCTGCACCCCTCCTCACAACCCCTCTTTGCCTTCACCTGAACAGAGCCTGACACCCATCAGTCCTAACAGATAACATGGACCACATTGGCACAAGTTTCCTGAGACAGCCCCCCACTATTTCAGTCAGGCCCTTGCCCATGATTTGCTCTCCTTTCACCCTTCTTCCTCTCATCTCACACAGTATGTAGATGACCTCCTCCTCTGCAGCTCCTCATGTGAGTCATCCCATAAAACACCTCTTATTATTACAACATCTAGACTCCAAGAGATACTGGTTATCTCCCTCTAAGGCCCAACTCTCTTCCTCATTCATCACCTATCTGGACATCATTCTTCACAAACATACCAGAGCCTACCTCCAGACCACATCTGCTTGATCTCCCAGAACTCAGCCCTCAAGGGTCAATATTTTGCCCTTTCCAGCATAACTGGGCTATTCCTTCTCTGAACACCAAAAATATCAAGCCCTCTCTACCAAAGATAGATGGTTCCTAAGCCAGAAAAATTTCCTTCTCCCCACTTCACAAGCACACGCCATTCTTAAATCCTCTCATGACAATTTTCACACAGGCTACAAATCCCTAACTCAAATGCTTGAGCCTCTTATCTGCTTTCCCTCCTGGAAAACCCTCCTTAAAACCATCACTGCTCAATGCTGTTTGCCATGCAACCACACCTCAGGGCTTCCTAAAGCCCCTCCTTTCCCACCCATCAAGCATGACAATTTTCTCCAACTTGGGGCTGACAAATTAACTTCACTCACACGCCTTGAATACAAAAGCTAAGATATCCCCTGGTACTGGATGGGTGGAGGCCTTTCCCACAGGCTCAATAAAACTTCCATACCCCCTACAGGTCTCAATCATTCAGAAATATAGAGCCAATGGCCTCCTCAAGACCCACCTCTCTAAGCTCACACTCCAGCTTCATAAAGACTGGATTTCCCTGCTCCAGATCACTGTCCTTCACATCCAAGCCACCCCCCAGGAACCTACAGGATACAGTCCATTTAAACTTTTATATGGCCACACTTTTCTGCTCCAGCCAAACTTCAGCCCAGAGACCAATCTCATCAGAGGCTATCTCCCAGGTCTGTAACAAGCCTGAGAAGAGATCCAACATGCTGCTATCCTTCTCTTGCCTTCTCTTGACAACCAGCCTTGTGAAGAGAGCCTAACCTCAACAGCTATCCATCTATGAGACCCTCCCAAGTGGGTACATCATTCACAGGTAAAGCTATGTCCTGATGATACTTCCCCTGACTCTTCCTTATAAAAATATCAATAATCTCTCCTACTTCCCTCAGGCTGACTCTAATTCCAGAAGACACTTAAATGCCTCATCCCTGCTTATCCAGCTGCTTCTCTCACTTCCTTTATTCAATTTGCTTTAATCTTGCTTGATTTAACCCTCAGACCTCCACCCTTGAGTCCGCCTTCACCCTGATTAGGTTCCCCTTCTCCCATCCCCTCACCCACCAAGACAGAGAGAGGCTCATTCTACTTTCTGTGCCATTTAAACCCAGCACTGGTCACAGAACACTCCTCAGGAAGAACTGTCTTCCCTTGGTGTTTGGCCAACCTTGGAGACATCTTCCTTGGCCACTCACCTATGCTCCATTACAGCCCTGAGTCCCAGCTGGAGAAGTCTGCTGTCAACCTTGTTGCTGCTCTCATTTTGCCACACCAAGCACAACAATTACTTCTTTCTGTTCTCCATGGGAAATCCCTCTCCCTCTCTTACACCTTCCTCCCCTCCCCAGCTTGCCTCTCACCATAACCCCGATCTGACAACATAGGGACCTATTACTTCCCTGACCTGCTGTTATTCCCTCTCCCAAGATCTTTCTAACAGCCTCAAAAAGAAAAAAATAGCTGACTCCATTCTTACCTTACAGAACCAGATAGATTCTCTGACCACAATAACCCTCCAAAATCATAGGGGCTTAGATCTTCTCACAGCCAAAAAGGTGGCTTATACGTCTTTATAGGACAAAATGTTGCTTTTATACCAACTAGTCATGCATAGTGGGAAACACAACAAAAAGGCTAACTGAAAAAGCTTCAAAAATTAGACAACACCTGTCTGACTCTTAGACCAATATTTGCATCTGGGCCTCATGGCTTCTCCAATTACTGTCTGTATCATTCTCCTCCTTCTTTTTGGTCTATGCCTTCTCAGACTTCTCTCACAATTTTTACTGAAGATCACCAACTGGCAGATGCTGACCCTGACCACTCCTCAATATACCCCTATTCCCAAAATCTCTCTCCTGATTAAGGTGTCCATACTCCCCACATGTCATGCATTAAGCAGCCTTGAGAAACAGCACCCATTTCCCCTACTCTTCCCTCCTTTTTTATACAAAAAAAGACAGGAATATCATATCCAGTGGGCCAGAGCACACGCTGTCTCCATGGCAACCGCACAGGTAGGAGTACAGTACCGAGTGAGGCCCAGCCTGGGCACCATCAAGCCTTGGCAGAGGAAGTACAGGAAATCTCAAAGAAGAGTAAAAACAAGACACTGGCCATCCCAAGAAGAGTGACCTCACTCTATCTGTCACCCAATTCTTCAAGGCAATAACTACCCCCCTTCTCTTTAAGTTTTTGTTTTGTTTTGGTTTGGTTTTTTGGTACTGGGGATCGAACTCGGGTCCTTGCACCTGTGCAGCCTTTAAATTCTTTGTTCTCTGCTTGCTATAGGCTCATTCCCCTTCAGACTCAACACACTCACTGCACACCTGAATGTTAAATAAACAAGCCTTATTGCTCACACAGTGCCTGCTAAACATGATCTCTCTCTCTCTCTCTCTCTCTCTCTCTCTCTCTCTCTCTCTCTCTCTGTCTCTCCTACTGCCTCTGGGAGCAAGTGTCCATATTCTTGCATTCCTTGCAGCACTGAGGTGGGTTTTTATGATCTCATAGCTTGGTAATCTAATGGGGAAAGCACTTCTTTTTTTTTTTCTTTCTTTCTTTCTTTTTGAGACAGGGTCTCAATACATAGTTCAGACTGGCCATAAACTTACTATGTCACCTAGGCTGGCCTCAAATTCATGTTGATCCTCCTGCCTCAGCTTCCCAAGTGCTAGGATTATGGGTGTGTGCCACCATGCCTGGCAGGAAAGCACTTCCTATACATGAATTCTAATGTGTAAAAGAGATGAACCTTTTTGGCTTCTTCTCAAAGAAGGTGAGGAGCATGGATCCATCCCTCATGGTCCACTCCCTCCTCAGTTTGGATAGAGGGTCCCTCTAGTGTCTTCCAGTGCTGGTATCTAGGATGCCATTAGGCTGAGGTCAGACCCTCTAGGGCTGGCTTTGCCCATCACCTCTCACTCTACCCCTGGGAGTGTGGGTGCAGAGAAGTGACTGATTGGCCTTCAGCTGACCCAAGCTTCCATAACAAATATACCTGTTAGCAGGCACCTTATGAGGACTTCTTATCTTCATCTCAAAGCATGTGTAGTGAGTGCCTTTAAGCACTCAGACCTGAAAGTGTCTTGGAGTGTTCCGGGGTGTCCTGGTTGATTCTCAATTTATGACCCAAACTGCTTTTTTACAGAAGCTAGATCCTGGTTTTGCCTTTGCCCAGGCTTTGCTGTATAGACCCAGGCAGATCACTGTCCCTCCTGGGTTCTAGAGTCCTTCCTCAGCTGCCAGCCTTATGATGTCCCTCCAACATGCAGAATTGGCCCCCTCTAGAGGCTGTACATACACCACACTCTTTAATTAATCCCAGGGTAGGAGGAGAGCTCCTCCAGGGAAAGGTGACAGATTGGGGGAGGGGGCAGAGGAAGTGAGCATACCCACACCCCTTCAGGGCCAGGAATCTGAGGCTCCTTCACTACGACCTCTATTCAGTGCAATGACCTTGAAACAGTGGGGTCCCACTTGGCTAAGATGAGATTGCATGTGGGTACAAAGGAGGCATTTGTGTGTGAGCACATGTGCATATAAGGGTACACCTCTATGTAAAATGCATTCCTATACATGCAACTGGGGATACTTCTGCATGTCTCTCCTATAAGGATTCAGGCTTGTTTCTTATATGCACAGTACATGTGTGTGCTCATGTGGCCCTGTGTATGTGTGGCTGCAAGTGTCCCTATGTGTGTGTCTTTGGCAGGTTGAGGCTGCATGGATATGTGTGCAGGTGTGTGTGCACATTTGAGGATCCATGTGCATGAGAATCTATGATTGCACCTGTGTGTGCACAATAACTGGCAAGAACAGACGTGCAGGGGTGTGTGCATGTGTGTGTATGTGTCCAAGTACATGTAAGAACATGTGTGTGAAGTAAATATAAGTGTGTACTGTGTATCACATGCATGTGCATCTAGAGGTGTTGGAGGGATGCAATTATGTTTGGAACCTGTGAATACACACAAGTGTACATTTGCACAGGGGAAGTGTGGACCATCCTCCAAACTGCCACCTCAGCCTCTGAGAGATAAGACATTTCCTCCATTCTCATCCCCACCTCTGTGCACTACTCACTGAAAACGATATCACTGTATAAACTCTGAAAATCTTATTTATTTACGTGTATATTAATTATTTTAGCAATTAGCCAGTCATTATAACCTTTATTTATTTTTAAAACAAACATGATTATATCACAGATGCAAAATTCAGATAGAATGTGAACAGAGGGGGCAGGGATTTAGCTCAGTGGCACCGCACCTGCCTCCCAATTGCAAGGTCCTGAGTTTGATCCCTAGTACCAAAAAGAAACCCTAAGAGTGGAGGGTTTCCCACCTCCTGCCTCCAGGGGGTGTGGGATAACAGAGCTATGTAAGTACACACAGGGATCAGAACGGAACTGAGAGGGAGGAGCCAGGGTGCTCAGTTGAGGTTCCTGCCTCAGTTTCTGAGGCTGTCCACCCCTGAACGCCATCTTCACTTCGGTGCAGGTTGGGTGGGTGAGAGGTTTATCAGACAGAGCCCTGGCCTGGAAATCAGGCAGCTCCAGAGCAGTCCCCACTCTGATGGCCTTGGGTAAACTCCTGCTCCCTTGGAACCATTGTCTCTTCTGTAGTATCCTAGACTCCTATTGCAAGAAAGCTCTAAATGCAAGCTCTGACCTGTGCCCTGTTTCTCTGCTAACCTCACCCCTGCCCAGGACAATTTTTACCTGCATTCCCTCTTCCTGCACTGCCTCCTCACCTCTCACAAACTTCTAACCGCCCATCAAAGCCTATGACTGGCTACACATCTGCCTATTTTCCTAACTGAACTTTGGACTCCCCAGAGCAATAACAGGCTCACAGTATTCCAGGGTCCCCACATCCCATGCCAACCTGGTTTAACACCAGTCAGTATTTGAAGATTGGAGATAAAGGGGGAAGACAAGGGAGGGTGGGGACTCCATGCACAGCAATGTTTGGGCCAAATAGCTCGTCGCTGGGTGCCTTCAGAGCAGTAAGTCAGCCTGATCCTTGCATGGAGAAGGGGAGAGAAAGCACCATTTATCAGTCTCCACCCCAGGCTTACTGTCTTTTATTATCACGGGCACCTGCAGGTAAGCAACATTTTTGTGCCATTTTATAGAACCTGACCCACCTCACCTGCCCAGAAGATAAGAAAGCCAGAACTCAAGTGCTGGCCTCCAGGGCCACTCTCAGGCTCTCTAGGCCCCAGGCTTTTATCTCCTTTGAGGAGCTCCCTCCCTCCCATATTCCTTGGCATTAAATAGGTCTCTGGGGCTCAGTCCCAGGGGCTGCTGAGAGTGCCAAAGTTCAGAGTTCATGCCTCAAGAGCAGCCCTGGTTGATGGATGGGTCATCTGGGTTGGTGGACAAAGGGCCCGGCTTCCTCACTCCTTGGGAGGGACATGCCAAGGCTGGGCCGAGGGGATGGTCCCAACTGGGTGAGGCCCTGGTTCCTTACCTGCTGCTCAGTAGCTCACCTGTATTGGCTTCTTCCTAGGTCTCACTTCCCACATCCCAGTGGCTTCTGGGCCTCCTAAAATACACAACAAACACACATTTTACTCTCAAGTCCTATTATAGTTTCCTTCTGGGGAGCCTCATGCAAGATGGGAGGCTATGTATGCCTTCAGCAGCCAAAAAACCCTTGTCCCAAAAGGGCCCTTGTCTCAGGGACAAGGGACTTCGTCCGAGTTAGAAGCAGCAGTGTGGAGCCCAGGCAAGCCAAGGAGCCTCAGCTGGGGAAATGCTCAGCAGCAGCCCCCATCCTGGCTGTGTGTGGCAGTATCAGGTAGAGCATGGGGTTGCATATGCAAAGGGAGAGGGGCAGGGTGTGAGCACATAGCCTTTGGGGAAAGGTCTGGGGGGGCCTGCCTGAAACTGCCCAAGCCCACAGCCTCCCAGGGGAGCAGGGAGGCTGTGGCAGCCCTGATGTGGGTCTGAGCAGCTCAGGGCCCTTCCCAGGACCTCAGTTTCCTGCTCATAAAGTGGTCCAGGGCCTGGGGTTAGTGAGGAAGGGAAGGAAGAATCTCAGGGCCTGCCCAGGGCTCCTGCTCTCCGGTCTTGCTGGCAGTCACCAACATACAAAACTCTTGAAGTGGGATTTTGCTCTTTGTCCCTACACACTTTGAGGAGGGGGTGTTTTTTAACCTAGAGGAATAAGTTCTGATGGTTGAAACTCAAGTGCTGAAAAAGACATGTTGACTTTGGGAGTGGCCTTCCCTCTACCTCCCAGGTCAACCCTAAGGCAGGCAGCCTCAGAAAGTGAAAAAAGCAGTTTTCAGAGCCAGATGGACTTGAATTCAAATTCATTCAGGGAAGTCCCTTAAACTTAGAGAAATTACTTAAACTCGCTGAGCCTCAGTTTCCTTGGCTGTGAAATGGGGTGACAATGTCCCATGGGCCAAGCAAGTATCTGCAATCTCTAGTCCTTAACCAGGGAAAACAGTAATTGGTTTCCACTGATAGAAGAGGCAATGGAGGCCCAGGAAGATCACTTGGCACTGAAGAAGCAGGCTTCCCTCAGTTGGGTAGACCTATTTAGCCCTTGTCCAGGAAGTCCTGGATCCCTCAATCCAGCTACTGCCTGGCCTGGGGCACTCCCCCACCAGCCTCTCTTGACTGGCTCAGCCCTGACCTAAGCATTACCCACTGGCACTTTTTCTATGCCTGGCCTGAAAGGCAGCTGGGCTGGGCCTACAGCGTCAGCCCTGCCTGGGATACCTTTGGCCTCAGGTATGCCAAGACCTGAGCCAGGAGATCAAAGGGATCAAACTACTGTACACTCTGCTCCTACTCCCTCAAGAAGCTCTCGGCCTCATAACACCTGGGGTAAGCAGGCATGCCTGGCTACGGGGGAAACAGGCCCACTGACTTCAACATGGAAGGGGAATCACACACCTCCTTGGTTATAAGTGAGGATCACACAGCAGAAAGGCTGAGGGTAGGAAGATAGGGAGACAAAAAAATTAAACCGAAGTGAACAATGAAACAATAGTTCTACTTCTAGGTACATATCCAAAACACATGCCTAGATATGTTCATTTTTTAAAAATATATACTAGAATGTACATAGTCACACATTTATGATAGCTCCAGTCAAAAGCTACCCAGAAACTCAGCAATAGTAGAAAGACTATATATTGAATCAGACCCGAATAAAACCACATAGATGACCTGACAAACCAAAAGTACAAAACTGAGTAGTATGTACCATCATATTCCATTTGTATGGTTTTAAAACAGGAAAAACCAATCTATGGTTTTAGAAGTTAGGAAAGTGCTTCGTCCTGGGAGGAGCAGTGACTGAAATGGGGTGGGGAGGCTCCTGAGGTCATGGTCATGATACCAGGGCTGATGGGGTCTGGGACAGGTTCCTAGGTTCTTGTGTGCAACAAAGAATCGGATGTGGCAGGAGGTAGCAAGGAAAAAGCAGCAGAGTTTATGAAGGTGATAGGACACCAGGGCAAGTGAGCTTATGCTTGCAAAAGGAAAAGAGCATGAGCACAAGGGCATAAGGTAGGGGATTAAAGCAGGCCAGTTCTGGGGCGTCTCCCCTTGGGTTTCTTCCAGAGCATGATTGACAACATGATTGACAAGGTGCTGAGTCATGTCAGCTGCCTCTGCCGTCTGTGTCTTTTCCCAAGATTCATCCTGTTATAATTGGATGTAGGAGATGCAGTCCATATGCATGAACCTTCAGTGAGCTCCAGGTGACAAAAGGTTACTGCAGGTCATGGCAGCAGGTCTGGTGCACACGGGTCCCGGTTTGAAGTTTGGGAATTTTCTAGGGCATGCTTGAGGGTCTTTGCTTTCCTCCATGTAATAAGCCTTAGAGCAAGGTTGAAGGGGTGGCCCTGGGCATTGCACAGATTCAAGTGAGTGGAGGTAAGCAGACCCATAACACCAGTTGTACTATCTATATTAGTCATGTTCTGTTTCTGGCTCTAACTGCAAGCTATATGAGTGCTTTCAATTTGTGAAAATTCATTAAGCTATATACATTTATGATTTATATTCTGTACAAATATTATGCTTTTGAACTCTATACAAATTAAATCTTAAGGCATGTACTCTGTGTCTGGCTTCTTTTGCACAACATTTCTGTTGAGAGTCATTCAAAAACTCAATGTAATGTTCACTTCATTGCTGTATAATATCCCATTGTGTGAATATCCCACCATTTGTTCATTCTACTGTTGATAAATTTCAGCTGTTTCCAGTTTGGAGCTGTAAGAAACAGTGCTACTTTGAACATTTTGCATCTGTCTTTTGGTGAACATACATATGCATTTCTGCTGAGTGTATGCCTGGGAGTGAAGTCGTTGGATGATAGGGTAGATAACATATCTTCAGCTTTGTTGATACTGAAATACAGTTTTCCAAAATGTTCTGTCAATTCACATTTCCATCAACTGTATATGGCAGTTTCCTCTTGGCCATCCCAGTAAGCATGAAATGGTGTTGTACTGTGGTTTAAATACTGTGGTTTAAGTTGTACTGTGGTTCAAACTGTGGTTTAAGTCAACTTCCTAATGAAGTTGAGCACTTGTCCTCATTGGAATTGCCAAGGAGCAGACCCTGAGACACAAAATCAAGAATAAGAAGTTTATTTGGCAAGTGTGCTATTCTGCCTGGGCTGTCATAACAAAACACCTCGAAAGGGGTGGCTAAAGCAACAGAAATTTATTTTCTTACAGTTCTGGAGGCTGGAAGTCCAAGATCAAGTTCCAGCAGGGTTTCGTTGGTCTGGTGGGCCTCTGCTTGGTTTGTGCACAGTCTCTCTGTGTGTCTTCATATGGCCGAGAGAGAGTGAGAGAGAGAGAGAGAGAGAGAGAGAGAGAGAGAGAGAGAGATCTCGTGCCCCCTTTTTATAAGGACACAAATCCTACTGGATTAGGCCTTCCCTTTATGACTCCAGTTAACCTTATTTACCTCCCCAGATAGCGGTAATAATCTCCAAACATGATCACACTGGAGGTTAAGGGGTTAAGGCTTCAACATAGGAATGGGGAGGGGGATATACAAATCATCCCAGAGCAGCAAGCTATCCTAGGAAAACTCAGACAGGAGTGAGGAAGGGAGATGGGCCAAGGAGGAGCCCAGCATACAAACAAGCCAGCTGCCATCATGAACATCGGGAGTGCAATCCCAGGGGAGACTGGGAAATCGTGTCAACTGCACCCCATGGAGCAAAAGAGCTGGATTCTACACCAACTCCTGTTAGTCATGAGTTGAGGGTACTTCAGGGTGAGTGTGAATGTGTGTGTGGGGGGGGTCAAGTTAACCCCTGGCCCTGTGGCTGGGCAGCCTTGCCAGGGTCTGCGATCCCCTCAGCACTCACAGCAGCACTGGGCATCTCCACTGCTACTCACCAATGGAGTGGCTGCTCGTGGGGTGCTGGGTTTGAAGGGTAATCAGTGACTGGCCAGGCAGGTAAGGGCATTCCAGAAGGGGCCAAATGTGGATAAAGGTCCAAGGGGGGAGGCACAGTGTCTAGCCTGGAGATACAGAAAGAAGGGAGCGATGTGAGATTGAAACAGGGGCCAGCAGAGACCCCACGGTGAAGGTCAGATGGGATGGTTTCCTCTTGGGAGGCCCTGGAGAGGGTATTCCAACAGTGTGCTTAGCTGCTCAGAAACCCGAGCTGGGCTCTGACCCTAAGGCCATCTTAGAGTGTTGTCTTCCAGCACCCCCTCCAGCCTCTTGACTGCCCCCCTTCCAGCTCCTGGCACAGAAGCACCCCAAAAGCCAAGAATACCTTCGGCAGCCAGGAGACACAGACACTCCGCAGCAGAGAGAATCCATGGCAAGCCTGAGCCCCGGTGAACAGCAAGGGCAAAGAGGCCAGGAGTCCCAGGAAGGCAAGTGCTCCTCTCTTCCTCAGAGCCCAGGCCACCAGTAGAAGGCAGAACCAGGGTCGGAGCTGACCCCTGAAAAACTGCCAGAGAAGTAGCTCAGAACAAAAGCCATAAGTTCTATTCCCAGTACTGCAAAAAAAAAAAAAAAATTAAATTGAAATTTTAAATAAAGGTGTTTTAGTCAGCTTTTCATTCCTAACTACCTAAGATAAAACAATTTAAAAGAGGGAAGATTTATTTTTGTTCATAGTTTCAGAGGTTCTAGTTCATGGTTAACTGTCTCCATTGCTTTCAGACCTGTGGCAAGGCAGAATCATCATGGCAGAAGAGCATGATGCAGGAAAGGTGCTCACCTCCAAGCAGCCAGGAGGAGGAAAGGGTAAGGCAGAGCCAGGGATTTAGCTCAGTGGTTCCACTGCCTGCCTTGAAAGTGCAAGGTTCCGAGTTCAATTCCTGATGAAAGAAAGAAAGAAAGAAAGAAAGAAAGAAAGAAAGAAAGAAAGAAAGAAAGAAAGAAAAAAGAGTAAGGCAGCCAGAGAGGAAGGGGCCAGGGATGACAGATATAGTCCCCAAAGGTCCACTCCCTTCAACTAGCCTCCACTTACCATTTCCATCGCCATCGTATTATGATATCATCAATGGATTAATCCACTTGATAAATTTAGAACCCTTGTAATCCATTCACTTCCCAAAGAACTCATCAGCTATCAGACAAGCCTTTAACACATGAGTTTTAGGAAACATTTCAAATCCATAACAAAGGATCTGGTTAAACAAAGTGTATGTAGTACATGGAGTTTTTAAAGTAAGGTAAAGGTAAGATATACTTTCATAAAAAATATTTGAGGGTTAATCTTGGTTGTCAATTTGAATTAAGAGTCACCTAGAAAATCAGGAAAGCAGACTCCTGTCTGTGAGGGTGTTTCCAGAGATGAGTGGCATGCGGGGCCAGTGATCTGAGAGGGGGAAGGCTGTTATTCAATAGGCTTAGGCCAGGATAGACTAAAAAGCAGAAGGGGAATTTCACATACGCACAAGCTCAAATCCTCTTGAAATGATAAATTTTTCTGATGTGGACATCAGACTCCAGATTCTTCAGCCTTTGAATGTGAATCCACAGCGACCACTTCCAGAGAACTTCTAGGCCTTCAGCCTCTGACTGGGGCTGCATCCTCAGTGCTTCTTGTTCTGAGGCTTCCAACTTCTTGGGCTGAGCAGTTGCTGGTTTCCCCCGCTGTCCAGCCTGCAGATGGCCATTGCAGGACTATCCGGCCTCTGATCATGTAAGCTAATCTAACCAGGTGTGATCAAAAAATACAGTACTTGCTGCTGCCAAGTACCCTCCAATAGAAGGGCAGAGATCTTCATATGAGAAGCTAGCTATATAGCAAAACTTTGTAACAACGTGTGACAAATTTCAACTTGGTTGGGGCAGCAGTTTGTTGTGAGCTACAACTGAGAGAAGGTGTATTTTAAAGTGCACAGTAAATCATGGATTACAGTGAATTAACATAAAGTTTTGTCAACTTCACTGGAGTTGCACCATCGTGCTGCTTCAGATTCCAGCATTTCGGAAGTGCCATCATAGGAGATGAAACTTGGTCTATAGTTATGATCCTGAGACCAAGATTCAGAGTTCTCAGTGAAAATCACCTCACATGAAAAAAGCGCATCAATCAAGATTCAACATCAAGGTAATGTTGATTATGGTTTTCTTTCTTTCTTTCTTTCCTTTGATGGAATCATGTGAGCTGAGTGTGTACCCAGAAACACCACAGTGAACTCTGAATATTATAAATGCTTATCAGGCCTGGTCTGGTGGTGCACACCTGTAATCCCAGCACTCAGGAGGCTGAGGCAGGAGAATCACCACAAGTTCCAGACCAGCCTGGGCTACACAGTGAGTTCAAGCCTGGTCTGAACTGCATGGCAAGACCTTGTCTCAAAAAAGATAAGGACTTATTAGAACATATAAAAATTATGTGTGTAAAAATGACTTAAATGGGTAATGGTATCATCCTCTATCATGACAATGCTCTATGTCACACATGGCTTCTAGTATGGAGATTTCTGTCAAATAAAAATATTATGTTGTGTCCTCACCCACCTTATTCACCAGATCTGGAACCATGGAACTTCTGGCTCTTCCTCAAAATCAAAATGACCATGAAAAGTAAGTGTTTTGAATTAATTCAGGTCATCAGATTAGCCACAACAGCACAACTAAAGACACTCATGAAAGAGGACTCCCAAAACTGTGTTAGAGGGGCTGGAGACTTAGCTCAGTGGGACCCCACCTGCTTTGCCAGTACAAGGTTCTGAGTTCCATCCCCTGTACTGCAAACAAAACAAAGCAAAGCTGCTTTAGAAAGTGACAAGAACAATGGGACAAGTGTGTTTGAAGAGAGGAGGAGTATTTTGAGGGAGATTCATGGTAATGTGTGTTTTATTGTAATAATTTTTTAATTTAAACATTCAGCACATTTTTATATCACACTGAGTACATTCTATTGGTTCTATTCTTCTAGAGAACTCTGAGTAATAAAAAACATGTCTTTAATACAAGAAAGGTAGTCCAGAATCTACAGAATAATATGTATAACATATACTCATCTTTAATAAATAAAAACTGAAAGCCCTACCATTTGTGGGAGATACCACTTATATATTAGATGTGTGCTAGCGGCAGGGGAGGGGATAATAACAATTGAAGGAAATTTATTCTCTCTGGGAGAAAGATTCAGTTGATATAAGCTTGAGTTCTGAATCAGACATGTTTGAGGTGATTTCTGTGAGCTGGAAGCTAAGTGTTGTCATAATCTCTTTGCTGTCTTAGTCCATTTTCCATTGCTATAACAGAATATCAGACTGGATAATTTCTAACAAAAGAAGCTTAATTTTTTCAGTTCTGGAGTTGGGTAGTCCAAGGTCAAAGGTCCCCATCTGGTAAGCACCTTCATGCCTCATAACATGGCAGAGGGTATCACATGGTGAGAGAGAGAGAAGAGAACATATGCCAGAGAGGGCTCACTCTTATCATAAAGGCACTCCCACAATAACAAATGGCATTCATCTAATCATGAGGTGGGGCCCTCATGACCCAATCACCTCCCAATATCATCACAGTGGCAATTAAATTGCAACAGGAGCTTTGGAGAGGTCACTGAAATTATAGCATTCTGCCCATGACATCCCCCCCCCCCACACACTCATGTCCCCCTCACATACCAAATACATACCTTTCATTATAATGGTCCCCAAGTCTTCATTCATGCCAGGATCAACTCAAAATCCAAAGTCCAGAGTCTGGACTCTGGACTCAAGGTGGGACTCAAGGTATGATTCATCCTAGGGTGAATTCCTTCCAGTTGTGAGCCTGTGAAATAAAAACAAGTTCTCTACTTCCAGAATAGAATGGTGGGAGAGATATAGGATAAAAATTCCCATTCCAAAAAAAGAGAAATATGCAAGAAAAGAGGGGTAACTGGTCTCAGGTAAGTCCAAAACACGACCAAGAAAATGTCATTACACCTTAAGGCTTAAGAATAACTTTGATTCCATGCCTGGCTTCCTAGACATCCTGGTGCAGAGATTGCCCCCCACCCAAGGGTTGTACCCTGATGGGTTTGCTGTGGTGTGCCCAGGCAGCAGCTCTCGTGGATTGGAGTCTCATGCCTTCTGTTCTCCTAGGGATGGCACTGCATATTGGTAGCTCCACAGTTCCAGTGTCTTGACAGTAACCCCATTCCTGCAGCTCCACTAGATATTGCCCTACTAGGAATTCTCTGCCAGTGCCTCTACTGTGGCACGTTTCTGCCTGGGCTTCCAAGGAGTCTGCAACACCCTTTAGAATCTAGGTAGAAGCCTCCATGCCCCATACTCTTGAGTTCTGCACACCTACAGAGCCAGCCCCATATGGACATGGCCAACACTTACTTCTTGTGCCTGTTGGAGCAGCCAATAGAGTCCCAAAGTAGTCCTGGGCAGGGAGCCTGTGGAGGGCACCCTGGTCCTATTCTCCAAAAAAACATCCTACCTTCCCAGAGTTCTGGGCCTGTGATGGGAAGGTTAGCCTTGAAGATCACTGAAACGCATTTAAGGTCTTTCTCCCATTTTCTTGAGAAATAACATCCATATGCCTTTGAATCGGATGAATTTTTTTTTTTTTTGAGACGGGATCTTGCTATGTAGGTCAGACTGGCCTTGAACTCACTATATAGCCCAGGATGGCCTCGAATTTGTGGCAATCCTCCTGCCTCAGCCTCCTGAGTGCTGGGCTATAGGAATGCATCATCACTCCTGGCCAAGTCAGATTAATTTTTAACAAAAGGATCAGTATTCTCTCTCTAATGTGCTTTTTCAATCCTTAAGTAGCTGGGCTGGAAAGTTTCTAAATCTTTTCTCTTAATTATAAATTCTGTCTTTAAATAGTTTCTTTTCTCTCTTATTCCACCATAAACAGTAAAAGGTAGCCATATACAACTTCTTCACCATTTTGCTTGGAAGTGTCTTCTCCCAGACACAGTGGTTCATTGTTCTTAAGGTCTGCCTCCCACAATGCCTCAGGCCTTGATGCAAGGTCTTTGAAACTATAGACCAAGGATGGCTTCTACTCCAGTTTCCAATATCTGTTCCTCATCTCCACATGAGATCTCATCAAGATTGTCTCGACTTTCCATATTCCTGCCAGTACTCTGGTCGTGACCACTTATACAATCTCTAAGAGTTTCAGACTTTCCCTGATCTCTGAGCCCCCACAGAATCACCCTTAATGCTCCATTCATGATAATTTTGGCTTTTTCTACCCTGTTCCTCTAGATTCTTCCAGCCCCTACCCATTGCTCCATCCCAAAGCTACCTCCCCATTTCAGGTGCTTATTGTACCAACTGCCTCACTTCTCAGTACCAACTTCATCTTAGCCCATTTTCTGCTGCTTTAATAGAATAATACAGAGTGGAGCCAGGGATTTAGCTCAATGGTTCCATCACCTGCCTTGCAAGTGCAAAGTCCAGGGTTTGATCCTTGGTACAAAAAAAAATACAGACTGGACAGTTTATAAGAGAGAGAAATATATTTCTCAGTTCTGGAGTGTGGGAAAGCCAAGATGGGAAAGCCACAACTGGTGAAGGCCTTGCTGTGACGTAACATGGTGTAGGCATCACATCGTGAAATCACATGACAGGGGTGAGGGACAAGAGAAGAGTGCACCACTGAGAGCGCACTTTATAATAAAGCTTCTCCCAAGATAACTAATTTTATCCCACAATAACGGCATTAATCCATTCACTAGGGTGGAGCCTTCATGACCTAATTGTTCCTTAAAAGTCCTATTTCTTAATACCATCCTGGCCAGGGATTTAGCTTAGTGGTTCCATCTCCTCCCTCAATACCATCCCTGTGGCAATTAAATTCAATGTGAGGGTTTTTTGGGGGGGAGAGGGATTCAGATCATACCAGGTCACCTTCCTGTCCAAGTGCCTCATTCTTTCTTCTCCAAACTTTGGGTTGTGTCCTAGCAGCCATCCCCTGTGCCACAGATGGAAGCTGGCATCTGTTCAGACTTGGGCAAGGACCACTAGGAACTCCAGAGGAGCTGGGCCCATGAGCACCCATAATGAGGAATTTCCTAAGGTCCACTTGGGACTTTAGGATCACCCTGTCCCTGTCCAGGGTCCTGACTGGCAAGAAGGCGAGTTCTCAGGGCCCACTGTTGTCCAGACACTGGGACACAGGGGCATCTTTTCCATGCCAGACAGGAGATAAACATGTTCAGAGACACATGCCTTGTCCTCTCTCTGCCTAAACTCCCTATAGGAAGTTGAATGTTATGCCCACATCTTAACTCCTAGAACCTGTGAATGGGGTCTGGAAAGAGGGTGTTTGTGGATATAATTAAGTTAAAGATCTTGAGATGAAATCATCCCAGATTATTTGAGTAGGTCCTAAATCCAAATGTCAAGTGCTCTTTTCAGAGAAAGCCAGAGGTGGTTTAGACACAAGAAGATGATAGAGGCATAAATTGGAGTGATGTAGCCACAAGGAATGCCAAAAGGCACCTAGAAGAAGAAAGAAATAGATTGTCCCTTAGAGCCTTTGGAGAAAATACATCCCTACTGACACTTGGATTTCTGACCACCCAGGCTGTGGTCATTTGTCACAACACCTGTAGGAAACCAATATACACTCCATGTGGTCCTTTGTCCTCTACTATGGGTGTGGGCCAACCATCCTTCAAGACAGCATCCTATAGAGGTCTAGAGTTCAGAACTAGACAGGACCCTCCATTTGAGGTTTCTATAGCTCTGCAAACCTCCCTTGGCTAAGGCTCAGAGGACAGGGTGGGGCCCTCAGATAGCAGCTTCACCCCACTTTTCCCTCATCTGTATTTGTTTTTCCAACTCCTTGGTGCTCCTCTGTGAAGTGGAAGGACTTCCCATTTCTTCCCAAGCTGGGTGAGGACTTTCCTGAAGTCACACCCTAAATTCTGTAAGCCTATGGCTTGGGTAAAACTCCATATTCAGTCCTCCAAGTTTGCTTTGATATCTACCAGAGAGCTTTGGGGCCAGAGAGATCAGCTTTCTCTGTCTTATGGTAGATGGTGATTCTCTAACATCTATTTCCCAGCTCCTCTTCTTAAAAATACCCCAGTTCTCAATCTGGAATCCATTTCACCCTCACAGATGTATTTCAGAGGAAGGTGACCCCCAACCTCAAATCCAGAGGACAGCTCCAACTGGTGTCATGGAATCCCACCCCACCTGCATGGTGATTGATCCAGAAACCCAGGCCTCAGCACCAGCACAGGGCACACTCTGGGCCATGGGAATGGGTCTGTGTCCCCAGCCAAGATGCAACAGGAGAAGTGATATTTGTGGGAGCCTGGGGACAGGTGCTTTCTTGCTCTTAAGCAGGGACAGGCTCTCCTTCCTGTGTGTGTCATGGTCTGATGACTGTGCTTACCAGCCATTTGGCACTTCGGCGAGAAACCAGCCCAGGGATGAAGCCATCAGACTAGAGAAGGTACAACCAAGGGAACTATAAAAAATAGACCAGAGTTCCTAGATGAAGCCAAGCCTGCAGCCCACCCTATCACTACATTCTGGTTACCTGGATCAATGTATTTCATTATTTAAGCCAGTTCATGTTGGACTAAGTATTCTTTGCATCCCAAAGCATCCTAACTAATATATTACTCAACAAAGCCAGCTTTTAAAACTACTGTCTTGTTATGGGCTTTGGAAGCCTATTTTGGATCCTACTTAACTAAGTGCTCTTTATTCCTCTTTCTATCACTGTCCTATTTATTTCAATCCTCTTTGATGCTCTGGCTGAATAAGAGGAAAATCTCATACAAGGAAAATGAGACAAAATGAACATTGCTATATGTTAAAGAAATTGTCTACATTACGCCAACATTCATTCACTAATCTGGGGGAAGAAATTTTAAACCATTAATAGTGATCATCTCTGGGGAAGAGAATCTAGAGGAACGGATCTCTAAATTGTTTATTACTATAATGTTTGAATGTTTAGAGCTAGCATAAATTAATTTGTAATATAAAATCCTTAGGATTAAAAAAATAACCCAAGACAAATTGAGTTCCCTGGGTGCTTGTTCTAGAGAAAGTTAATCCTTTATACCAACAAATAACTCAAAAAGTCCCAGGGATTTAGCTCAGTGGTTCTGCCGCCTGCCTCACAAGTGCAAGGTCCAGAGTTCAATCCCTGGCACCAAAAAGAAAGAAAGAAAAAAGAAAAGAAATAACTCAAAAAGTAACACTATTTCTTTAAAATTTGAATACAAATTTTCAACAACTTATAATGGCCTGGTCCTTGTTCATGCAGAAGAGTGAGTGTTCCCTGTCACAGGAAAATATCTACCAAGGCTTTGCCAAGTAGTTATTTACAGGACTCTGGCATCTCCTGGGGGTCAGGAGAGGGGCTTCAGCTCTGAGGTCCGGGCCCTGGCTCCTCCCTCCCTTGTATCCCTGAGTCTCAGGCCTGAAGGTGCCCACACCTGCTGGAGTCTGAACACCATCCTTACAAACTCCTGGCCTCCACTTTCACTAGTTCTGTGGGAGCTGTGTTGCCTTCCCGAGCCCTGTGCCCTCCTGGGACAGAGATGTAGACCTTCAGCATCTCTGGAGGGGTCCAGGTCTCCAGGGACTCCATGCACATTGCACTGCTCCAGGGTCCCTGTCACTCCCTCAGGCCCTAGCGTCAGGATCCCTGTCTCACTTGGTCCTAAGCAGGCCACACATGTCAGAGACATTTTCTGGGGGTGCTGATGATGCACCCACATGTAAAGGCAGGAAAGGCTGGTTTCTGGAGTCAGTAGTTGGGCAGGGATGTAGGAGCTAGGGAGAGACACGGTTCTATGGACCTGCTCTCCTTGGCCTGCACTTCTTTTCCTCTCTGCGCCCAGTTCGAAGCTTGGTTCCTGGACTTGGCCACTCTCCAGAGTCATTGGTGCCAAAAGCAGAGAAGGCCTCAATGTTGACCACCAGAGGGTGCTACATGGTCCCTACTTCCAGAACCCCAACTCTCAGAAAGGCCAGCATGGGGGACCACAACACTTCCCCTGCTGCCCTGGCCCTAGGGATGGTTTGGAAGGAGACGTCTAAGGGGCAGGGCTGACAATTGCACTCTGTTTCCTGCCTGCTCATTGTTCCTGCTGGAAGACATCACCCCTCACATAGGCATATGGAACTGTCTAGATCCCCTGAACCTCCTTGTCCAACCCTGACATTTGCCTGGATGGGCAGCAACTGTGCAGCCTACAGTCCCACCTTGATCCCTGAGTTGGGGCTGGTTCCCAGGGAGCCCACAGGTGCCAGCTCTGTGCTGAGCACTGGAGTTCAGAGATGGAGACTTTGGTCTTGGTCCCAGTGGGCTGGCACAGAAGGCAGACAGAGACAGATGAAAGTGGAGCCAGTGGCTGCCATGGGTGGGACTGTGGCTCTGTATGGTGCTTAATGCTGGCTTTGGATGTGATATTGAACTGCATCAGTCCCTGACCTCAACAAGCAAGCAACATTCCTAGCAGGGAGCTACTTCGATGCCCTTACGTGCCACAGCATCTGAAGCCTTGCCCTCTTGCAGCCCGCCCCCCAGTGAGCTATTTAACAGGCCATCCAGGTATAGGGTTCTCTAAAGCATTTACTGCCACCTGACATTACATATGTGACTTGTTTCTTGGTTGTTCTTCTCACACTCGAATGTCCGCTCTTTGAAGACAAGGCTTTGTCTGGGTTTCTCTTATATCCCCAGGCCCCAGGACACAGCCTAGCATACCATCTATGTCTATGGATTCAGTATTTTTGGACAAAGGATGGTAATTGAAAGCAATCACCCACCAAAAAGTCTTCAAGTCCTACAGAAACTGTCAGCTCCACCTCTGTCATCTCTTCTATTCAAAGCTTCTCTCACCCACCCTCAAGGGTCCCATCTTCAAGGATCCCTCCATCACAGGCCCTGTCACTCTGGCTATAGTTGTTTACATGTCTGTGGGTCCCCTGCCCCTCCCCTACACAAACACACACACACACACACACACACACACACACTCCTAAGGAAAATATCTTTGAAGGTGGGCTGGGGGCCAGGCCAGTTTCTCTCTGGGTCTCCAGAGTCTCTACAAAGGGCAGGACTAGGCATAGCATCAGAGCTAGAATGTTTGGAGACTAAATACAGGAGGGAGTAAAGAAATGAAGAAATGAGTGAATGAACAAAGGAGTGAATGACTGAATGAGCACCCATTAGTGAACGGGTATGTGAAGCAGCAAGTAGACACACGAATGAGTAAGTCAGTCAGTGTTGGGGGAGAGCAGGCAGTGGGGAGGGAGTGGTGAGTGAAGGAGGCTTCCCAGCCTCCTCCAGAAGCCCTGGCATCAGTAGCCCTGCCACCCGCAGCCCTTTGCCCATGTTCTGTGCCAGCCAGCCCCACCATGCCCCCTCCCAGAGCCAGCTCCCATCAGCGCTGCTCAGTACATGCTCCTTGACACTAGCCAGACCCTGAACCAGGCAATGAATCAGACAAGGCCTTGCCCTAGGGCTCCCAGTACTGGGGGCAGACAGTCAGCCTCATAAATAAACTGGATCCTATGCTGGGCAGACATGTGTTCCAGCATGGTGGTGAGCTCAGGGTTGGTGCTGGAGCCTGAGGCATGGTAGAGTTGTTCTAGTGGAGGAAGGCAGGAGAATTTCAGGAGACAGCAACCTCTGAGTTCGGCATAGAAAGAGGGAGAGGGTGGGGAGAGGGTAGTGGGGGAGCAGGGACAGCACGCACTAAGCACAGCTGGAGCAGGCAGAGTGCTCCGTGGGAGCTCTGCAGGAGGAAGGTATGGTGGGAGACGATGTTAAGGGAGATGGGGACTGGCAGTGAATGCTGGGCACAGCAGTGGATCTTGGAATGGGCATGGCAGAAAATATAGTGGGCACAAGGATAACAGACCCTATGTGTTCCAGGAGGAAGATGGAAGCTCCAAGGAAATGTCATAAGGAAAATTTCAAGGAGTTGCCAGGCTGCCCAGACCTGGATCCTGCCACCACTTCTGCATGATTCTGCTTCTGGCTTCTTTCCATGAAGAAGCTGCCATCATCCTTCTACCCTAAGGTTCATTGTCAGAAGCCTGAGACATTTGGGATCCCCAGACTGGGGAGGTTATTTTTTTTTTCAGGGCAACACTTGTAGATGGAGCACTCAGAGGTTAGTTTGCAATGATTCTGACCATGATGGGAGATCTGGGGTTCCCAAGGCAAATCAGAGAATTCAGAGATTGGCAGAAAACTCAAAACTGGATAGGTCAATACCAGGGAGGCACAGCACCCCCCTCCATCCCCAGAAAAGTATCAGCCAGTCCCAAATGATGGTGGTGTTGAGGTTGAGTAACCCTAATTCAACAGATGAACATGCTCAGGATTTGGGGCAAAAGAGGGTTCCCAACAGTTACAGTAGCTCTTCGCTTGTGTCAGGAGCTAGGATGAGTGCTTTACAGCCACCAGCTCGTAACACCCATCCCTGCTACACTGAGGAGGAAACTGAGTCCTAAGGCAGTATGTGACTTGCCCAAGGTCACCCAGCTGGGTGGGGGATGATTCCAACCCAGGGAGTTGGGCTTCAGAGCCAAGCTCTCGGTCGTGACATTTTATGCCTTCCTCCACAGCCTGGTAGTTGGGGCAGATCTGACACTTGGACCTTGGACTCTGCCCTCCAGGGCAAGTACGACTTTTTGCTCTGCTCTGTGCTCTTGGCCTATGCAGAGATCTTGGGCTGGTTCATTGCAAAGAGGCACTTGGCAGGCAAAGATCTCAGTCTGTCGGGGATGTGGTGGGCGGACAGGAGGCAGATCCCAGGGACAGAGAGCTTTTGTCTGCCTGCAGATGGGCAGGCAGGCCTGGGCTGTGTGGCCAAGCCCAAGGGCCAGCCAGGTGCAAACTCATTAGACGGCGGTTGAGGCTGCCAAAGAGACGGGAGCAATTAGAGGGCCCAGCTTGAGCAGGAAGTAGAAGCACACCACAAGAGCTGCTGAGCTCCTGCCTCCACACTGGGCCCTGCTTCCTGGCAGCAGCTGCAAAGCCTGTCTTCTAGATGGTCACAGGAGCTCTGTCCTGACTGATGAAACGACTGTGTGCTGGGCAGGGCTCGGCACACATCTCTGCTTTCATCTCCCAAAGGCCTTGGCAGATTGGAATGACTAACCCCACTGCACTCACATATTTATCCATCCATTTGGTGCCTGCTGTGTGCAGAGCTGCGCGAAACCCTGGGAACAAAACAGACAAACCCTGTGCTCATGAAGTGCATGCACTAGAGGGAGGGAACAAAGAGCAAAAGGGGTGATGAGAGGTGAATGGGGAAGACTACTTTGGAGAAAGTGGTTAGGGACAGCCAGTCTGAGGAGGTGACATTCAGAGAAGAGGAACTGAGACTCTGGGCCCAGAAGTGACTTGTCCAAGATCACCCGCTGGTACCTGAAGGAGCTGGGCATTAGTCCCAAGCTTGCCTTACTCTATCCATGACCCAACCATCTGTCTCCTGGGAGATCCCTCCCTGCTAGAGTCTGTTATATTTGGGCCATTGGCACAATACAGCATACTTGTGAACTTCTCTCATATATTTGTGACATTGGCACAGTGTCTCTGATTCCCACTCACAGGAACCCCAAGACTTAGATAGCCTGATCACGTCCATTTCTCAGGTGGGAGAACTGAGTCCCAGAAGGAACCCATAATAAGTCCAAGGACTCAGTGAAGGAGTGATAGACAGTGGACTTGAACCAGCGTCTTTGATTCCCAAGCCTACCTTCCTTCTGCCACACCTTGTCCCTTCCTGGCCCACCACTTAGCTCATGCTGAACACCTAAAAGGAAGGCAAGAAGTAGATTCACTGTAGACCACGTGTCCACGGGCAGGGCCAGTCTCCTTAGGGATTCCATTTCTCTATTAGAAAGTATGAAATTGATCCCGACTGGCTCTCAGATTTCCCGAGTCAATTGTGTTCAGTAAGCATTCCTTAAGGAGCGCTGTGCCCCGGAGAGACGGATAAAGGAGGCTCAGCCTCGTCACAAGCCAGCAGGCAGAAGATCATGCAATTCAAGGCTGAGTGGCTGAAGCTTGTGTCCAACCACCCCACACCACTCCCCATAATTCCAGCCTCTGCTACCTGAGTGAGGCCCAGGCCACCTTACCTGCTGCCCCATTCTAATTCCAGCTCTGGGTGGGTGCTAGGAGGGCCTCCCAGAGGAGAGGCTGAGTCATGATCCAAATCTCTCTGGGCCACGATTGTCCACAGGCTGTGTGACCTTGGCAGGCAGCCACTCCCCACACTCAACCTCAGTTTCCTTATTGATTAACTGAGGAAGCACAAGGATCAGAGCAAGTCAGTCCCATAACACAAGACAAGGGTTTTGAGTGCTTTCTTCATGTAAGTCAACAACCCCATGGAACAGGTAATATCATTATCCTTGATTCACAGAGAAGAAAGCAGAGGCTTGGAGGGGTGGAGTCACTTGGCCAAGGCCACACACTAAGAAATAACCCAGTGGGGATCCACACCCAGGGCTCTGCTCACAACAAGAAGCCGCTGACTTGCATAAGTGTCTGTGCCCTTTGACCTGTGCAGCAATCACTCCCAGGGACTTTATCTGTAGGAAATAATCTAAGAAAGCCAAATTTACAACATGGTAGATAATTAGAAGCCATGCATGCGCCCAACACAGAGGCCCTGTTTGTTTTAGAAGTTAGGCAGCTTCAGAGAATTGTGGCTTACTGAGCATCCACTTTGCTAATACTCTCTTGTAATCCCCAAGCCGACACCATGAAGTGAGAATTGCTTCCCCCATTTCTACAAGTCCTCAGGTTAAGCGAGGTTGAGTGAACTGGTGAAGGCACACAACTACTGACAGGGATGGGCCTCTTCACAGCCAGCACAGAGAGAGCTGCATGGTTGACAAGCAGGAAAACCAGGGTGTGGCCTCAGGCTCTAGAGTCTGAGACTGCTTTCCTGCTGAGCGGACACCTTGGATGAGTCAGGAAGCCTCTCTAAGCCTTGGTTTCTCATCTGTAAAATGGGGATGGTGCTGGCTGTAGCATGTTCTGGTTGCAGGATAGAGTAACGAGTGAGTGCCTGACCACTGTGCCTGGCTGCTGGGGCTGGAGTGTGTGTCTCAGGATCGATGCATGGGTGTCCAGTGCTGCAGTGATGCGAGCTGGGGCCTGGTGGGAGATGTATGGGCCCTGGGGGTGGAGCCCTCAGAAATGGATGGATAATGCTTTTCTCCAAAGAACTGAGTTAGTTATTTAGTTATTTGGGGAGCTTTCTGTCTTCTACATTCCCCTGCTTGCCCTTCTGTTTCCCACCATGGATGCAGAGTATGAAGTCCAGCACCATTCTCTTAGGCTTTCAACCTCCAGAACTGTAACCTTTCCACATGACCCAGTCTCAGGTATTCTTTTACCGCAACCGAAAACAAACTACGACAATAACCAGTGTCACCACACAAGCAGAAAAACACCCAGGTGGTGGTGAAAAGTGGTTTTGTGTGATGGTGGGGGTGGAGGTGAAAAAGAGACTTGGGAGAGGGTGGGATGTGAGAGAACTGAAAGGAGACAAAGAGGCCAGGAGAGGGCTGGGTAGAATCTGGGGTACAGACTGGCAGGTGAGTTCCCTTAGCTAGCCTCTCTGGCCATTTGGTATGCTGCCTCTTTGACTATGTTCAGCAACTGAACCCCACGGACCAGGCTTGTCATTCAGGTTACATCTACCCCAAGGTCAGATCTACTGCAGGGGTCCCAGCCCACAGCACAGGCTGGCCATATAGGAAGAGTCACAGATATTTGCTGAATAAAGGATTTGATTTGATCTTTTAGCAGCTCTCTAGTTGAAAAGCATGCAAATAATCATTTAGTGTCTCCCACGCCCTCTCCAGAGGGGAGTAAAGGCTTGTGCAGAGTCACCTAGTGGATGATGTCACAACCAAAATGGAACCCACTGACCCATCTCTCAGGCACTTACCCAGACCACTTGCATCTGGTCTGGCTCCACCGCAGGCTGTGAGACCTAGATTCAGGGGCTCATGGCTCAGGTGCAGATCTCACAAGGTTAGAAGAATATCAAATTGAATCAGAGCCATGAAGGTATTTGGAAAGAAAACCAGTGGAGATATGGAGTGAGGGAACCACAGGAACACACAAATGCGGCAGAGAACACACAGATGAGGCATCAGGGTGCTCTAGGAAGGGTGAGGTCAGGACAAGGCCCCACTGGGGTCTGAGTGGCCTGAGGTCCTGGAAGGCAGGTGGTAGGGATTTGGGCAGGGTCTTTGGAGCTGACGCAGACAGAGGGAGGGAAGCACATGCTCCACTGAACCATGGTGTGGTGAGACAGAAACAGTGAGGCCTAGCAGCTGCAGGTTAGGGCTTTCGCAAGCTCCCAGCTGCAGCCGAAGGCAGGAGATTAGTTAGTAACAGACAACAAAATCCCACAGAGACAAACACCCCAGGCCTGTCCCAACCCATCTTTCTGATGGGCTCAGACCTGAGTCTGCGCAGATTTCCCACCCATTCCCAACCTAACCTTGGACTTGAAGAGGCCAGCAGCTCCCTTTGTCCAGTTCTTCTGTCCCTTCCCCCAATCAAACAAATTCTGTGTTCATTGCTTGTCCTCCTTCCTTGCTGGATTCCAGCCTTGTCCCACCTGTCTCGTATAGATGCTGCCATCAGTTTGCTGACCCTTTCTCCCAAACCTTTGCTGATTCCTCATGTCCAGAGTCCAGTTCACGCCCCTGGATTTGGCATTCCGTATCTCCATGATCTAGTCTTTGCCTGACTTCAGTTCCTTCTGCCCTCATCCTGCCCTGCTCCAGAGCTGACCCTCTGTCTTGGGATACCTTCCTCACCTGGCCTGCTCATCCCAACCTGGATTTGGCCTGGCAGGTGCAGTGTGGTCCTTATATACACCCTTATATACACTTGTGGTCAAAGGAGGGGCCCAACCAGTGGACATGCCTGTCTCTGAAGAGGGGTGACCTATGTCTTTGAGTCTTAGCAGAGAAGAAATCCCAACCCTGCCACTTCCTGGCAATGTGACTTTGGGGAAGTAACCCTTAGACTCTCATCTGTAGAATGTGGATGACAGTCTCTCCCAGGAGTCCACGCTCTTGGCCCAGTGCAAGTGGCAGAGATAATTCTCCATGCACCTTAGCCATTATTGCCCTCACCTGGACTCGTACTGCTCAGTGCAGTCCCTGCAGCAAGCACTGAGCCACCAGCAGGGAGCAAGGTTGCCAAACAACAGCCTCCCACAAAATACAGAAATACCTCTAGCCCAACTTCCATGTGATCCATGGAGGCCCAGGGCTCCAACGTCAGTTAAGGACGGAACTAGACAGGAAGCCACAACCCTCCTCACATTTAACTTCTCCTTTTACTATTCCTAAGGACCTTCAGAGAGCTCTCCCCTCCCATTCCTCAAAACTCATTTTCTGAGATAGTTTTTCTCTCCAAATTCCTTTTCCCTCTGTCCCTATAGGCCTTGCTCTGACCTTTCCTGGCAGAGCTAAAGAGCAATTCCTGGCTTGCCTTTTCCCTACTCAGCTAGAAAGCCGAATTCTTTTCCTCTTGGGCCTGTACTGGACTTTTCTGTTCTTAGCCTTTAGGGTCTGCTCTGTGAAGGAAAATCTAGGGGAGCTTAGGCCTCACCTCTTCCCCTCCCTTCAACAGGGCCAGGTCCTGCCAACAAGCAAGCAAAGGACCATTTTTCCACCTCTTCAACTTGGACCCTGCTTTCTTCTTCCTCTAGCCCTGCCTCTTGGTGGTGACCTATTATTTCCAGGTCGCCTGCCCTAACCCCTGAGGCTGTCTCTACTTCCTCTTTACCTCCAACCTCCACTCCAACTGCTTCTGTGCAAGACACTGGTGATTTGAATTTCTCTAAACCCTTGGGCACTCTAGAGGCTTCAACCTGCTTGGCTCTTGGGCACCACCTCCCCCACTGCTCACCCCTGCTGGGAGTTTCCCAACAACAACCCTTCTTGTTCCCCCAAAACCAACTCCCTGGCCTCTTTGCTGGGCTCCTCCCTCCAACCCACCAACGGAGGGTGCTTTTGGCCTCTGCCTCTGCCCCGAGCTCTCCCGTCGTCACCCTGTGTCTTTTCCTAGGCACCCTTGGATTGAATTTCCATCTCTACCTCCACTTGGGTGTCTTGGGCACCTCAAACTGAGCATGCCTAGAACCAGCTCCTAGTTCTCTAAGCCATGCCCCGTCAGTCCAATTCTGTGTGACCCATCAGTGCCTCTGGATTCTTTTTCACCACCCAGGGCATCTGCAGCAGCCTCCTGACCAATCTCTCCAAACCATACTCACCCGGTGTTCTATTTTCCTTACAGCAGCCAAAGGATCTTTCTAGAACACAGATCCTTTTATGTCACTTCCATGCCCAAAACTCTTCTCTGTCTCCCAATTTTTCTCCCCAAAGCCCCCAAATCTTGGGCATCTTCTGCCACCCTCCCCTTGCTCTCTGGCCTTATGGCTTTGCTTTCAATGCATTGATTTCTTACAGCCTCTGAGGCTTCCTCTTGCTGATTTCTCTGCCTGGAAGGCTTTTCCTTCTGCCCCTAACCCATCCCCTAGAGATCAGGCCAAGTGCTACTACCAGCCCACGCCTCCCCACCCCCAGCATCTGGGTTTTCCACCAGGTGCCAAGTTGTTTGCCATATTCGTGGAGCCTGTGGTTGCCTGATTCATGTCTGTCTCAGCTCCCAGACTCCAATTCCATAAAGACCAGGGGCCTTTCTGTCTTCTCTCCCTACAGCCACTCTGGGCCTGACATGCAGCATCCGAGAGACCAAGGATCAGGTTGATCAGACATCGCCCTGTTCTCACATAGAGCGACTGCCCCAAGCTACACTTAGCAGTCTGGAATCCAAAGACGCCATGATCGGACCCTGCCCACCTTTCCAATCCAGCTGGCTTTAACTTTCCCCTTAAATCTTCCCCCACCCAGAACAGGGAACCTCCCACCTGCTCCCCTTCACTCACATGGTTTCTCTTTCTCTCCCTTTCTCAGCTCAGATCCACCATCCCTGGTGGGGTCTCTGCTCTCAGAACACACAGCTGCCTCCTCTGGACTAACAGGGTACCTAATGACCATCCCTTCACACATCTCGCACTGTCTGCAGGATGAAGTCACAAGATTCACAGGACCTCTCCCAATGCAACCCTATCCTACTCTCTCAGCACCCCACTACCCATGCCTCACTACGCACACCCTGTCCCCTCTGACAATGTCCTTCCCCAAAACCAGCCACTGCCTTTCTGTCTCCACTCGTGTCCTGCAGGGTTCCCTTGGCTCCCTCCCTCCTGGACACACTTCCGCTTCTCCTCAAGACCAGCTGGCACGAGCACTTCTCTGAAGCCTTCTTTGGCCTTGGGTTGAGTCTGCTCTTTCCTGAGTCCAGCACAGACAGACTTGGCCTTTAAACTCATGGTTCCTGGATAGTGCCTTTAAAGCCATGTCCTTCCTGCACCTCTCACAAACAGCAGGTTAGTTAGAAAAGCTACATACCTTTACAAAGGCTCAGTTCCTTCACACACAGTATAGGAGCAGTAACAGCCCCCACTTAGTAGAGTTTTATGACGATTAAATAGGGAAATCTACAAGAAGTATTTGGCCCAGTGCTTGGGCACTGCTTTGTGCTACCTGAGGCCCCTGAGCATCTTCCCCCTTCATGGTCCTGATCGGTTAAGGAGCTTGTTCTCCCACTGGCCTTAGGTTAAGAGAGGTGTCTTGGTCCCTTTCGTCTGTATCCTCTTGCCTAACCTGGTGCCTGGTCCCAAGAAGCCTCAATAAATGCTTATGAATGAGTTAATAGACCACACACTTGGCACAAATCAGCCTATTGTTCCTTCACTTTCGCATGTGTAAATCTTATCTCTCCTAGCAGGGTCTGAGCTCCAGGGTATGGGGGTGGGGGGCAGGTGGAGGAGGGCAGGAGGTGTCTTCATGCCAGGGCATTTAGACTGGGGAGGGATCTCTGTGCCCCACCCCCATGGGGCCCCACCTAGGGAAGGAGTCAAGGAGGACTTGCTGACAGATGGCCCACCAGCTTCACTGAGGAGGCCAGTCCCCTTGCGAGACATTGCCTTAATTACTCCTGTCCGTCCCTGCACACACATCTGCTTTCTTAGACAAGAGACTGCTTGACATACTCACACAGAGTTCCCTTGGCTGGCGGAACTCAGCCAGCTTGGCCAGTTTCTTCAGAAACTACAGCAGAAAAAGAAGAAAAGTTTTCTTAAAGCCACAGAGTACTAAGCAGATCTTGGGATGTGTGGGCCTCATCAGCAGAAGGCCTGCCTTGGGGAGCCATGTCAGATATGGACATAGATGGCATAGCAAAAAGGTCAAGTGTGGGAGACTCTGCCCAAAGAGAGTCTTGGGTTTGAACCTAGCCTTTGCCATCAACAAGCTGGTGATCTTGGATAATTGCCCTTTCGAGTTATGCAATTTCTTTTTCTATGAGGCAGGAATAACAGTGGTATAGCTCAGAAGGATTGAATTTCATGGGGGCACAAAAGGTGGGCTGCTACCATTATTATCCCATTGAGTGTCAGAGCTAGAAGGAGTCCCCAGGGTCCTTTCAGAGCAAGGACACAATAGCTGTGGAGTGGCCTGACTTGGCTAAGCCATAAGACAAAATTGGTGCCTTTTGTTTTCCTATTCCTGTAACTAAGGACATTCTTCAGAGAACTGATGGAGTTTGGTCACTTATTCCCTGAACTCAGAGAAGGTCACCCACTTAGATTTGAAGAGCTCAGTTTTAGAGATCTTTGTGTCCATGCCAGTGTGGGTCCTGTTTTCAAAAGATGCATCTTGCCCACTGCCTTTCTGCTCCCCAGTGCCAGGGAAGATGTTGGTGGTCCATCTGAAGAGCTTTGGGTGAGCACTGGAGGCTGGAGCTGAAGGACAGGGGCAGAGCCTCTTAGCCATGGCTCAAGGAGGCCCCAGAACATCTGCTCTTTCCTCAGCCCGGGCAGAGACTGCACTGAGTCCAAGAAAGCAGAACTCAGACAATCTTTAAGCAGGGGGCCCAAGATGAGCTTTCAGTAAGGAAGGAGAACCGGAGCTCTGCTCAGAGAAACACCAGAGGCAGGACCTGTCACCAAACCGCTGCCACTGTCTTCTCAGCACCAATCATGCCTCTTGCAGTCACTCCTTGAAACAGCTCTGCCTTTAGAGGATGGTTTGTGAGGAAGGAGTCGGGGAGGCATTTGCACCAGAGCACTTGGAAAGGAGGTGTGAGCTGACGGTGGGCAGCAGTGGAAGAGGCTTCTGGCCATTTCTTTTCCAAGGCACAGACAGAGGTGCTGCTTGAAAGAAACCTTCCTGCTCAGGGAAGCATCACTGGGCCCTCTAGGCTCTGCATGCACAAAGCCAGAAAGCCCCTGTGGTCCTGGGAAGGATGCAACAGGCTTCTCTCTCCCCTGGGCTTGCAGAGTCAGTCCCTGAGGATCACTGACTAAATCTTCATAGGCACCAAGAATCCTCCATGTTCAGTGTTAACTCTCGTGTTAGTCAGTTTTGCATTATTCTGGCAAAATATCTCAGAATGGTAGACTGAGAAAGAGGAACATTTTATTTTTGCCTCAGAGTTTTGGAGGGTTCAGCCCACAGTAAGTTGCTTCCATTGTCTAAGGGCAACATGGCTATGGGAGAATCATGTGGCAGAGGGAGCTGCTGGCCTCTTGGCAATGGGAGGCAGAGGGAGAGAGGGAGAGATGGGGGTGGGGAGAGAGAGAGAACTAAGCTTTTAACACATGGGCCTTTGGGTGATATTTAAGATCCAAACTACAGCCAGGTGTGGTGGCTACTCGGGAAGGTGCAGCAGGAAGATCGTGAGTTCAAGGGCAGCTTGGGCAACTGAGGGAGAAACTGTCTCAAAATAAAAATTAGAAAGGGCTGGAGATGTAGCTCAGTGACAGAGTACTTGGCTAGCATGGGGCCCTGAGTTTGATCCTCATTCTGCAAAAAAAGAAAAGTAAAGATCCAAGCATCTCTTATTCCTCGAAATAGCTCATCATACAGAGAAAGCACCAAGTGCCTGTACCACTCCCCATGAGGGGCTGGGGTGTTGGTAGGAAGGCATGGCTTCCCACATGACTGAGGCTAGAAGCTTCTCTTGGCTTGAGTTCAACCATGTAATGTGTGACGTGCTTCTATGGAAGCTATGACCTTAGGACCAACTTGTGGGATCACAGAAGTACATACTCCACTGGGATAGGGGACAAGTGTCAACGAGACCCTGCAGGACATATCTTCAATAGCAGCCTCAAAAGCAGGGGCACTAATAGGTTAAGGAGAACTTCAAGTTCTCTCCTTTTGTCATGGGAAGCAGGATTCTGCCCTCTGGGCAGAAAATCCTCCTGGCTTATTTGGACAAGGGCAGGCAGTGGCATCCATCAAGAGATATTGGCTACCCATTAAGCATACAGGTGAGTATTTGAGCAATTTACTGGCAAATTAAGAGATCTGTGATTGGTGCTTCCAAGCTAGTGAAGCAGGTGACTCTGGTTACTTATGAAGAACTGGACTCTCTCATGGGCCCCACTGAACAGCCCTGCAATTGGCAGGATTCTACCTATTGCACACGGGAGGAAACTGAGACATGTGGAATACCACACAGCAGATCAGTGTTGGACCTGGGAGGAATGTTCTCCTTTCAGGGTGCCACAGGTCAGAGCAGCAGCCTGAGGCCAGGTAAGGCTGGGCTTTTCCAGGTGTGACCTGCTAGGCCATTGCTTGCCCTGCGGAGCTCTGTGTGGTGGACCTCAGCCATAGACGGGCAGGGTGGCCCTTCCATCTGGGGCAGAAAGGGGAGAAAAGGAATAGGGTTACTTGGAGGAAAAGCAAAGTTGACAAATGGGACAGAGGGTGAATGTGCACGGGCCATTTCCTGCATCAGAGCTTGTACAAGTGCTGTTCCCTCTGCCACAGACACTTGTTCCTGCCTTTCTCATGGTAGCGCTTTCTCATTCTTCAGGTCTCAACGCAAATGTCCATTCCTCCAAGAGCCCTCTGAGTCACAGTCTGCAGTGGTCCTGAGAAGGACGCAACAGGCTCCAGTATTTTCTATGCTCAGGACAATATTTCTCTCCTCCTAAAACTGATCACAATCTCCATTCCTATTATTAAAACTCCCCTGGGTCTGCCTCTGTCAGAAGAATGGGTGCTCCAGGAAGGCAAGCTCATGATCTTTCTGTTCACCTACATGACCCAGGCTCAGCACATTGTGGGAATCCAGTACACACTTGTGAATGAATGATCGAGTAAATGAAAATTGGAAGTTTAATAAAATGTCCTTCTTGGGTAGAGGGAAAGATGAGGAGCTGGTCACAGGAGGACTACACGATTCAGAAAAGACACAGGCCTTGTCTCTGGATTCACAAGGCTGGTCCTAGAGCACCAAGAGGCAAAAGAAGAGTTGCTTACTTTAAGCAGGGCTGTCTGCATTCAGCAGGACTGGGGTCTGCAGGAGGTGGTGAGTCCCCTGAGCATCCCTAGGCCCGTTCAGAGCAACCTTCAGCAGTGGCCAGGACACCTGTCAGGCCTGGGTCACAGCTGCTCAGGAGCTCCAAGCAGAGGAGGAAAGGGGTTCCAAGGAGAATGTGGCTGCTGAGTTTCCTGGGGGATTATCAAGACCAGGGATCTTTAGGCAGAGACTTCGGTCTGTCTACCAAAACTTGCTCAGAGCGGTTTCCTGGCTTTCTGGACAGATAATTGCAAACAAAATAAGACAAGTGCTCAGGCAGCAGCTACAAGCCCTGTGTATAGCAATGGGGCCCAGGGTGGGGCACGCAGGAGCAGGCACCAGGCCCCTGAGTCACAGAAGGAGCCAGTTGCAGCTGAGACTCAGAGGAGGTTCTGTCTGCAGCCTGGGAACCTGCTGCATCTGAGCTGGACCAGGCCAGCACCTAAGGGAAGGGACCACTGAGGCTGCTCTGGACAGCTGGGAGGGAAGACACATGGTGCACTGGGAGCACTAACCAGCACAGGGCCAGAACAGAGGCAGCTCCGCAGGGCTGCTTCCAGGGACCTCAGAGGAGAGGATCATCCTTTGAGCCCTAAAGGGGGTCAGAATATAGCTGGGGGGGTCAGGGCTAGCCTGGGTCGCTGCTTGGATGGTTAGGGGCACCTAGAGCTCTGATGCCTGAGTTTCTTGGAGGAAGTATGTGCTTTTGTGGGTTTGTGTGTCAGTGCGTACATGTGCACATGTGCCTCACATAGCTGTGTGTTTGTGCATGTGAATCTCTACACTCACCTGTGTGTGTGTGTGTGTTTCTAATTAGATTTAAGGACATCTCATATGTGCCTGCGCCTTTGTGTGTGCACCTTTGTGCATGTGGCTTTGTGTGTTTGAGAGTATGTGTGTGTGTGTGTGTGTGTGTGTGTCTGAGTATACATGGAAGTACAAATGATTGTATGAGTTATATACAGTCAGTCTATCCACAAATATTTATAGAGTGCCTACCATGCACCACGTGGGAATACAAAGATAAGTGAGAAAGTCAGTCACTTTCTTGGTGTAATTTGCATCTAGTGTAAGATATAGGCAGGAAATGAGCAAATAAATGAATGAACAAATGATCCAAGATAGAGGTCAATGTTGTGAAGTGAAAAAGAACAGGGCACTAGAAAGAGAGTAACTAGGGTGGGCTGGCTGGTAATATGAGGCCAGGAAAGACTGCTTGGAAATGTAGTTATAGGCCTCAATCCAGACCCTCTGATTCAGCAGCTGCACTTAAAAAAAAAAAATTAGCAGCTGCATTTTAACTGAACTCCTCACCAGAGGATTCAAATGTGCATCAGAAACAGAAGCACTAGGTTAGAATGCATTCATATATACATGACTTGAGGGAAAGGAAATGGGGTAAATGCCACAGATCTGCTGCTGCTGCTACTGCTGCTGCTGGCCATGGGGTAGCAGTTGGTATTGGTTCATTTCCATTCCCCCAGGCAGGATCCTCTACCCAGTAATGCTATCCACACAGTCATTACTGTGGATCTATGGCCTGGGAGGGCCTGCCCAGCTGAGGCTATGGTGGTCTTCACTTATTTTTAGTCTAAGACCACTTCCTACTGCCCCCTGCTCCCTATGAGTGTCAGAAGGCTGAGATTCTCTTGATGGTCAGAATCAATAGCCCCAGCCAAGACCCCATTCCCCTTCTCTGCCTGTTAACCCAATGAAAGAAGGAGTTTAACGAGTCAGCTGGTATTCTCAACTTCCAATTTGAAGTCAGACGCCTTATCCATTAGGCCACGCGGTCTCCTCCTCAACTTCCAATTCAATGTCAACATTCTTGCATGCCCTGGTAGGAGCACTCTTCCCTGGGAAATCAACACTTCTAAATCCCAAGTTTCAAGAAGGAGCAAGTCATTGGGTGGGATTGTGAGGGCCACCACCACGGTTTCCATTTCTCAATGTCTCTGGCCATGTAATCCAGCTATGTTGAGAGCGTATGTGACATTCACTAGCATAATGCCTCAACCTCACGCTGACTTCCTTCCACTTGCTTCTGGAATTAATGCTTCATTAGGTCATTCCATAATCCTACAGGTCTGGCTACTTCGGGGCGATGGGGAACTTGCAGAACTTTTGTGCCTAGCTGGCTCACTTTGAAATGAACTCCTTGGCCTATGGTAAGACTGTGTGGGACACCATGACAGAGGAGAAGGCTGCAATGAGTCTGCACAAGGTGCTGCTGTCTACGTGGTGCTGCCACTGTGAATTGTGGCAGGCAAGGAAAGCAAATCTCCAAACTCAGAATAAATGGCTACCCACCAAATCACCATCCCCTTCTATGAAGGAAGGAATCTGATGTCATTCACCCACCCCCAGGTGATATACATGGCTTTGTTTACTGAGCTCATTGACCAAACACCAGAGTGGCTGAGGAAAGAAACTAATTGGCATCCAGAGATCAAGTCATCTTATCCATCTGTTTATTGAGGTCCTTCCAGGGTCTTCAAGCACTTTGAGAGAGTATGCTCACAGGGTACAAATATGCCTATGATGTCAGGTCCATTCTAAGAATCTGATCACATGCCTCTGCCTCATGTTTCTTTTTCACCCAATCCCTCAATCTTATCTCTTCCAAGTGCCCATCCCAAATCACTGGCCACTGACCATGAATCATTGTAAAACTTAGGCTTTCTGTTCTTCCAGACCAAGACAATAGGATGCACCACTCAAAGCACTCCCCAGCTGAAAGACTTCCCTGTTCTATCCTTCAGGGATACTCTGCATGGGGCCACATTATCACAGCAGTCCACTTCCAGTTGGTGCCAGCACACCATACAGAGCCATTTGTAAACCAGGCTCAGAATTTTCCTCTTTAATGAGCTGGCTATGGAGAGTTCCTATAACAGCATAAGACTGAAAAAGATATAGCAGGTTAGCAGTGTGAGCCACCTGCTTATGCAACAAGCTTGGGCTTTCGGGACCTTCCCGGGTCCAGGCCTATTTATGTCATATCCACCTTATGAAAGAGTGTTGCTCGCATGCTCAGTTTAATGGCTAGGTGAATCAGACAATATGGCAGGTATCTTGGATTAAATGATTACCTTATAGTCCATGGTCAGGTGTTTAGTTGCTGACAGTGCCAAGGGGCAAACCAGGAACTGTATCTCAAAAGGTAAACTATTTGCCAGAGAAAGCCTGAACTTGCTCCCAAACTGAAGAGCCTCTGCTAGAATCTGCTTACCTGGTCCTGCCAAAGGCACCATGCAGCATTGCAATTTGCCACAGACACTTCAAGGACCACTGAATCTAATGTATCATGAGAATTTGGCAGAAGTCTTAACCAGCTCGACCCCATGGAAACCACCAGCCTTTTTGATTATTCAGGAAATAGTTTGAAGTAGTATACACAAATGTGGGATATGTTGTTTTTATGGTACTGGGGATCAAACTTGGGACCTTGCACTTGCAAAGCAGGCGGTGGAAACACTGAGCTAAATCCTTGGTGGGCTATGTTATTTTTAAAATCCAAAGTAGCCCACTAAGCAATGTGCCTCTTTCTTAGCAGTTAAGGATGCAAAATTTTAGAGCTTGTTCTTTATTTCACAGGGGTATGGTAAATTTTCTAGACCATCATCTCACCAGAAACTTAATTGGGACTGTGGTATTTTCATAGGCCCTTCCTCCCTTCTTCTGAAACACAAGTTTGTATTTCAAGGTACCTGTTGTTCTATGACTTCTAGGACCTATTGGCATGATCTTACTATAGCACTGGATTTGTGCAGTGCCCTGTGGGATAAGGAAGTGATCAAGGTCCCCATGAGCTAACTTGTGGCATACAATTGGAGAGTTGCCAGCCCTGAGACAAGATTGAAAATGTGCAGCTGCCCCCACCACAAGATATCAAAGTACTCTGATGATTGGGATAGAAGGAAAACACTATCTAGATGTCCTATCTGCATTAATTTGTTCCAAACATTAGACAGATTGCAATTGAAAAATTGTGGAATTATAATTGGAACCACCACCTGATTAATTATAATTCATTTCATTTTTCAAGACTCATCCATTTTGTGCACTGGCAAAATTTAAAAGTTAAATGGAATTACCACCCTGCATCTGTTTTTGACTGTAGCTATGATCTTTTTTGGTCTGCCTAAGATGTGTTATTGCTCTAGACTTAAAATTTTAATGTGATTTGGGGACCTACAGTGGCTTTCCCTTGGCCTATTGCTGCTTCACAGTCAGGGAGCCATTGGAGCAAATCTGCCACTCCTCAGGGTGTCTCTTCTAACTCTACACTGAGATCCTTGCCAGTAACCACAGATAATACTGTCTGCCATGGAACAGCTCATATCAACTCCACTCTACTTGGTAAACCTCTGGGTCTTTAGGAATTAATATTAGTTCAGTCCTAGTGTCTAGTAATTTTCAAAAGAGCTAGGATCTCTCCAGGGCACTGTAACCCTGAAATGTAGCTACAGGTCCCTTCCAGTATGGATAAGAGAAACTTCAAGGAATTACACTGTAATATCATTACACAGTGTTTCTTCAAGGGTGCCTATGCCACCTTCATTCAAGGAACTATGGTTATACATCTTGATTAAGTGTGAGAGCCATTTCTATTGTAACGGCTTCCAGATTCTTCCAAAATTTACTATTCTGCCAAATTTATTATATCAGGAAATCTCTCTCAGCTCTTCAAGCCAGAGTGTTGACTCCAAAGATCAGACAGACCAGTTTTGAAGGGCTATTCCTTCTGAGAAGTCATCCTCACATGCATGCCCCAGAATTTTGCCAAGGTAAATTAGCAAAGTCTTATAATTCAGTCAGTGAGCTAAGTATCTCCTCCACAGTTGGACTTTATAATTGGTCCCCAGGAACATGGTGAAATCTGATCCCTACATCAGCCTGAGGGACAAGAGGAGTGCTGGTTTCCCTTGCAAATAACACCCTCAGGCAGGGTCTTCAAGAAAGGCAGGAGCAGCCAGCCAAATGCCAAGGAGGGCCAGTTAGGCCAGCAGGGAAGACCCTATGGGCTGTGGTAGTCTGGATCCCTACTTCTGCCAGCCTCCTGCCTGCCCTCATTATAATTCTCAGTTCTCACCCTTTCTGGATTAATTCCTGAAATTTTGTTTTTTTAAAAATCCTGCAAGGGTGTGAATTCAACTAATATTGTAATTCAGCAATCTACCAGATCACAGCAGGCATCTGATTTTTGGTCTAAGCCCCGATTTGATAAGAGATAAGATTATTTGAAAGTCCCTGCAATTTGGTTCATGCTTTGACCTAAGGCTATAGAGTCTTGTTCATTATTTTCTCTTTAAACTGTCTCTTTAAGGTGCCATTAAATACAGATATTCTAGCCCTTGGTCCATAAATTCCCCTGCTCTTTATTCTGACCTATGGCACCTGTGGTTCAGGCTGCTAAAATCTTGCCTTCCACGGGTACTGCACGTTTGGTGACCACAAAGGATACATTAAGTGACTGTTTCATCACCAGGGTCCTTTGAGCTGCCGGGTCCTAACCCTTAACATTGGCTGTCATTTCCCTGCCTTCAGCCTTCGCTAGAGCGATAACCAGCACCCCCCCCCAATACCCATGATCCCCTTGGGAGGTCTTTGCCTGCACCCTAATTATGCCACTAAGAGCTGTCTTGGTCAGAGTTCTTATTTGCAAACCACAGAAAGAAGCTGGTTGACTTGTGCTGAAAGTAAAAGCATTCATTACACAGGTGTCAGGAAGGCCATAGAACCTGTGCAAGCAGAAGTACCAGGCTCAGGTGAGTCCAGAGATCCAGACAAGGGCCCTCGCTCAAGAATGGTGGACTCATGACCTTCCTCTGGTCTATCCCCATTGGCCTCCTTTTTCTACCAAGCCTGGGCCTCCATTGACCCTGATCCCCTCTATCCCCTGAGTTACCCATTCTGTCATAGGGTCTGTATCTGTGTGTGTGTGTGTGTGTGTGTGTGTGTTCATGTGTATCCTGTGATCTTCATCATCACTAGCTTTGTGGGGTAATGGAACTAACACTAAATTAGAATTGAAAGAGCCAAAAAAAAAAAGTAAAGAAAAAAAAGAACTGAAAAAGCCCAGCTAGAGTCCCAGCTCTACCGTTCCTCTACCTGTCTTCTTGCCTCAGATGTGTGACCTTGAGCACATTGCTGAGCTTCTCTTGGCCTATTTCAGCAACTAAAAACTGAGGCACTCTCCATTCTGCAGCTCTGCTCTGATACCACCTTTTGCAGACAGCACTTAGCTCCATGTGTAAGGAGATACTGAATCATACCAATACTATGTGTCCCTCTGGTGGACCATAAGCTCTGCAAGGCCAAAGACTTCATCTACCTGCTCACTGCCGTTTTCCCAGTGCATGAAATGCACTAAAATTAATAAGCTAAGGGACTGAGAAGAGGTTTGCAAACTCTAAAGGGTTGTGCACAAAGAAGTGCTGGTGTTTTCAAGTAAGAGAGGTCTTAGCTCAGTTCCCACCATCTTGACAGACCAACATCTAGCTGAGCAACCTTAGTCTGGGCCTTGGTTTCTGCATCTGTGAAACAGAGCCACTATCTCTTCAAAAGCTGTGGTCAGAGTATGTGTGTGTGAAGGGTCCAGCCGTGGACCAGGCACAGAGTAGGTGTGGCCACCAGCCAAGAGGCCTGGCTTCCAGCTGCAGCCCTGTCCTCTCCTTGCTGGACAGTGAAGAATGGCCCGTGATCCATGAGGCGTTTTCCAGTTTGGACCCTTCTTCCGCCACTGCTAAGCATGCTATGAAAATATAGTCCTTGAGAATATCAGAGTCCAGTGGCAAAGATGGCTAAGTCTGGGGTAGGGCTCCAGGCGTCCCACCACAAGACAAGGGAGGTCTGGCCTTGGAAGAGCTGGGGTAGGCAGGGCCCGCCCCCTCCCCCCCCCCCGCCCCCAGGCTGTGACTCTGAGTGGGCCATTCCCTTCTCTGGGCCTTAGTTTCCTCATCTGTAAAATTAGGACTGGTAGGGATTAAGACATGTGTGTACTCAATAAATAATTGCTACTATTATTAAATTCCCTGAATTGTGTATATTCAGACAGGCAGAACTATTTTGGTACCATAAATACATCCCTCTTCTTCCTCTTCCTCTTTTCCTTCTCTTTCTCCTCCTCCCTCTTCTCTCCTCTCTCTCTCTCTCTCTCTCTCTCTCTCTCTCTCTCTTTCTCTCCCTTCCTCCCTCTCTCCCTCTCTCCCTCTCTCTCTCCTCTCTCCCTCTCTCTCTCTCTCTCCTTTTGGACTCAGCAGCCCAGCCCAGGGTTCCCTGTCACCTGTATGCAGTCTCAGCACTGACCAACTGCACTAGCACCACCTTGGAGCTTTCCACCCCATGCCCAGCCTTCAACTCTCTGGGTTATTCTGGGGCTGGATTGCAGGTGTTCCCTATAACCTCAGAGCCCAGCCCAAGGCCCAGTACACAGTGGGTACGTAGGAAAAGAATGAATGAATGAATGTTTTCAAAACCAGAAAGTACTCTCTGCATACAGAAGTGGTCAATCCGTTTCCTCTGTTTATGGATGATCTAAACCTACAGAAAAGTGCATTGAAGTTAGACCCAAAGAAACTTCCCGCAGTACTACTTAATGAATTTGTAGGAGAGGGCCATAGGGAGGGGGCTCATTGGCTTCTTCCTAGAGAGAAGCTAGGGTCTAGAGTGAGGGATGAATACCAGGGAGAGCTTCCCACCACTGGCAGGGAGCTCATTTCCTGCTGGGATGGCCTCCTCCATTACTGGGAAGCTATCATTACCAACTTCCACCAGATACAGAGATCCACTCAGCTCAGGCAGGGGTCTTTGATCTTCACCCGCCAGCACTCATCCTCTCCTGGAGGCTGTGGTCTCCCAGAGCTGACAGTCAGGAAGCACCTCTCACGAAGAGGGAAGAGCTTTCTGATGGCTCTTGTCTAATAATGAAGCAGACTGAGGTAATAAGTAATGAACTTGGCAGTGGAAAGATGAAAAGTTAACCAAAGATTCATCTTTATAGTGCATCTGGGCTCATGGGAGAACTCTTAGTGAACCTTTTCCTGCTTGTCTGAACTTGGTGTTGAAACCCTTTTCCCAGGTAGGGTAGTAGCTAAGAGAAGAGCATTTCAGGCAGAAGCAACAGCACATGCAAAGGCACAGAGTTGGGAAACATCTTGACATTTCTGAAATCAACAAAGACAAATTGTCTTGACTTTTAATCCCAGAACACAGAGCCTCAATATTAGTGAGCACAGACTGTGTGCCAGGGCCCAGGAAGACTGCAAATGAGGCCCACGTAGCACTGCTCTGGGGGAACTTACAGTCTAGTGGGAGACACAGGTAAGGAGTCAGACCGGGGAACAGTCACTTCGCATGGATGCACATGCTACAGAGACAATAAGACCATGTGATTCAGTGGAGTGACTGCTGGTGTGGTCAGGGAAAGACTGAGAAAGTTTCTCTCCTTTGCTCAGATACTCAGCTCCTGGGTAGGCTGTGTTCAGGGTGAGACCTCTGCTCCCTTCTCCCCAGCCTAATCCTTTCAGGGCCCTTGGTTCTTTCCAGCAGCAAGTTTCTACCCATCCTGACCTCAATTCTGCTAATGCAGCCTGCAGCACCCTGCACCCAGCCCCTCAGTCACCCTGGCCACAGCCTGGCCTCCTCACCAACCCACCTTCCAAGAGCCACCATCAAGCTGAGGCCCAAATGGGCTCCAGGCACCAATCTTGATGACCTTCAGTCATAAGCCACCCAAAGAGCCAGCTCTGGGGGACGGTGTGGGGCTGAGAGTGGCAGAGAATGGCACAGGGCAGGAGATGGCAGAGCCAGACACTAGATGCCAGACTAGATAAGCCGCTGGGAATGGGTGGGGGCCTGGGCGCAGCGTTCCTGGGCGGTGAGGCCATCTCCTAGCCATGGAGGGCGGCAGGCAGGAGCCTCTGATCCCCAGAGGACTCAGCCTCACTGCTATCTGATGAGGGAGCTGTCGGTTACAGGAAGACAACACTATTAACAGGACAGCTCCAGGGAGCCGGAAATTAACCCACCAGCCAGGGGCAGGAGGGGCTGGGCTGGTGGATAATTAAGGGGCCCTGCAATTTAGGCACCTTCAGGTTGGGCCAGCTCTTCTCAGGGAAGAAACTAAGATTCTAGTCAGGTGGAGTCCCAGAAGCCTGTGGGGATTGGGGGGTCCATCCCTGCTCCCACCCTTCCTTCTCCATCAGCCCCTTTGCCCATGCTCTATCCCACCCCACACACAATTCACAGGCTGTGCTCTTTCCCACCTTGCCTCATGCCTCCCCCCAACTTGAAGAGCCTTTCCCATGCTGACCCACCTGACCCAATCCTGCCCTTCCCCAAAGACTCTGCGTTGTAATCAGTGTTTTGGCAAGGGAATACATTTAATACAGGACACATAATTTATAGTATTATATTATGATATTTATGCAAAAAGTCAAATACGAAGGAGTGCAAGAGAATAGTCACACCCTAGAGGCCTAAAGAATCCAGCCAAGGGCCTGGGTCCCACAGCAATGTCTCATACAAGTCCAGCTAAAGCCTTAGAGTCCAAGGCAATGTCCTCCACCAGTCCAACCAGTGGCCTAGAGCCTATGGCAATGTCTCATGCTTGTCCATATTGAGGACCTGCACCTGGAAGGCCCAAAGGACAGTGGTGGAAGCCAGAAAACCTACACCAGTGGGATGAAGGATTTGTGCCACCAGGCTGAGGGATCTACTTTGGAGCCTGGAAGTGATACAGTGTAGATCAGAGCTCCCTTGACAAGAATAGCAGCCATTCCCAGCAACAGCAAGGCCCCAAACTCCTCCTCCAATGAGAACAGCCAAGTTTGCATCAGAAAAACAACCCATAGCAAGCTTCTCCTCGAAAATCAATAGGCCAAGATCTTCCCCTCCAGTTCTCTTTTTATGGCTGTTGGCAACAATCCTCAGGTGGATCTTGCATGCCCGGACCATGCTGATTCAGTTCAGCTGGGTGGTACAAGTTGACCATTAGTTAATCCACCACACCCTGCAAGGCCCAGTCTTACCAAGAAGTCTTTCTGCACCATTGCTATGGGGATAAACCTCCTTGACCCTCACAACACAGCTACTTCATGTTATGGTGACAGCATAGACAACAGAGGACCAGTGATCTGCCCGGGGTCATACAGCAGAACTAGGACTAGAACTCAACACTCCTGGCTCTCAGACTAAGGTCTTTCTACCACCATGAGGGCTTGTGAACCATAGTTTGCCTGTGCAAAAGCCAGGACCCAGACTAAGGGCCACCAAGGATTCAAAGAGGGCATGAAAGTACTTATGGAATATCTCCAGATTCTGAGGTAGGGATTGGATATGATGGCAAGCACAGGTACAGTCTCCATTCTTAGGGCGCTTACAGTAGCCTACAGGGCAGAGAACCCCTGGGATTGCCTAGAGGCTGATTCAACCATAAACCAAGAAAGAGTGTAAGGAAGAGACCCGAGGCTGGCAGCAGTTTGTAGTGAAAGCATTTGACCCAGTCTCCTCTCTGGAGACACCGTGTGTGTTAGTCAGCTTCCTATCACTGTGACAAAATAACAGTTGATTTAAAGGAAGAAAGGTTTACTTGGGCTCATGATTTCAGACCATGCTCACTTGGCCCTGTTACTTTTGATCCTGTAGGTGCCAGTACCTCATGGTGGGAGTGTGTGGCAGAGGAGAACTGTCCACAACATGATGGTGGGAAGACAGAGAGAGAGAGAGAGAGAGAGAGAGAGAGAGAGAGGAGAGGAGGGGTCCAAGCCCCAACATCCTCTTCAAAGATGCACCGCCAGTGACCTAACTTCTTTCCACTAGGTGCCATCCTCTAATGGTTCCACCACTCCCCAACAAGTGCCATAGGCTGGGGACCAAGCCTTTAACACATAAGCCCTTGGGGCACAATTCCAAGCCATAGCATTGTGCATGGGCAGAGATCTGGAGTGCAGGTGAGCAGCAGCAGGTGATGAGAGGTAGAGGAACCACTCCAGACAGAAGGAAAGGCTGGCCACAGAAGCCCAGGAAGGTCGGAGCTTAGAGTGGTGGGAAGGGGTCTGGAATTGCCTTGCAAGTTCACAGGGCCCAGATGACACAAGGCTTATGAGCGGAACAGTAGCTCCTTATCCTACAGGAATGGGGAAGGTGCTGTGGGACATTGGGCAGGGGTACAATGCATGTGTCCAGCATAGATCAATGGCTGCCATGAGGGGAACAGGTTGGAAGGGAGCCATGTGGGTATGGGACAGCCCAGAGGGAGCTGGAGCGCCTGAGGGTGGGGTCCTCAGGCTGGGAAAGAGGTCTGGGGGAGGGAAGGGAGAGGGAGTGGTCAGCCATGCTCAGCTCATGGGTCTCTGTCTCTGCAGTGAGTGGAGGGTGGGCCTCTACTGAGATGGGGGCTCTGTGAGGAGGGGGGTGGGGTAGGGAGTGGGCTAAGCTCAAGCTGCCTTTGAGACACTACAGTTCAGAGGAGCTGGGACCCAGAGGCGATGGGGCAGTGAGACACAGCCCAGACCTGTGTGGTGGGGCAGGCACAAAGCACCTACTGAGCTGCACCTTCTCCATAAGCCCTTTAACAGCCTAGGTTCATTGCTCCATTGTGGAAGAGGAAACTGAGGCTCAACAATGGGAAGCAGTTTGTCTGGAGTTCTAGGGGAAGGGCATGGTGGAACCAAGATAGGAACCCCATCTGTCCTCCCACTCCACCCAGTTTTTCCCACCTGGAGCTGCTTCCCAAACAACTGAGCCTGGCCCAGAGCCAGGGTCTCACTATGGAGAGGTGCTGTGGCAAGCACAGCAGCATTGGGATGAGCACGCGGGAGGACCTCCCTGCATCGCTCCCTGCGAGGGCAAAGGAAAGCAGCCTGAAGACCAGCAGGCTCCCGTCCTGCCATGGAGCCCACTGACTTCCAGACCCTTCTGCCCATCACACATGAGTGCACTGACTCCAGCTGTGTGCTCGACCCTCACGCCTTAGAGGGCACGGCAGTCCTTATCTTAGGTCCTCTCTCTGAGGCCCAGAGAGCAGACAGTAACAAGCTGATTCCGTAGCACAGTACAGAGTGGGACTCAGGCGTCTCTAGATCTAGACCTCAGCTACCTCTCCAAGAGCTGGGGGCATCAGGCAGAGGCTGCCAGCAAGAGGCGGAGAGGAGAGACAAGAAGGCAAGAGGGAAGGTGACGAGGGAGGAGGGATCTAAACACCTTCACTGCCACCTAAGGGTCCACATTAACACATCTTTCCTCTTCTGCCTGCCCCCCTGGGGCCCATGGCAGCACCCCATGCCCACAAGCCTCCTAGCCCCCTTGGGTGGCTGTGCTCAGTTCTCCTTCTGTCAAGCTTCACTTGGGGCCCTCTGGCCAGTATAGAAGAGACCTGAACAGAAGCCTGAGACCCAGCAGGTGGAGGCCCTGTTGGGTGAGAAGAGAACCAGAATTACATGGTGCGAGGAGCCGAGCCTGGGAGGGGACAGACCTTATCCAGGTGGGAAGGAGGAAAGGTCCAGCTGTGCAGGAGTAGCTGGTGCCCTGCAGACCCCAAAGGATGGCACAGCTGCGTAAGTCTTGGAAGGCCAGATCTGATAGGAAGGAAGCTGCAGGGGCCAGGCACAAGGCAGAAGTGGTCTGGGCCAGCAGGGGGTGCTGGTGCAGCAGAAATCCAATCCGGTGGCCAGCAGGGAGCCTGCCTGGCCCTGCTCCAGGCATGGAAATCACTCTGAAGCAGGGAGTGAGCATGGCACAAGAGACCCACTTGAACTTGAGCCATGGTTGCTAATCTCGTATGTGGCCCTGGGCAAGCCTGCCAGCTCTGTTGCCTTAATAAATACCATAGACTGGATGGTTTAAATGGCAGAAATTCATCTGCTTGCAGTTCAGGCTGGGGGGGGTTCATTTCTGCTAAGGACCCCTCTTTGTGGCTTTTGGACAGCCACCTTCTTGCTGTGTCTTCACATGGCAAAGAGAAAGCGATTCCCAGTCCTGTAAAGCCACATCCAGTAGGCTTAGGGTCCTACCTTTATGACTCTGCTGAACCTTAATTACCTCCTAAAGACCCCCATGCCCCAGCATAGTCCTGTTAGGGGCTAGGGCCTCAATGTGTGACTCTGGGGGCCAAGGGACACAATTCAGCACATAGCAGGCATATCTTTTCAATCTGGGCTGCAGCTTCCAGTTTCTACCTCTGGAAGATGAAGATATTCCCAGCACTGCCCTGTTGCAGGGGAGGGGTGTGAGGTCCATGTCACGAGGGGGCTGCAAGGAAGGGCACCTAGCATGTCTGAGCATCTGCTAGAAGTGGCTGGAGTCCTTCCCTGCAGCCCCTGGCCCCAGATAAGGTTAACAGAGAAGCTCAGCAAGGTGATAGGCCATGGACTGGAGTGGGCAGGGCAGGGCCAGGCTGGCTGCCATTACCCTGCTTTCTCCTCTGCAAAGGCCACTGCTCCCCACTGAGGCCTCTGGAGCTAGCAGGAGGGGGTCACATTCAGGCTTTGCTACTTGGTCTGGGGATCTTAGCTACATTATTTCCACTCCTCTCAGGTTCCCCACTTGTGAAGTGGGCCCCGCCAGCCTCTGAGAACACAAGGGACAGCTTTAAAGAGTTATTATATGACTTCTCTTTCCTTCTGCTTCAAACTGACTCCTGGAGGTTGGTTTTGATACTTACCTTCAGAAAAGGCTCAGAGAGGCTGAGACCTGCCCAAGATCACACAGTAAAAACCAAGCCCATCTGACTCCAGGGCCTGCACAGTTCATGAACACATACTATACCAGGGTAGATTGATTGTTCCTTCTCCACAATGAGCCCATCTGCACCCTCTGGAAAAAAATGCTTCCAGAAGGGACTCTCAGTGGTGAGAGGCCTTCCCTAGGGGTCCTGACTCCTTCCCTGGGAAGCCAATGTCCTGGGCAATAATCCTGACTCTGCTATAGATTACATGATTTGGGGAAAGTCTCTTATGCCAAGTCTCAGTTTCCCCTCCTTGAAATGAGAGTAGGACTTAATTATTAGGCATAGGACACAGGCATCCCCTGCCCCTCTTTGTTCCTCTCCCCTACCTGTTCTATTCCAAAGATCCACACCCTGGCTCTCCTCTCCCGTGCACCCCAAGATCAGCACCTCTAAATGGGGCAGGAGGCAGCATGCTGAGAGTTCCTCCAACCTCTTAGAGGCACAGTCTCCTTCCAGGGTGGGGGCTGCAGGAGCCCATCTGAGTGTCCCCCAGGTGTGCTGGGTCCCCCTTAGACTTCCTGCCGGGCCCCTGGGCAAGCTGACCCCGGATGGGGAAGAACAACATTGGGCCACAGGAGCCCTGAACAGGGCCTGTGGAGGCGGAAGCAGTGGTGGGCTGCCCTGGCCCACCCCAGCTCTTTCTTTGGCCTGCTAAACTTCTGGGGCCCCTGGCTACAGGGAATGCCGGAGGCTCAGCCTGACCTGGATGGGCCCCAGCCCTGGGACCTGAATGACCTTTAGTTCCCTGCTCAGGCCTTTGGCCAGCTGAATCGCCTTCTCGTGATCTTGGACTTCAGATGCCCCAGCCCCAGCCCACCATCCCAACCCACACCAGAATCCCCCAGGGCCAACAGCTCCACGAAAGGATTCTGTGCTTTGGAGGGAACAGGGAAGAGTCACAGGCAGGGAGAACTGCCAAGATCCCCGCGGCCAAGCCGGAGGGAGGAAGGACTGCAAGTGCTTTGGAAAGAATTTCTGGCAAGCCAGCACAGCGCTTTTAACCAAGATGTCCAGTGTTCCTCGGAGAAGGGCAGCCTCAGGCAGCAGAAGCCCTCTCTGCCTCTCAGGATCCAGCAGGAAATCTGCACCCTCACTGGGGTGACCCCTCAGTTGTGTTAAAGGAAGTTTCTCTCCACCCACCCTCCATGCCCTCCCATACTGTAAAATTATTATTTGTTTAAATAAATTTGGAAAACACAACAACAACCAAAAAAGTGTAAAAAAGAAAGGCCACTCAGCCTGCCTCACCACATGCACAGTCAGCATTCTGGAGACTTCTTCCATTCTGGGGTGGCCCTGTGCTTGAACACATCCTCTGGCACCTCCTGGTAGGTACATATTTCCAATTTAAGACCCATCGCTACTAGAGGACGGCTCTGAGGCTCACAACCATGTGCCCACTTTCAGCTATTCCAAATCAACCTGCGTTGAATACTGTTGCACCAAACAACTCTTTCCTACTCAAAAATACTTCCTCAGGTTGATTTTTTAGAAGCTGGGGGTTGGCAGGTCAGATGAGAGAAGAGCCTGGAAGGTTCCTCCTGAAGGTGATTCTTCGCTCCATGGCAACGTGAAAGTCAGGGGCTGGGATGTGCTGCTCCTAAGAGTTGGGCCAGAGCCAGACCTATGTTGCACACAGCTGGGGCACAGAGCAATGAAGATTTTGATGTTGTGGGGAGCAAGAGTCTGTTCCTGTGGCTTACAATGGCAGCTCCAAAGAGACAGCTTCCAGCTCACCAAAAGGCTGAACTTCTGGACAGACAGAGTCTTCTGAAGCCAGAAGTGGATTCTTCATAAGGGAGTGAGCCCCCCTACAGCCAAAGGTGTGCAAGCAGGGGGAATAGATTGTTCTAAGGAGAGTTCTGTCTTGCACTGAGCTGTGTGCATTTATTTGATTGGTCACTCAGCAGACAGTGGACAGTTATGGATGCCCCAGTGGCCAGTTCTGTGCTGGGTGCTAGGGTGGCTGAGATGAGACTGCTGTGGGCTCTGCTGTACAACTTCATCATGATCCTAAAGGAGGAAGCCCTGGGAACAGGGTGAAGAGGATTCTGGGCCATCCAGAGGGACTGAGAAAGCATGAAAGGAATCAGAAGAGAAGGAAGAAAGGGGAGGACTGTGGAACTGAGTGAGGCAGGGGCCATTTCTGGCTGGAGGGGAGGCCTTGTGGTAAAGGTGATGCATGGGCTGGCCTGGGAGGATGGGGAGGATTTGGATGGCAGGAAATGGCAGGAAAAGCACTCAGGCAGAAAGAAAGGCAGGAACCAGAGTCTCCTTGCAGGGCTTTCTATGATGATAGTCATTCTATATCTGTACGGCTTAATATAGCAGCAGCCAACACCTTGAAAGACGGTCAGCATGACTGGGAAGCAGGGTTCTTCACTATGGTGCATTTGAATTAGACTCAAATGCTTACCCTATTGTGCCATACAGGTCTAGAGGCTCTGGGGCTGGAAGCTGGGGGCTAGAGGGAGAAAGAAGGATGGGGAGCTGACCCAGGTCACCTGGAACTTGCTCCTAAAGGCCATGTGACCCACTGAAGTTCAACCACCTTTCTGGGCCAAGGCAGAGGGATGCTTGGAGGGACTGAAGGTGGATCTAGGGGGTGTGGGATGGGCTGTGGAGGCAAGATAGGCTTGGGCCAAGTATATCAACACTCACCGGGCACCTGCATCTGCCAGTCTGTCAGGAAGAATGAGAGAAGTCGTGAAAGCCCAGGAGTGGCATCACCTTGGACAGTCACTGACAAACTGTCAGACACTAGACTCCTAAGGATCTCGTCCTTGCCCTGGACCTTCAAGCCTGCCCAGACCAGCACTGCATCTGACCCTCATAGCCAGCCTCATCTTGGTCCCACAGCAGCATGGTGGACCACCTGCAAGGTAGCTGATGCCCCACTCTTTCCAAGGCAGCTTGGGGAGGGTCCTTGGGGCCTCCAGAGCCAGGAAACATACCAGCTGTGTGACTTTGTGCAAGGCACCACCGCTTTGAGCGTCTCCAGTGCCCTTATGGTAGAGGGGTGTGTGGGAAGAGTAGGTATACAGGGCTGGCAGGGCTGTGCCCAGCTGGTGCGCTGTGTGGAACCATGAGGGACTTTGTGCAGTGTGTGTGCAGTTTCACATGTGCAGCTGTAAAGTTTCTGCAGTTGGCAGTGCTGAGTGTCTGTGGGCTGGGTGATCCATGTGTCAGTTCCCCTGGGGGTCAGGGAGTGAAGAGTGGGGTGCACTCATGGTGCAGGGTGCTGCCAGTGAGGCCATTGTGAAAAGGTGGGGGTACCTGGACCTGGGAATGGGCTGGGGAACCAGAGTAGGTGCACTCTCCTGGGGCCCTGAGGAGCCCACTCCTCAGCTAAACCCTTAGCCATGATGCACAACCTCTGGTATCACTTTGGCCCAGGTCCTGGTTGAAACTACAGACCAGGTGGCACAGGGCTGCCACCGCTGCAGCCACTGGCAGCATGGCTTCCCTCCAAGTGGCACCAGGCTTGCTCAAGAACACACAGCCCGAGAGCAGGCAGACCTGCCCTGCCTTCTGACCCTGCCCCGCCTTCTGACCCTGCCCCGTATCAGCTCACCAGACCAGGCAAGGCCCTGGTGTGGCTAGATAAGCTCCCCACTCCACAGCCAGGGGCCCAGGGAGACCACATGGTTCCAACCAGGCAAGCGTGCAAGAAGCCATGCAATGCCAAGGCCAAATTTCAAGGCTGCATCCCTCTAGGCACCTCCTCCTGGCAGCTGCTTTATTCCCTGTCTCATGAGAACTTTCCAGGGTGTAATGCACCATCATCCCTATTCTGTGGCAGAGGAAACTGAGGGAGAGAAGGGAAAGAACTTTGCTTCCAAGCTCACTCTGGCCCTCCAGCCCCATCTGCTGACCCAGGGTGTGGCACACAGAGGACCTAACCATGACCATGGCCACAGGCCAGCTCACAGAGGCAGCAGGGACATGGGTTCCTAGACGCCTCCATCCCACCTCCCTGGGAAACTCCACATCTGTCAAATGGGAACAAAAACCCCAGTGGCACATCGCTTGCAGACTGCAGCTGGCTGCCACAAGCACTGGCTCAGAGCTTTGAATGCTGCTAAAAATGCACAGGATTCTGGAAACCCAAGAGGAGCCTTGGGTCTCTGCTTGGAGTTCTCCAGGCTGGCCTTTCATCTTTGACCTGCCCAGGAGGGCTATGGAATGGGCTCTAGAACACAAGACAAGTGGCAGGACAGGAGGCTCACAGCATGCAGCAGATGCCCAGTCCAGGACAGTCCCCAGTCTGGCACTTGCTCCTCAGCCCTGGGGAGGGAGGCCCAAGCTCCCTGGCATTTCTGGAGCTGCTGGGCGCCAGGGTGGGGGCTGAGGGCTGGCACCGATCACAGCTCCACAGCCAATTGCTCACTAATCCACCCTCCACATCTGCTTCTAAATAACTTAATTAGCCTGGAAGAGCTGCTGGCAGGCTGCCAGGGAGGGGCCAGGGAGGGGCCCACAGAGCCTTCTGACAGGTGATCCCCCACACTGCAGGGAGGACCCTGATAGGACAAGAGACCCTCCCCTCTGAGGAATGTGCCCCTCCCTCATCACAGCAACCTGCCCCTTCAAGGGTCCATGGGACCACTGGACCGACGAGGAAACCGAGGCTCTAAGGACAATGAGGATCCAACAAATCAGATGGGATTGGATTCACAGGCTTGAAAGTGGGCTACCATCTGGGGGTGGAGAGCTCAGCCCTCCAAGAAGCTTAGGGAGAGTCCAGTTGGCTTTCTTCCCAGGGGAGAAGTTGAAGTGGCAGCTACTTACAGAGGGACTCCACATAAACCTCAGCAGGACCTCAGCTGTGGGTCAGGCTTCGAGCCCAGCCCTGGACAGAGGGAGCTTGAGCCATGAAGACACATTCTGAGGTGGGCATCTGTCCATCTAGGGAGCCTCAGACCACATGCCCAGTGCCCAGTGCCCCTGCCCTTCAGGGGGCCTGGCCAAAGCCAGGTCGTTGAAAGGATGGGGTCCAGGACAACTTGCCCCACCACCCCTGGGACACTGTGAGCTCAGGCCTGGAGGTGGCCCAGGGCTCGGGATCTGGTGGCCAGAGTGGGACTAGGCAGGTCAGGATGCAGCCACTGCTCTCCGGGCCCTTTCTGATTCTTCTCCATCAGCTGCAGAGCTGGGTGTGGGCCAGGACCCAGGGGAAGATGGGTGTGTGTGCTTATGTATGTGTGCGTCACTCAGAGTGACACGGAACACCCACTGAGCAGGAGCCCTGCCCTGCACCACCAGGCCCAAGGCTGAACTCACTGTCTGTCAGGCTACTCTACTGCAGAACACATCCTGACCCCCATCCCCCCCATCCCCCCCAGACACCTGCTACCTCCTCCTGCTTGTCTCACCCAGTCCTGCCCAAGCCCCTCCCAACTCTCCACCCAATGGGTGGTGTCTGTCCATTCCTCACCTCCAGCCACCATCACCGTCCCTCCAGACTGCTTCCAAGCCCTTGCCACTGGTCTCCCTGTTCCTTGTACCCCTGCCACCACACATACCACACACACACACACACACACACACACACACATCCATATATAAGCACTCATATATATATATGCACTCATATACACATATATACACACAACCATGCACACACATGTACACACACATATACTACAAACTCATGTACATATGCATATGTATACATCTGCACATACACCTATAAACACACATGTACATGTATACACGGTTATGCATATATACACCTAAACACACACACTGCTTTCAGGGGGGTCTTTCTAGAATTCAAATCCGGCCAGGCTGCCCCATTCCTAATGCAACCCACCATCGCCACTCTGCCCTCCATAACCGGGCCCTGAGGCTGGTGGGTGTGGCCTGCTCACCTCCTGGGAACCCCAGACACTAAACAATTTCAAACATGGGTTTGGCACCTGTAATCCCAGCACTCTGGGAGGCCAGGGAAGGTCGCTAGCAAGTTCTAGCCCAGCTTGGACCAGGTAGCAGCTTAGTGAGACTCTCGCAAAATAAAAAATGGAAAGGCTGGAAAAGGCCCTGGGTTCGATGCCCGGTACTGCAAAACAACAACGGCAGCAACAACAATAAACACAGGCTCGGAAGCCAGCTAGACTGGGTCTGGGTCTGAGTCCTGGGCGGCCGTCTGTGACTACAGCTGTGTAGGACTCACAGCACCTCTCTGGGCCCTGTCCTTACCTGGGAGCAAGGTTGCTAACGGCCTTTGGTGCCGAGGACTTTATAAGGTCCTGGGTGGCTCGGGGTGGCACATGAGCTCTTGCTTTGCCAGGCTGCTCCCATCTGCTCTCCATGCTCACCTGGGGCCACAAACCACTGTGGACCCTCTAGTTGGCCCCTCCCCAGGCTCCAACACTCCCCTCAGCAGTTCGTTCTGCATTTCTCCATGTTCTCTGTCTGCCTGCAAGCACTCCTGAATAGGGCCTGGGACAGATGCTGGTTGTGTTTGATGAGTGAATGGAGGAAACATGAAACCCTGCAGGTGGACAGGTGGTCACATGGAGAAGTATACACCAACACAGACCATACACACAGATGCATGTGTACCACACACACAGTCACACTACACATGCACATGGAGCACCCTCTTGGCCACCTGTGGCCCCAGTAGGCTGAGTCAGCAGGGAGCCCAAGGCAGGCCCATCTTCACAGAGGAGTGGCCCCATTCCCCCACTGGCCTGAGCCTGAGCAGAAAGGGCAGGACCAGGACCAGGTTTCTGAGGCTGGAAAAGTCATGGGTCCTGTCCAGAGCACAGCAGTGCAAACCTGCAGGGGGCAGCTGGGAGGCCCTGAGGCCTGAGCCAGCAGGGTGGCCTGCAGGGGCGGGAGTCTGGCTGCCAGCTGGCGGCTAGGAAGGGCCTGGGTCTGGCAGTGCCGCCAAACGCCCACTTGCACCAGCCGTTTGTTTCCAGGGCCTGCCCACGAACTAGCGGGCATGCTGGGCGCAGGCAGCCCTGGGCTGTCCTACCAGGAATAAGCAGGCCCTGGGAGGGTGGCCTGGGAAAGGTGGGGGAACAGCAGGGCCAGCCTCTTCCTCCCATCCCCCAGGTGAGGACAGGAGGCGCGAGGCAGGACCACCCTGGCGGCGTGGTCTGGGACAAGTTGCAGGCCTCTCACTATCTCTTCTGCATAATCTTGAGGCAGGAGCCAACCAACATCCTATGGCTGCCTCTGTGCTGACACCAAGCATTTGGGGATCCTGGCCACCTCCCACACAAGAGGGGCAGAGAGTGGAGGGCTGCAGCCACAAGAGGGCGCCCGAGTTTCACCTTGTAGGGTGCTGAGGTCGATGGGTGAGACTCAGGGCCTGGGCTGGGGGCTGAAGGGAGCTGGCCAGAGATGAATCTTAGGGGTGGGCACAGACCACCTGTGCCTGACTCTAGGCAGGGCCCGTAGCCATATACTTTGTCTCTCTTCATCTGATGGCACCATCGCCTAGCTTCAGCAAACGTCTACCCAAAACACGTGAATGAACGAACGCGATGCGTGAGGTATGGGATTTGCCCAGGTCACACAGCTAGCTGGCATAGAGCTGGTTATTCTCCCCACTTCTGGCTTCCAGCCAGCTTTGGGAAAGGTACCAGAACCAACCCGTGAGGATTTCCAGGACTCAGGCACTCAGAGCAGGGACAAAACCCTGGTCCTGTCCCTTCTGTCCCCCAGACCCAGCTGCCTCAGACACCAGGCCCCACTCTGGGAAGCACCAAGCAATAATAGTAATCAATACACAGGAATCAGAAAGCAGGCATGGTAGCACATGCCCATAATCCCAGCCCTCTGAGAGGCTGAGGCAGGAGGATCCCAAGTTTGAACTCACCCTGGGCCATTTAGCAAACTTAGTGAGACCCTGTCTCAAAATACAAAGTAAAAGAAAGAAGTAGAGACATAGATTAGTGCAAAGGCCCTGGGTTCAATCGCCAATACCAAATAAAAGGTTCCCCCAGGTTCATGGTATGTGCCAGATGTGCCAGGCACTGTGTGGGCTCTCTACACACCTATGAAGTGCCATTGGCCCCAGACTTATGAAGAAACAAGGTGGAGGAGATAGGAATTTGCCAGAGGCCACACAGCATCCAGCCAGACCCCTCCAGCCTCCAGGCTCTGGCCCTGGGCTGAAGGACCCCCAGTGGTGACTTAGGTGACTGAGCCTCAGGCCCCACGTGGGGACCTCACCCTGGTCAAGCACCGAGGACTGCCCAGGGCAGGATGGCCATTCGGGGCTCTGTGAGCACAGTTCTGGCCACTAACCCATGCCATCACTGTGCCAGGATTCTCACTCCTGAAGTCAGAACTAGGATGGCCCATCCATCTGTGAACCGGGTCTGCCTCCCACAAGTGGGGCAAGAGCCCGTGGTTCTCAGCATGCCCTCCACTGCCCTCCCTACCAGTCAGCTGTTCCCCACCTCCCCTCCCTCACCCTCTTCACCCTGCTTACTCCCCCAGGCCTAGAGGCCCAGCTGAGACCTCACCCAGTCCTTCCCTACCCCTTGGCTACACAGCCCCCCTGCATCTTGGTTCTGGGTCTCTTATCCCCAACAATGCTCCCTCCTTCTGCACACTGCCCAGTCACCCCCACCATGCCACACTTGGATGTTGTCCTCACTTGGGACTCTCCCTGTGTCCTCCTCCCAGCCTCGGCCACTCTATTCGCTGTCATTCTGCCTACTCAGGTCTGGCCTTCCTGGGACCTTGACACCCCACATTCCTCCTCCTTTGGGAGCCACTTCCCTCCTGCCCAGCCTGGCTCCAAGTGGCCTTTCTTTTTTTTTTTTTTTCTTTTTTGCACTTTATTAAATTCTTTTATTGGTACATTGTAGGTATACAACACAATTACATTTCTCATTGGGAATTGTACCTTTACATAATGCATCTTGGTTCTTATTTTTTCCCCATTCCTAGCCCTCCCTTCACCCCCTCCACCCTTCCCTATTTACAAAGACTTTATTTCCATTTCTCATCATTTTTCCTTTCCCTTCTTTCCTTTCCCCTGCCCCTCCCACTACCCCATGGACCTTTTCTACCTATTTTGCATTATCGATTATTCATTCTAATCATTGGTACATTTTAGGTATACAATATAATGACATTCATCATTGGAAATTTGCACCCTAAGTGGCCTTTCTACAGCCACAGTCTTGGGCACCCACCCCATTTGCCAAAGATCCAACCAACCATGGGACCCCAGCCAGTCCTAGGAATGGCCGTACATGCCCCACCCCACCAGACCTTGACTCTACCCTTTCCTCCCTCCCCTCTCCCCTCTTCATCATCCCTCTCATCAATAAATGTGTCCACCACTTGGGACAACTTTGAAACTCCCTCCCCTGGCCTCTGCTCAGCTCCAATCAGGCCCATCCTTCTCCTTCCAGAGGCGCTCTGAGCGTCATTCTTGAGTTCCATCTCACTTCTTCATCTGCCATTGCTTCCACAGCCCACTGCAGGGGTGACTGTGCCATCATGACACCCATGCTAAACCCAGTGAGCCCTTTCCTAGTCTTACCCCAACCAAGTGACAGTCTCCTGACAATACCCAGTAAGGTGGTACTGTCATAATTCCCATTTTGCAGGTGGACACAAAGAGAGGTTGATTGACTTGCTCAGAGGTAAGCCTTACAGCTAAGTTCCCTCTCCTGGACATCCCACGTGAACCTCCAACTTGCTACCACCAAAATGGGCTCCCTGGATCTGCCCAGAACTTATTCTTGGCCAGGCTGGCTGGGGTTCACTGATGAATAGGGGGTGGACCTTGGGCAGCTTTACTGCTGCCCAGAAAGTGCTTAGCCCAGAGCTCAGTGCAGAAGTGCTCAGTGCCCAGAAGTGGCCGGCTTCCACTTGTCGCATCCACCCTTTCTCAGCCTCATCTCTGAAACAGGGCTGATGGGGGTGTCCCAGCTCAGGGCGTGCTGTGGCACAGCCATTCAGCATGCTTGCCCTTCTGCACCTTACCAAAAACAGCACCAGTGATTTATAATCCTCCCTGCCTGGCATAACTGTGCTATGTTTCAAAACCCAAAACAAAACTCCATCATCTAAAGACCCAAGAGTTTGGAAGATCCATGCGGGGTCAATTAGGGTGAATTCGCACCCAGTGATTGAGATCTGCCCAACCTCACACTGGCAAGGCCTTCAGAATGTTAGGAAGGTGTCAGCTGAGGGGAAAGCCAGCCTCACCCCCTCCCAGGCCTTGAGGAGGGGAAGTGCCTGCCAGGGGAGGAGGGACAGGGCCTTGGCTGCCCTGGTGGTGTGATTTGGACAGGACAGGCCCCACTCTGAGCTGTGGTCTCTTCAGCCGAACGCATATATTACTCACAGGTAAACTCAGGTCCTTGGGCAGGAACTAAAGATTGTCATCCCTTGGGCATAAAGCCCAGGATTCGTAACACTGATTGCAGAAGAAGAAGGGAAAATCTGCCAGCACTGGCTGGGTATAACTGTCACACTCCACCTCTGCTGAGGCAGCCCAAGTACTCTGTGCTTGGACAGAGAAGATGGAGGCTGGATTGTGTGTCTGGCATTGCCACTGTAACTAGTCCCCACCCCAGGGGTGGTTATCACTTTCCCCATTCTCCAGCTCTTAACTCCTGCACATACATGTGACCCAGGGCTGGTCTTGCCCACCTCCCTGCTTGGTGAGGCCACATTCCTGCCTGTGGCCTTGGCTGCTCCCTCAATGCCCTGCCACTGGGCAAAGAACAAAACTCTTTAAGCCAGCAAGCCCACCTCTGCACTTATAGCTATACAACAAGGAGCAAGCCTCTCTCCGAGCCTCAGTTTACCTGTCTGTAAAATGAGGAGGATGAGGATGGTGGCTGCCCCTGATAGTTAAGTAAGATAACTCATGTCAAATATGGGCACAGTGCTGGCATTGGAGCAAACCCTCCACCAAGAGTAGATAGTTTGGATCTTCATAATCTATCATGAGCTAGGATCTATCAGCCCTATTTTGCAATAAACAAATTGCAGCTGAGAGGTTTAATAACTTGTCCAAGGTCACAGAACTAGGAACAACAGGAGCAGAAACTGGGGCTCAAAGCAGATCTGTGTGGCTCCAAGGGGGCAAGGGTGGAAGGGAAGCAAGTGAGCCCAGAGCCCTGAGGGCAAGGAAGGGAAGAGGGCGGGAAGAGAAGGGAAGGGAAGGAGGAGGGGAAAGGAGGGGAGGGTTGCTGTAGGGAATGGCCAGGCTGGAAACAGCCAGCTGCCTTGGGTAGAGAGCCAGGGCCCAGCCAGTGGGAGCAGCACAGGCTGGCAGTGAGCTCCCTCACCTTCCCTGTGTTCGCAGTAACCTTGCCTCTCAGCTGATATGGCCGCTGGCATCCTAATGAGGCACTGCGGGCAGGGCTTGGGCAGCACTCCCATGTGACAGCACTCAGCAGAGCCTCCTGCCATTGGAGCCAGAGCCAGGATTCTACACTTCTCCCCTGGTGGCCAGCATTGCCCACTAGAGTCTCTGTTTTGGGTCCCAGGGGCAGGAGGTGAGCACAAGCCCTGAACATCCAACGGCCCTAGGTGACCTCCCACCAATCCTGGGGAGCTAGGCACCTGCAGGGTGGGGGCACCAGCAGCTGCCAGCCTCTCCCCCACCCCACCGCTGCAAGCCCCGCCCACCCCTCCCAAGGCCCGACAGCTGGGAATTCCTCCGGCATGACAAAGAGGCTGGGAACCTGGCCTGGCAGCAGATCCACCTCAGGTTGAGCTCTGACAGCAAGCTGCCTGTGCAGCCTTGGGCACATCACTTGCCCTCTGGGACTCAGTTTCTCCCTGCCAGGAGAGGCAGTGGGTGGCAAGCTGGGAAGACTTCCCAACCCAGAGACTCGGGATCTGGATTCAGGGGCCAAAGCTTGGCAAGAAGCTCGGGCTATGGTTTGCTAATACTTCAGCAGGCATGTCAGAATGGCCTCAAGGAAACATGTGAAGTTGTGGGGGTAGCCCAAACCCCTGTAGAACAGGGCCTTGGGCACCTGGGCATCTGCACAGACAGCAAGTGAGTGTGAGGATGCATGACTATAAGGGAATTCCTGCTGCTCCTGCTCTCCAGAGAGCTGTCCAGGGACTTCTGAGCCTCCTCAGATCTCTGCGGCTCCATCTCCTGGGCCTCCTCAAACCCCTCGTCTACAGCTGGGCTCCAGCACTCACCCATCAGCAAATCCTGCACTAAATTCTCTGTTGGCTTCTAAGTCCTCCATCCTGGGGAGGCCATGGCTCCTGCCCATCCCAGCCTTCCCCACCAGGAGCCTGGCTCTTTCTCTCTTTTTATTTTTTTTAGGACTGAGGATTGAACTCAGGGCCTTCCCATTGCACTATATCCCCAGCTCTTTTAAAATATTTTACTCTGAGACAGAGACTCATTAAATTATTTAAATTGACCAGGCAAGGATTGAACTTGCAATCCTCCTGCCTCAGCCACCCACATGGCTGGGATTACAGCTCTTGCTCCTGTTTCTTGATTGAGGCGGAATTTACACACTGTGAACCACACTAATCTGAATGGAACAGCTCTTGTGTGTCAGGCTGTGCAACCCCCATGGCTCTCCCACCCAAGACAGGCACCAAACAGCCCTTCTATCTCAGGGTGTTCCCAGGGGACACTGGTGTTCTGGCCCCTGTCACCCTGGGCTGGATGTGAGAGACCTGTGTGTGGCATGATGGTTTGTGCTCCTCAGACCCTGGCCTCAGGTTCCATGGAGATGGCAGCTGTAGCTTTCTGTTCCCCAGTTCTACCTGGCACAGAGCAGATGCTGGGAAGCCTGGCCGAGGGGCAAGGAGGCTGGAACCCAAACCCTAAACTCAACCCTTTCAGAAGGCCCAGCCTGCTTGGTCTGGCATTCTGAGGCCCCTCTGACATCTACCACCCCCTTCCAGACACGCCCCCCCAGCCCAGTTGCACTCTTAATTGCTCCACACACTCACCTGTCCTGTACACACTGACATCTGACCTCGCACCTCCTTTTCTGCCATGCCCCGCAATAGCACCTCAGTCCCCCACACATATCCTCCCTCCCGAGGTTGATGTTGCCTCCCAGAATTCTGGACTCACACACGCCGAGGATGGAGCACCTGCCGTGGCCACCTCACCCAGACGGTTGCACGCTGGGCTCTACCTCTTGTCCCTAACACCACCCTGCCCTGGGCTCCTGGACAGTGACCCAGAGGCACCGCCCTAAGGGCAGAAAGGAGCCAGAAGATCAACTCTGTCACATACTCAAATGCATGACCTTGGGACGGTCACTCCTGCCTTCCGGGCCTTAGTTGCCCCAGCCTTAAAATGGCACAATCAGGCTTGATAGAGTCTGGGCTCCTTTAGCTCTGCCATCTCCTGCAGGTATAAATAAGTATACATTAGACAAAGAGCCAGCCCCAGAGCCTGAGCTGTCACTGGGCCACAGGCACCTGCTGGCAATGCTCAGAGGCAGAAGTGGGTTGGAGTGCTGACCGTGGAGAGGTGTCTCTGAGACAGAGACCACAGTAAGGCCGGGTAAAGACAAATGGAAGTGTGCATAGACAGCTGGGAGAGTGCGTGGTGCAGGCCAAGTGTGCAGTAGTTTATCTCCTGTTGGCATTCATTGATGGCCACTGTCCCTCTGCAAAGCCCTGGGGTCAATGCCCAGGACCCTAGTGGGGCAGCAGTGTCTACCTTGAGCCAGCAGAGGGCGCTAGGATGCAGCTGAAGCCACTCAGGTGTTCCAGGGCCTCCCTAACTGGGCCCTCTCAGGAGAACACTCCTTCCACAGGGCAACGCCAGACAAGACGGCCCACCCAAGAGTGAGGGCAGAGACAGGCTACCCAGGCACCCTTTCTCCAGCGGAAAAACAGGAGACTACCTTGGCCTGACCTTCTGTCCGTTTCTACCATAGCCATGACCGACAGTAGCCAAGGGCACCTAGACTTTCCCACCAGGGTCATTAAACCTATTTAACAGATGAGAAAACTGAGGCCCAAAAGGAGAGGCCAGTTCAAGGTTATGAGGTGAAGTTTAGCCTCCAGGCTCAGACTGGCTTCTCTGCACTTCCCATTTGACCTCAGGTGAGGCCCCAGCACCTATGCCACCTCCACTGCTGCTTGGCTGGGGAGAGACAGGGAAAGCAGCAGGTCTGATGATGGAGATCTCAAGGACAGGGGTGGAGAGAAGAATGTCAGTTGCACAGAGAGGGACAGAGACAAAGAAATGAGGAAACAGGGACATGGGAGAGAGAGAGGTAGGAAAGATTTGAAAGAAATGTAAGACAAGCCAATGGGATGGTAAAAGAGACAGACAGACAGACAGAACTGTAGACAATGAGAGAGGAAAGAGCCTCTGCAAGCAGAGGCAGGAGGTTAGAGACAGAGGAGGGAGGCAGATCCAGAAGGGCAGAGACAGCCTGGAAAAGAGGTGGAGACTGACTCAGAAAGAAGCAGGGTGTTACAGAGCCACTGTCCCCAGGCCACTCCAGCAGCTTCAGCCTGGAGGAGAAGGGGCCCCCCGTTGCCTGCTGGGAGCTCAGCCCTCATCTCTCTGCTTCACCCAACCCCAGCAGGGCTGTGGGCCAGACACCTCCTCTCAGGGATGGCTGTTGAGCTAGCTCCCCAGGGCACCTGAGGCAGACAAGCAGGGTCTCCAGGGCCCAGTTGCTAGGCAGTGTGCCCCTAGGGTCCCAGCCTGCCTTCCCAGCCTCCCCCAGGGTGAGACTTGGGGCTCACCTGAACCCTGGGCCCCCAGCTCCTATTCCTCAGCCCTGGCAAGGCCCTGCCTGGCATCCTGTGACCCTGTGCTGGAAAAAGGTGGTGGAGGCAGAAGGAATTCACCTTTGAAAGTACCTGGTGTTTGCCAGGCCCCTGGCTCCTGGCATCCTGACCTGTCCCAGGCCTTAGGTTCGGAGTGCACAGACCTAGGGACAGGAGGCCCATTCAAATTTCAGCCTGCCTTTTACAGGCTGTGTGCCCCTAGGCAAGTCACTTTCCCCTCTGAGACTCAGCAGACTCATCTGAAACAAGGATAGAATCTGTTTCGTTAGGATTGTCCAGAGGATGGAGGGCCACAGGGGGAAGGGTGGCCAGTAGGGGCTGCTTGCAGCTTCTGCCCTTGTCCTTCAGCCTGCAGCTGCAGCCTGTGTGTGCTGCAGCTGGCAACACCTTACTGCAGCTCCCTAGTCACCAGCGGGCCCTGCCCTGCCCCTCCCCCACTGTGCTCCAGTTCACAGCAGCTTCTGGAGAGGGGCTGCCCTGATCCCTCTCTAGGCAAGCAGACAGACGCAGGAGGAGGAAACCAACTCATGCTCCAAGTCTCCACATGTTGCTTTGGGGCCTCCTGTAAGAGCAACTTCCCTCCCAGGCCTTTTTAAGCACCTCACTAAACTCACTGAGCCCTCCTGAGGACCACAGTGCAGGTAGGACCACTGTCCTCACTTATCAATGAAGAAATGGATGCCCCAAAATATGCCACTAGAACCCCACACCCAAAGATGGGGGAGCTGCACTTGGACCCAGCAGGCAGATCTGACATCCTCTGCTCTTAACCTCCAGCCCCCAGGCCCAGCAGCACCCAGAGAGTCACCACAGGGTGGGCGGGAGCATGAGAGTGAGGGCTGGCCAGGCCTCCTCTCTGATGCCCATCAGCTCCTGGTCTGGCTTGGAAGGACCACGAGAGGCCTCAGAGGCAGAAGGGCCAGCCCGAGGCCAAGCTGGAGCTTGATTTACAGTTTGCACTGCCTTCGGGCTGGGTGCTCTGGGAGGGCCATAAATCTCTGGCTGCAGCGCTGGCCAGGCAACTGGCAGGTACCAAGGGCAGCTCTGGGAAGCTGCAGAGTGTGCCGCCCAGGCCAGAGCCTCTCTCGCCTGCCAGGAGCTGCCCTTTGGGAGAGATTTAAGGACTGTCCCAGGTAAGGCTTGGGGTCTCAAGATCCTCTGGGCTCAAGGACCTGTGGCTACCCACAGGGATCTGTGCCCCTGACCCAGGCCCACTCTACCCTTGTGTCTACCCTCTCTCTGCTCCTGAGCCTCAGTAGGGACATCAGAGATAGTGTGGAGTGGTAGCTGCTACTGGCAGCTTTGCCAGGGCCTCTCTAACTTCTGTGCCTTCCACCCAGGCCCACAGAGGAATGGAGACAGATGCCTGAGGTCAAGACCATCCCTTTCCACCCTGCCTCTGAGAACCCCATAGCCCCTTGGCCTTTCGCTTCAAAGTCTAATGAAAGGAAAGTGGCCAGCTTGACACTGAGCACTCAGAGGCAGCCCTCGTAGATCCCACCATGCATCCTTCCCCTCAACTCCTGCCCCTGGACCTAGGTATGAAATTGGGCTGATTTATATTCTCTTCCTGGGCCAGGAGCCCCCAACCTGGTTTGTGGGCCTAAGAGAACCAGAGAGCAGGGGTGGGGCAAGCAGGTGTGTGTGTGTGCGTGTGTGTGTGTATGTGTGTGTGTGATAACCATGTGCCTGAGCAATTCTATCCAGTCGTGGGACGTCTCTTTCCACAAGCCCCAGCCCCCTTCCTCTTCCTGAGGTGGGGCCCCTGGGAGGCTCCCAGATTCACCTTCCTCTCCTCCCCCGCGTATAGGCACACCCTCCAAAATGAGTTCAAGTCCTCATCCAGGCCCTTCTGGCCTCAGAGGACACTGCAAGTCACAGGGCTGTATGTGACTGTCATGAGACTGAAGGAATATCCAAGGTGCAGTTCTGCCTGGGGACATGAGAGGGCTCAAGTCGCAGACTGTGGGAGAGGCTGGAGAGTCTGGGAGGGGATCACTGGGCTGGCAGTGTGTGCGCCTGTGTGTGCACATGAGTGTGCATATGTGTGCATGTATGTCTCTGTACCGTGTGTCTATGTGATGTGCATGTGTGTGTAAGCACATACTACACACATGTGGATGTTTTGTAGGGTCGGGTGTATTTGTGTGCACACATATGTGTGCGTGCGTACAAATGTAAGGGACCCCAACAGACCTTCCTGGCTCCTCGGAGCCCTTCCTGCCTATCTCTCTCCTTCCATCTCCTTCCACCCCTCTCCCCCAGCCTGTGCTACTCTCTGCTTCCTTCCCCTCCGGCTCAAGCAGCTGGGTACCCAGACAGCCTGGGGTGGAGGCAGAGGCAGTGGGAGCAGATCAGGTTGGGCCTGGGCCTTCACAAGGACCGTCTAATCCTCTTAGCACCCACTTAACCCCACCACCCTTGGTGGAACCAGCCCCTGCCTGCTGTCAGCTGGCCCAGGGCACCACAGCCCAGGCCAATAGGCTCCCAAGCCACCCCCACCCAAGCCCATTAGTAGCAGCAAACCCCAAATCCTCATCGGGGTTGGGAGGGACACGCCTCAATCAGTACGGCCCTTTCCTCTCCACTGTCCCTTTGATCCTGACGGAGGTGAGGATCTTGATGCATATTTGACAGTCAGGGGCACTGGCTCAGCCAGAGGCCTTGAAGGCCTTGAAGTGGATCAGCAGCAGAGCTAGCTCAGCTCAGGCCTCTTCCACACCCCAGGCCACAGGAAACAGGAAGTAACGGGGCAGTCTCTGGAGAGGCTCGGAATCCTAGGGCTCTGCCACCTTGGGATTTCCTCTGTGCCAGACCCCTGCTTGGCTCTGGGGCCCCACCTTCTGCAGCATGTCCAGTCCCTGCCTGCTGCCCCCCTTTGCTGTCCCCGGGTCCTAGCAGCAGCCCCTGCCTTCTTCTCGTCCTTCACAGGCTCTGCCTGTCCATCCTTCGGGTCAGGGGTCCTGCTCGGGCCGCCTTGATGGCAGTCGTCCTACATGCCAGTACCCCACAGTTTGCCACTCCAGACCAGACAGGCTTATTGGTCATGCAGCAGTCAGACCACGCCTGCCTGGCTGCCCCTGCCTTCTCCGCCTCACCCTGTCTGTCAGCACCCTCTGTGTCATACCCTTTCCATCTGCTCCTCACTCGCAGTGCAGCTTGGACCACACAGGCTTTTCTGCTCAATTTTCAGAGCTATCACCACCTCCAACGCTGTGGTCCCCTCCTGAAGATCCTACACTCTGGACCCTCTGCCTGCTCTACCCTCCCATGCCATCACCCCAAACGCCACCTGGCTGATCCCTTCGGTTCTAGAACTCAATTCCACTGCCTCAGAGAGCCTCCAAGGCACATTTCACGATTTGTATGACTATGTCTCTGTCTTTGCCTGCTTCACATGGCTCTGCTCCTACAGTGTGCTAAGTTTCATGCATGTTCAAATGTGCCTTAGGGAGCTCAGGAACACAGCAGAGCTTTGGTAAAGCTTTGTTGACCAGTGAGTGAATGAAGAGGAGCAATGGGCAAGCAGGATGTACCTTCCACAGTGCTTTGAGAATGAGGAGCTGGGGGCCACAGGGGTGGAGGCCACCTACATCTGGCAAAAGCAGCCATGACTTAGTGCTCATATCCAGGGGGATGGAGGATTCAGGGGGAGGGAGGTCTACTCCCTAGTCGGCTCTCAGAGGAATGGTCAGTTCCTCAGCCCCCATCCCAAATTCCTACTGGTCCTGAGCTTCCAGAGGAGAAGGCTGCTGTCCCCAATGCCTGTGTAGTCTCCCCTGTGAACCTTGGACTGGCCCAAACTTCCTGTGTGGCCCTGGTCACATACCTGCCCATCCTCATAAAAAATGAGAGTTGAAGAGGGAAGTCCCTGTGATTGCTAAGTTCCAAAAGGGTTCCCCATGCTTATCACCTCTGGGTGATAGAGGGTGTCACATCTATGCAGTCATAGAATGGAGTTAACTTAATCACTTTCTTGTCCCTGAGACACAATGCCTGACACCTAAGACTTAAAGGAGAGGTTTATTTTGCCTTAGGTTTCAGCCCACACTCAGTGGGCTGCACAACAGACAGCATGGCAGAGGGGCATGGCAGAGGGAAAGCTACTCACCTCATGGGGCTCAGGAAGTGGAAAACAAAGAGAGGAGCTGGGAAAAAGAGATGAACTCTTCCAGGCCAGGCCCCTAGTGATCTGCCTCTTCTGACCAGAACCCATCTCTTAGCACAAGTCAGCTATGAGCCCCAATAATCCAATCACCTTCCAAAAGCTCTGCCTTTGAGTGTAAGAGGCTCTTAGGGAACTTCTAGATATAAACCATATCAGGGCAATCTTCACAAACAGTGGGGTATGAGTGATATGACAGCAACAGCTCCTGAGAGCTCATCACAAAGGCCACTGAGGCTCTGCCTTGCTCTGTCTTAAATTGGCTTCTGGGATTGGGATGGAGGCTGCCATGTTGTGAGGACACACAAGCAGCCCAAGGAAGAGGAAACGGCCTTCCCATCCAAACCAGCACCCATCACAGACATGGGAGCAAAGGATCAAAGAGGGGTCCCTGCAGCCTGGCTGGTGTCTTAGCTGCAAGCAAGGCCCTATGCCAGAGCCACCCAGCCACGTCCCTCCCAGGTTCCTGTTCCAGAAGGCAAGTGGGTGAGATGGTGTTGATTGTTTTAAGCCACAATGTTTAGGGTGACTTGCTGCACAGAGATCTATAACAAACACACAGCTCCTCCTTCACCCCTTCCTGCCTTCCCCCACAGTCTGACCTACTGGCCTTTCAGAGAAGCAAGGTCAGTGACCCCAGTGTCAAACTCAACCCTTCTCGTGCTGCAGTTTGAATGTGTCACCCAAAGTTCACATGTGGGAAAGTTTTTTCTTGGCAGTGCTGACAGTCTAACCCAGGGCCTTGGGGAAGCACTCTAGCACTTTGTACTGAACAACACCTCAGTCCAGAAGCTTAATCCTCAAAGTGACAGCAGGTGGGAGCCTTAAGAGCTGAGGCTGAGCCTTCATCAATAGGCTAGTGTCACTATGGCAGGAGCAGGTTGGTTAGTTCCGATGGGGCTCCTGATCACAGGATGAGCTCAGCCTCCTTCCTCCTTCACTCTCTGCAGCACCTGTGCTCTTTTACAGTGCGCTGGCATCCACCACATTAGGATGCAGCAAGAAGGCCCTCACCAATTGCAACCCTTTGAGTCTGGGCTTCCCAGCCTCCAGAACTAGACACCACATAAACTTCTATTGTGCATGCGTTACCCTGTCTGTTACAGCAGCAAAAAGTCTAAGACACCCTACCACAGACTACTCTCCTGTGTCTCCATGTCCACCCTTGGCCGTAGCCACCTACTCCCTCATCTGCCCCTCAGCCCTTTTCTTATCCCCAGCATCCAGTCACAGACTGCTGATCCCACCTCCTGCACATCTCTGGATTCCTCCCACTCCTGGCTCTGCCCAGCACAGGTCACACCCCCACCTATAGCAGCAGCCCCTCCCTTGCCTCCATCCCTGCCACCCCTACATTCATCCATTCCCTTCCCTGGCCACCATGAAGGAAGGGACTTTCTAATACATAGAACTAATCACAGTGCTCCTGCTCCAGAACACTCCATGGCTCCCCAGTTGTCCAGAGGCTAAGGCCCACATCCCTCATGTTAAAAGACTTTTACGACTGTCCTCCAGTTACCGCTCCGGCCTCATCTTTAGCTTTCTTTGTCTCAACTCTGATGTTCCACCACGATGGAGCCACCCCCAATTCTTTGGACCCAAATGTTTCATGCCTCCATGTCTTTCCCCACACTGTTCCCTCTACCTTGATTCTCTTCCCCTTCTTTGCCTAGAAAACCCCTACTAACCTGTCAAGACCCAGCCATCTTGATCTGTCATGCCTTTTTCTTGTCATGGTATTTTGTTGGACTGCAATGATCGATTACCTATTTTGTCCCTTATTAGACTTGAGAAGACCAATAGACTTGAAAAGCTTGAGAACAGAGCGTGTCTTTCTCCTCTCTACAGTCTCAGCACTGTTCTTGGTGGCCAGCACAGAACCCATAAAGCTCCTTACAATGGAAGCCCTTTGAAGTCAATGCCTCTGACCCCACTTTGGATAGAGACACTATACAGGGCATGAACTAACCTTCCTTGCCCACAGGCTTGTATCAATGCAGATGCAGAGATTTTCTTGGAGATCGCCCAGTAAACTGAGGGTATCAGGTCTGGAGAGATCAAATAACTTGCCTACATCAAGCACCTTGTGTGATGAATGTTCACATCTGGGCTGCATCACTGCTTTCCTAAAAGGTTTCGAGCCCTTGCTTTAGCCCTGCACTGTGGCCTCGAAGTCTGTATCCTTTGAGTTTTTTTGTTTTGTTTTTTGTTTTGTTTGGTACCAGAGATTGAACTCAGGACCTTGTGCTTGCGAGGCAGGCGCGGGAACCACTGAGCTAAATCCCTGGCCCTTGAGTTTTTACATATTTTATAAGCATCTTGTCTCCATGTGTTGCTATGCCAATGTGTCTGCTCCCTACCTTACCTTCCTATGTGTTGCTCTGGACCCCCAGGAGACAGGTAGACCAGACCACCAAGCCTGAGGGAGCCAGGTGGAAAGGAAGATTCAGGGTTCCAGACTGAGATTCAGACTTCCTGGGGGAACACGGATGCTTCAGTTCAGGGGCTTTGCAATGTCTCCTGCCCTCTGCAGTGTCCTCCTGCCCTCCTCCAGACAGGAGAGTCATGGAAACTGGAGGATGAAGAGCTAGGTGGAATGTCTGCATGACAGCCAGGCCTGCAGGGTCACTTTCCCCACTGCTGGGACAAAACACCTAACACCACAGCTTAAAGGAGAGGGTTCTTTGGGGGCTCACGTGTTTAGGCCACAGTTGGCTGGCTCAAAGGCAGGAAGGCATGGTGGAAGGGTCTGGTGGAAGAAAGGTGCTCACCTCGTGGTAGCCAGGAAGCAGAGAGTCAAGCGAGGAGCCAGGAAGGGAGATTTACCCTTCTGAATCACACACACAGTGACCTGCCTGTTCTGTCCAGACCATATCTCCTAACCGCATATCAGCTGTAATGCCCCCATAATCCAAGCACATGAGGCTTTGGGGGCCATTTTAGGTCTACTCCATAGCACATAGGTAACTCCACAAAAGAGAAGGAAGAAGACTCTGGAACCACAGGTTTTACCTTCCCCGAGCCCCCTGCCTAGGGCAAAATGTATGGTGGGAGGGATAAGGGGCAGGCAGAGGGCCATGGCAGGGAAGATCAGGAGCAGCCTTGGGAGCAGTAGAGAAGCATCCCTGAGTGCTTCAGCCACTCTCCTTTACCTGGGCAAGTTCCCTCCTTCCCTCCTCCCTGTCACCACCAGCCCCCCTCTCCAAAATGCTGACGGTGGGTCTTATCTTCCCTCTGAGTCCCTCTCCACTTCTCTGGGCCTCATTTTCTACATCTGCTAAATGGGACCAACCCACCCCACCTGCCCAGGCCATGAGGCCCAAGCTCCCAGGAGCACAGCCCCTTCCCAGGGCCTGCCATTCTGCAGATGGTGCTCCTCATGTGGCTGCCAGGTGGATTCCCAGCCCCCTGCTCTCCTTCCCCAGTGCTGGGGAAACTGCAGTCCTGCCCCTGTGTCCCCCACCCACCCAGCTCTGGCAGCCAGCTCTCTCCTTGGCATGAGCTGGCGCCTCACCCAGGAGGGGAGAGCAGCTGTGGAGACGGTGGGAGAATTCCTCCCGCTGCTGGATTTGTAAAACAATTGATTAAAGACAATGCAATTAATTATTCTTTGATGAAATAGTGGAAATTACCCAAGAAAATGAAGATTTCAGCAGCAGAACATTAAACCCCTCTAATTATGTCATTTCTGAAAAAGGGGGAGAGGGATAAAGAGGATAGAAATGGTGGGATAGAGGAAGAAAAAAGGTTTAAAAATAGATGGGGTGACCTTGGGGGTCCATGCAGGCTGAGCGGGAGAAGGATGGATGAGGGCACCGCCCTGGGCCTCGGCCATATTGCTCCAAAGGAAAGATGAGCTACAGAGCTCTCTGTGGGGAGCCAGAAGCTGCCTGGAGGGCCAGACACTGAGACACGTGCCTTGGGTGCTGAGTTTATTATCCTCACACTGAATCCAAGCCTCCTTCCCCTTTTTAGATACGACAGAACATGGCTCAGAGAGGTAACATGACTTGCCCAAGGCTACACAGCTACTAACTAGTAGAAATGGCCTTGAACTCAGGTCCAACTCTAGAATCTGTACTTTTCAGCCCAACCTGGCTGGACTTTGCCCTAGCAGCCACTGCAGATCCCAGCTTCCTGAAGGTCTCAGTGGTCACTACCTCTTGGGGCTGGGTGTGCAGGATAGGTGGCAGCCAGGTGCTGACATCTCTGCCTATCTGAAGTGGGGCCAGAGGTCCTCTGGGAAGGGATCTTTCTGCCCCTCTGTTCCTCTGTTATCCCTCTGGATGTGCTTTTTAGGCCAGGGAGTAGTGGCAAGTGGGTCCTGCTATGGACGTGGTCCAGCTATCTCTCTCTGGGAGCCTCAGAGACTGTAGCCCCAGGACTAGCAACTCGAAGACCAAGATTCTAGCCTGGCTCTGCTAGGATTGCTGGATGGCCTTGAGAAGTTCCCTTGCTTTCCTGGGCCTCAGTTTCCCTTTCTGCGACAGGGGATATATCTGTTGGTCCATGTGAGGGTACTGAACACAGCCTGCCTCAACTCCAACAGTGAATTCAGTCCCAAGGGACAAAATCAGCTCAAGAGTGGGTGGGGAGAAGAGGTACGTGGGGGCTCCCAGCACACTGGAGGAAAGCTACAGGTTCCCGCCTTGGGGGCTGGACTGGAGGGGACAGAAAGGAGCTGTGTGGGGACAGTGGGGTGACAGCCACCCCTAAGAAGAAGAGGACCTGAAACGGGGTTAAATGATCACCCGGGAGCCGCCCAAGGGTCCAAGAATGGCCAAGTGCTCCCAGGGCCAAATGCAGAGCAGCCTTGACTCTTTCCCAGCTCTGCTAGGATTCTTTTTCAAAGCTTGCTCTATGGCCCCTGCTCCTGGACTCCATGTGGGCCAATCCCATAATTTTTAAGGACTCTCAGCACTATCAGTCTCATTTTTATGAATTACAATTCCAATCCAGCATCAGAACTCCAAATCCTCATCAGTCTTCACAGTTCTTCCCTCTCCTACTAGGGCTGGTCAGGCTGAGAGGCCTTAGATGGGGTGTGGGGCTGGTCCACTGGGAAGCCCAGGCATAGAGGTTCCCTCTGTGGCACTACGAGTGGGACTTCTAGAGATCCCCTTGCTGGGATCCCACAGCCAGGAGTTCCCTGCCTGAGCAATGGTGTCTGCCCCTGCTACCTCTCATCTCCTGCTTCGGGGGTTCATCCCCTCAGACTCCAAGAAGTTACCTTGCTTTGCAGGTGGCCTCCCTTATGATGGTTGCTCTGAGCCACAGAACGTGGGCTTGCTCTACCTCCCCATCACTACCCCTTCCAGACTCTTCTCAAGCCAAGGTCACGTTCAGGGGGACACATGTCAGTTTCTCCAAGTGTTTTTCCTGGATCAAAGTGTTCTTCCTCCTCCCCCAAATTAAGGGGCCCCATCCCACATTAAGGAAGGAATTCTCACTGCCCACATCCCTGGTCCATCCTGATCACTCTCACTTGCCTTACTGTGGCCTGGAAATGGGTGACAAGGACCACAGAACCAACTTGTGGCTGTCATCTTGCAAGGACTGAAGAGCTCTGCGTCTCCATGGAGAATGTAAGGGTTCCTGGCACAAGAAGCAATTCCAAAGGAGCAGTGTCACGTTGGACACCCAGTTAAGAAGAAACCCCTGCTCCTCCTGATAACTCGGACTCCACTGGCCACATTCCTGTCCCTGTCACCCATCCTGGGTGCAGCCTTAACCCTCTCCCTGGGGCAGGAGACAATGGCCTCATGTCCACTGCCAGTACCTTTACTCTAGCCTCTCAAAGTTCCTGGACAACATGGCTGTGGCCTGGGGCATTGCACGAAACTGAGCATCTCACAGCCAGCTGCTGAGCCAGGAACCAACCCAACCTGACTCATAGATCTGTACTCCTTCCTCTCTGGCAGAGAGGAGCTGATCTAATGAAGGGGCTGAGGCAGAGAGAACCCCTTCCCCTCAGAAGCAGTAGCAAGGGTCTGGTAAGAACAAGGTTGGGAGCAGAGGAATCACTTGAATCCTGGTGCTACCACTTGGCAGCTGTCACTTCTGAACAGTTTCTCCCTCTGCAGAATGGGTATGATAATCCTGAGCCCATGCAGTGCTGGGAAGAGCAATTGGGATGAGGTCCTACCCCCTCACTGGGCTCTACCCCAAACCACACCAGTTTTCTGGCTGAACTGGGTCTTGAGCCTCCTCCTTGTGCCAAGGAGAAGAAGGCTGTGGTGTGACATGGACACTGGAAGGTCTTTAGAACTGGCATGGGGACTAAACCCAGCTGGGAGGGCTGTTCTTCCCAAGGGCTGCTCCCAAGCCCCTCCCACCAGGGAGGCACTCCTGCCCTTCCCCCAGCTCCGGCACAGATGGCAGGAAGGAAATGCCAAGGCATGGAGGCAGGGAGGGGCTGCCCAGCCCCCAGCAGCTCCAGCCCTTGCCAAGCTTCCCACAGGAGGAAGAAGCAAGCCCCCTCCCCCGTCTATGGCACTGCCCCTCAGAGAGCCACAGCCCACTGATGCCCTGGTGCCTTGCATCCTGTTGTCATGGTAACCAGGACTAGCTGACGTGCCGACAGGCAGACCAGGAGCTGCTGCCACATGAATCATTTGAACTTGATGTGACAGACACAGGCGCACGGCCTGCATGGTGTGGGTATGTGTGTGTGCGTGTGTGTGCACGCGTGCGTGTGTGTGTGTGTGTGTGTAGGGAGGTGGTGCCCTTGTGGGCAGGGATCCTGGCTGGGCAGAGCAAGCCATGACAGGTTTAGGGGCCTATGACACCTGAGAGACCCTAGAGGCCCCGCCCCTTGGACCGGCCAGCTCCCATTTCCTCATTTATAAAATCAGGAGGATGGACTGGGTGGAAAGATGACATAGAATAGTAGGCGCGGGCTTGCTTTGTGAATGGAAACATAACACAAATGTGGCTGTTGTGGAAAATCCAAAGGCTCTGACCTCACCCAGACTTAGGCCTCAGCCTCCTTCTGCCGTCTGCTGGCTCTGAAGGTGCCAGCCCTAACTTTCTGTTCTGTAGAATGGGGAGAACACCGCCTGCCTCACTGGATTCAAATTGCCACCTAGTCATGTCATAAAATCCCACTCATGTACCAAGCCTGAGCTGGGTGCAAGGGACGCAGTGAAAGCTGAGCTACTTCTTGCCCTCACCGACTGATATTTGAGTGGAAGGGCAGATTCAAAGCAAGCACACAGACAACCAAAATAAGTCAGGTTGTGATGTCACTGATGAATATCAGTGAGGGCCTGGGATGCCAAGCAACTGGGGCGAGAGGGCTGATTTTAGAAGGACAAGCAGAGGGTGAGAGGTGGCACCTCCACTGCCACTTCAGTGAGGAAAAGGGGCTGGACTCTCCAGCAAGGACAGGAGAGCTTCGGTCCCTGGGACATTAGGGCAGGTGTCCGGTGGCAGGAAAGAGCCAGTGCCTTCAGCATGCAGAAGGACGACCGCTGGCCAGGCCTGGCAAACAAGCATGTGTGAGCTGGTAGGTTTGTTCCCACTGCAATGGGAACGGGAACGTCTTGCTGCCTTAAGAAAAGAAGCAATGGGATTGGCTCTCCATTGGCATGCTCAGGCAAAGGGCACAGGCTGGCACTGGGAAACCCCTCTGAAGCCAGTCCAGGTAGAAGACCATTGTGGAGCTGCAGGGCAGAGATGAGAATGGTGTGGAAATCGTGCAACAGAGATGGAGGGAAGTGATCAGAGTCAAAATCATTTGGGGAGGAGGAACTGTTAGGCCTCCTTCATGGTCTAGACATAGAGGTGAGGGAAAAGGGAGAGTGTGACATTAAGTCTCTGTCTTGAGTATGTGGGTGACTGGTGGTGTCTATTTCTAAGCTCAGTTATCTAAGTTTTCCCTCCTCTGTCCCCCTGTTCCTAGGAGACTTCCTGGTAGCTCTGGAAGAAGTGTATGGAGAGGCTGCAGGACAGGGCCCCTCGGTCAGAACTCTGGTTTGTAAATGACAGGGACACAACTGAGACATCAAGGGGATGGAAAGGGGTTCGCTGGCTTACAGATTCCCAGGTACTGACCCACAGGAATGGCCAGGAGTCCCCTCCTTGCCACTCAGCTGTCCCACCTGCAGACCTGCCTCTGCCCGGGCACTGAGCTCACTAGAGTTTTTTGTTTTTAAACTGAGATCAATTTTTATTTTTAAATTTTTCCTCTTCAGTAGCTGGCTTGGCCACCTTGGTTCTAAAAGTAATGAGATACATGATAATGCATCATTAGTGAAGAGGGAAAAAACTATCCCAGAAGCACACATTTTTTTTTAATTACTAAAGATTTACTAGAACTACTCACACACAAAAACAATGAAAGTAATTTGAAAAGAGGAAATCTGAAAAAGTTCATGATCACACTCTCTCAATTTTTATATTCTATAACTTCCCAGGAAGACTGACTGTTGCATTCCCAGTCCAAAACCTTGGAGAAGAACTTTAATTGGGCCAGCCTGAATCATGTGCCACCCAGGGGCAGCCAGCGATGGGCAGAGCATGGCTCCTGTAAGAAAGTGGCAGCTCACACATGGTTGCAGGGCTGGAGGGCTGGGAATGAGGGAAGGGTACAAAGGACATAATGTCCTCAGTGTCCCTTACACAGAGTGAGTGTCAATGAGCAGAGAAATGGAAGGAGGGAAAGTTTGCAAAAGCTTGGAAAACTGAGCAGCTGTCATTCAGATATCCAGAAGGGGGCGAGCGAAGGAAGAGTCCATGGGCCTAAAAGAGCAGAGGATGGAAAACACTGTCCCAACAAAGGAAAGAAGAAGGGTTCATAGTGTGTCTGTCCACACGAGAGGCCAGAAGAGCAGTGCCCTGGCTCAAGGTGGTTGGGTGAGCCTAAATATAACATCTGTTAAAGGCTGGAGGAAGACCCTTTGTCCCCAGATACTGGGATTACCAGGCAATGGTCTGCAGCTCAGGGATGAACTGAAAAAGCAGACAAAAGTGGAGGGCAGTCAGTTGCTTTCTCAAGAGTTGGAAAGTCTCCTAGCTCAGTGGTGCCGCTGCCTGCCTCACAACCACAAGGTCCCGAGTTCGATGTCCGGCACCAAAAAAAAAAGAGTTGGAAAGTCTCTGTCTACTCCCTAAATATGCAACATTTGGCAAGTTAGACTTTGAATCTCCAAGCCTCAGTTCGCTCAGATTTAAAGTGGTGAATGTGAAACTGAAATAATACGTAAATGAGAGCACTTCTCATGTAAGATTGAATGAAGATTAGATGAGATAAATTATGTAAAATACCTACTACAGAGCCAACACACAGTAAGCCCTCAATAATGTCATCTAACCTTTTTTGTTACTATTGCAGAGGAGGTGTGTGGAGAAGGTAGGCCAAAAAGAGTTCTCTTGAACTTTTGAGCATTAATGAGTTAGTTAACAGTGGAGAATGCAGGAGACTTTAATTTGTGGCCAATGACTTTACCCTCGGCAATAATAATAGGAGCTCTACTTCCTGTTATCTTGCTCTGTATGGTACTCTGGGTTACTTTACTCACATTGTATCATCTAATCCATAAAACAGTGATTTGAGACAGTGTATCAGTTAGCTTTTGCTGCATAATAAGTTGCCCCGATCCTTATGGGTTTAAAACAAACACCACTTACTTGTTAAGTTCATGATTCCATGGCTTAGAAATTCAGCTGGGCTATTCTGTTCTTGGCTGGGTACACTTGATGCATCAGCAGTCAGCTTCAAGTCAGTTAAGTGGCACTGCTTCTGAGGTTGGCTGGCTGTCACTGGAGTGATGGGAGGGACGGGGCCATGTGTCTCTCTTCATCCAGCAGGACAGCCCTGGCTTGTTCACACTGCTGCTGGGCAGGGTTCCAAGAGAACAAGCGAAAGCATTCAAGGCCTCTTGAGGCTTGGGCTCAGAGCTGCCCCTGTCACTTCTTCCACATCCTGTCGTCCACAGTAACTACAAGGCCATCCCAGAATCAAGCTAATCTCTGAGAACCTGCAAAGGTGTGTTGCTGTGAGGTGTGCTCAGAGAGGATGTAGCCGCTTCTGCAGTCCGCTACAGATAGGTACTGGTATCGTTGTCATTTTATATATGAAAAAATTGAGAACCAAAGAAGTAACAATCTCTTGCCCAAATTATACAGCTGGCAAGTGGCAGAGCCAGGATTTGAACTCTGGGGTCATGTGCTTGACTGCATAGTGGCATTCAAACTCCATTCTCTCAGGGAAAACTGCCAGGGCCCTGGGTGCCACAGTCTGACTGTCACCAGTGAGCTTGTCTGAGACGAAGATGAGACAGGATGATGGCAGGAAGTTCAGTCTGAGGCAGGTGAGCCTCAGAGGATTCAGGCAGAGCTGCGGCCATGCCAAAGATGCCCATTTTGTGACATGGACTGCAGTCTGCCTCACAAAGGCACAGAACTCTCACAGACAGCCTGGAGCTGTCCCTCTTCTAGGCAGAAACCTCATCCAGGCCTCAGGCTGGCAGGGCCCCAGGCTGAGAGAGCTGCCAGCCCACTCATGGTGACAGGGCAGGCCAAATGATCAAAGAGATGTCACGAGGTGAAATAAAAGATCTGTCCTCTCAGAAGGACGCTCAGATGGCCTGTGCCCGTCCTGAGGGTGAGCAGAAGGCACTGGGCCTGCCCTGCGACTGCCCTGCCTCCTCACCTCCACTGCCACTGGCCCCTCCCCCACAGAGACACCAGAGCCACGAGCACAGCTGTGCCCAGCCAAGCTGCCGGGTGCCAAGACGGGCCTGGCGGGCTCCCTCTCATCTGTCTCTCTTTAGCAGGAACAAATGGGAATGAGGGAATCAATTAACAAGGCTCCTTAGCCAAAGACTGCCGCTCCCTCCTCCCCAACCTATTAACCCTTTGCTTCTAGGCTGGCCTGCAAGCTGGTCCCTGGAGCACCAAGCCCAGTGCCATAGTCCTGCCTTGTCTACGCCAGATGCCGGTGGCAGGTACCAAGCTGAGGAGTCAGGGCCAAAACAAGCACCTTCAACAAAATTTGGGGTCAGTCTTGAAGATTACTCAGGGATTCTGGCCTATGGGGCAGATCTGGTCCTTTCTTTTCTCCCCACAAACCTGGGACCCCCTCCTGGCTCAAAAACTCCTGAACAGAAGGGACAGGCCTAACAGTGGCCCTCAGCCTGGCAGAGTGGGTCTCAGCCAGGCCCCACCTGCGGCCCACACTGAGGCCGGGAAAGGTGGGGGCTCAGGGGACAGGGTAGGATGCATCAGGTCACATTGAGTGAGCCCTGACAAGGTTCACTTTGAAAGGAAAAGGTGAGCGCTAAGCATCCTCTCTGGGGAATTCAGAAAGGCACCCAGATGGGTCTGGGTTCAAGTCCCAGCTCAATAGCTAACATGCGGCCCGATAACACTGTGAGTTCTTAAAGGCCATGCTCTCCCTCTCACTTTCACCAAACATCTTCGCTGCTTGTCCCAGCATCTGTCCCTGGTCTCAGTGGTTGGGCTTCAGTCTTGAGCCCTCAGCATTACACAGGTGCCTGTTCCACCAGGTGTGCTGACACTGTGGTCACCCCAGCTACAGACAAGAAAACAAAGACATCCAGCTCCCAGAGTGCTGGAATTGCAACTGCATGCCACCATGCTTGGCTTTTTTTTTTTTTTTTTTTTGAGACAAGGTCTTGCTTTGCAGTGCAGGCTGGCTTTGAACTCACTATATAGCCCAGGCTGACCCCAAACTCACGATGATCCTCCTGCCTCAGCCTCTCCAAGTGCTGGGATTACAGCCATGTGTCACCACACCCAGCTTATTCTTGTCCTTTTGTGTTCAAAAGATACTCTTCTAAGTTAAGAAGAAAAAAATAAATAAAAACTGGATGTAGCTTGGATCAAGATAGCCACCCACCTCCATACCAAAGGGCTCTAAGCACAAAGGTGACAAGAGGGATGAGAGAGGACAGGGCAGCAGGGAGGACCACCCATCCAGCCCCGCCCACAAGCTCCAGTGGTTTCCAGAGCCAGGAGCCACATGGGAACCAATTGTGCCTAAACGCCATGCTCACTCCACCCAGGAGCGCCAGCTCTGCAGCCCACCAGGCCTGGGAGTGTGTCGGTTCACCCACCCTCCACTCATTCCTCCACTTCAGCAGTGAGCAGAGACACCTACTGTGTCCTCCACCATTCTGGGTGCAGCGGACACAGGAGTGCCTGGCCTTGGAGGTTGCTGGTGATTTGCAGTCTGCTATTCGCCAAAGATCCAGCAGGAGAGGGTGGTCTGTGCCCTCAGCTTTGACTCAGTCCCATCCAGATCATCCAATGGGCAAAGCCTTCTTGACCATCTTTATACCCCAGAAAACTTGTACATGGTGGAGCCCTGGGTAAGCAGAGGGATGTCAAGAAGGAAGTGTGGAGGAGAGACCTGGGCAAGGCGGAGATCCCTGGAAGCCCAGTCACCCAGTAAGCGGAAGGTGTGCTGAAGCCCCCGAGCTGCTCAGTTCCAGGCAGGCTACAGCTGGACTTTGTTCCCATCCCTTCAGTATGTTTGCCAGCCACCCCACCCACAAGATATCTGGGCTGCTAAAAATCCCAGAGCCTTACCCTGGCCCCAAGTTCAAGACTCTCCTGCCAGGGCTCTGATTGGCGCAATTTGAATCACAGGTTCATCACAGAGCCAGTCAACCTTCCCTAAGAGGATAGGACCTGTAAAAGATACCAGCTCTCATTCCAAAAGCAGGGAGGAAATGATGCCTGAAGATAAAACCACAGATGGCCACCAGACCAACCTTAGGCATGTGGAGACACACTGAGCCTCACTTTTCTGGCCTGTAAAATGGAGCTAATAATGGTACCAACATTTCGGGGCTGGCTTGAGGATTAAATAACTTGAATGAGAGTGCTCAGCACACTCCAGTGGGTATTAAAGAAGTTTGACTTGGGAGATCTCTAACATGGAGTTGTCCAGGTTGATCCCTCCACCCCAACCCGGCTCTGATGCTCTGGGATCCCATGGACCAGGTGGTGAATGAGCAAGGAGCCTTCTCCTCTCAGTGATCTAGCTCTGGGGGACTTCTGCTCTGCCCCAAACCTTCCAGGCTCTGGCTGGTGTCCTGGGAAGACCACACATATGGCTGTCCAGAGCAGATGGCCAAGTTCAGGTCTCAATTCTGGCTGGGTGATCTTGCTCAGGCACCTTAAATCCTCTGTGCCTCAGCTTCCTCATCTCTAACAATGGATCAGTAATAGAAACTCCCTCAGAGGGCTGTTGTGTCCACAGCCCAGCATGTGGCAAATGTCATGTATTAGCCACTCACATTAACACTGGCTCCTGATCCATCCTGTTGTGGAAATAGCATGGATAGCAAGAGTAAGCTGAGTGCAGGCACACAGCAGTAAACAAGACTGACTGACGCCACCCCTGTCCTCCTTGAGCTCCCATTCCGGTGGAGGAGATGCATCAACAGGCAATTTCAATGCAGCGTGACCAGGGCCACTCTCAAGGGAGGCTGGGGGCTGTGCAACCAGAGGAGGGGCCCAGCTCCACAGAGAGAGAGCCAGAGGTGGCCACAGCGGGGGTGATGCCTGGGGGACAACGCGAGAGGTCTGGGTGAAGGAAGTTCAAGGTGGGGTCCAAGCGGAGGGACCAGACGGGACCAGAAACTTTACCTTGAGAGCCAGCATGGCGGGGTAGGGTATGGGCTATTCTCCATTGCTGATTCTGGTGGACTGATCATGGGAATGGATGAGCATGGAGGCCACCCAGGTGGTGGCAGCCACACTCCGGGGCCCAGTGTGAAGCCTCCGCTCGTGCCTCTCCCTGGACTGTGTGTGACTGGCTGAGGCTGTGGGTGTGTGGGGGGGATGGTGCAGGGTTGTGTGTGAGACATGTGAGTTTGGAAGGAGTGGGCTTGGTACGCCTGTGTGAGACAGTTCAGGGTGTGTCCGCGTGGGTGATGCATGTGTGTGTCCACGACTGTCCCTAAGACTGTGTTAGAAGTGGCTGCGTGTGGCTATGCATCACATGTGTGTCGTTCTGTAGGTGTGTGTGTAAGACAGGGCAAGGAGAGCTACTCCCTCCTCTTCCACCATGCCCCCCCCACACACACACACAGCTGGGAGGGGTGGCTGCCACAGCCAGTCAGAACTTGCTAATTTGCATGTTAATGAAGCCCGGGGAGCTCTCCAGCTCCAGACTGACAGGAGCCCCCAGGCCCCCATCCTCTCTGACACGAGGGGAAGGGAGCAGGAAGGCTGAGGATGCTGAGAGCTGGGCAGGCCTCAGGGAGGAAGCTGCCCTCTCTCTCCAGCCCTGTGGTCACTCTGCTTTCCCTCCCAGACTCTGGGCTAAGGGAGAGAGCACAGATGAGAGCCTGAGCCCGGCTATCCACCCTGCTCCCTCCATGAAGCACCGAGCAAACCACCCCCACACCCAGAGATGGCCTCTGACAGCAGTGTTGCCCACACAACCAGGGGCCCTGTCCTGCCCCTGGGCCAGCCTGCAGCTGCATCCCAACTGGGCAGGCTCAGCCTGTGTGGCCTGGGGGTCCCTGTCCACCCACCACTACCAGAGTGCTGCCAGTAGGGGCAAAGCAGGGCAGGAAGGAGGCCAAGGAGTAGGCTCTGAAGATGTAATGCATGGGGAGACTGGGATAACCATGGAGGGCACCCCCTTCTGTGCGCCCAGGTGGGGAAGGGTGGTGGCCTGCAGGAAAAGTGGAGCTTCAGTGCTCAGATCAACAGGCCAGTGTCAGCCCAGCTCTTGGGCCTCCTAGTATTTCATCCTCAGGCCTCTCACCCTCGAATTCTTGCCTTGCTGCTCCGTGGACCCCTCACCCTCCCCATCCCCCATCAACCCCCAAGCCCTATCCCTTCCTCCTCCCTTCCTTTCCTTTCCTTTCCTTTCCTTAACCAGCCATGTCCTACTGGAACCTGAGCCCTTGAAGCCTCCTAAACACAAGGTCTGGCTTCCTCTCAGAGGTGTGTCCCTGCCTGGCCCCTCCCTCCTCAGCCTGGCCGGTCAGGCACTTCCTTCCTTTCTTCCTTTGCCTCCTCTTCTTCTACCTCTCTCTGCCCCGGGTCTGGCCCATGCTCCTCTGTCTCTCCCTGAGCTTGGGTCTTCATCTCTCCCTCCTTCTTTTACCCAAATGCTCAAATATTTATATTCATTCCATCTCTATCTCTGCCTGGCTCGCCCTCTGGGTCCCTGGGCACCCACCCCTGCCCCTCCCCCATCTGCCCATGCCTGGGCCTGGTCCCCAGATGTGCCCTCACCAGAGGTGGAAGGCAGAGAGGTGAGGGCACCTTGGGCCCTGGGTGTCTGCAGGTGAGAGGAGAGAGAGGCAGTTGCTGGTGTTAATTGCAGGGAGGATATCTGGCAGAAATAAGGTGGTTTTTCTGCTTCAGTGACGACTGTTACAATCAAATTGTCCACAGACAATTAGCAGAGTGGGAGAAATAAGAATTAGATTTCTAATTATTTTCCCAGTAAAAGCCGCCCTGGACCCTGTGGGTGAGGGGGAAGGGCTTTTCAGTGGCACTAACAGGCGCTCCCTCCACCCCCCAGCAGAGCCCCCCTGGGAGCTCGGGCAGGGGAGCCCCACACAGGAGTGGGTAGAGACTGAGGCAGGCACCCCAGCCCAGTCCTAAGCACCACCAGAAAGGGAGGAAGGAAAGGCCAACCGTGCTGATCTCTGGGGTTCTGGAAAGAGCCAGCAATGTGAAGCCTTGGGTCCCAGTATCGACTTTGACACTATTTGTTGTCACTTCCCATTTCTAGTTTACCCCAGTTTACTCACCCCAAAAATGGGGGGTGGATAAGTCACAGGTGGTAGAGCTGTGAGGGGTAAGTGAAGGAAGTGGTAAAATAGCTCCCAGAGGTTGGCAGAGAGCAGGGTGTCCTGCCTGCCCCCACCCGGGTCCCTAGCCCCATGCTCACAGCATGATGTCCACACTCACATGCCTGCCTGGATGTGCAAGACCATGGAACACTCCCATGTGGGAAGCCTCTCCACACCCCTCTGCCTCCCTGAACACCTAGATCTGTCTCTGTCACAGAGGGAGGGGACTCTCAGAGAAAGCAGGGCTGGACCCAAAGAGTCAGTGGGTGCAGAGCCTAACTCTTTCAAAACGCCTTGCCCTCAGCTGTGTGAGCCTCAGTTCCACATGTCCAAGGAGGCAATTGGCTATGCCTACTACACAGGGTTGAAGCAAGGGTCCCATGACACCTGTGTCATGCCTGGCCTGCTACATGCAGTCAGTGAAACACTCACTGTTCCTGGTAAAAATACTAAGATATCCAGGCCTTTGAGAGTAGAGGGAAGGAAGGCAGAGATGGTTCTAGAAGAGAGGAATTTAGGAAGCTGAAGAAAGGGGTGAATATATACCAATCCCCACAGAGTACAGCCTTTGTGAGGGGTCCCAGACACTCAGACACACAGAGGCAGCAAGAGAAGGACCCACGGCCTTGAGTAGGACAGTCCTGGGTTCCTGTATGGGCTGTGCCTTTGCTAGCATATCAGGTCCCTTCCACTCCCCCTCTCCAGACCTGTTTTCCCCTCTGTAAATTGAGAAGAGCAGTGGCTCTTTCTGGAGTTGTTTTGTGGCTCTGACAATGCTTTGTTCCTGGTAACATGCTGTTAGGGGTGGAAGGGATGTGCCACTCTGACTTGGACACCAGGACCACACTCGCCCTACACACAGTGTTGGGATGTGCAGGTGGGAGCGCCAGGCCACCCCAGCTCCCTCAGGCCTGACTCCATTATGAGGGGGAAAGGTCCAGCTCACTAGTGTCCTCTAACTACCCAGGCCTAGTGCAGAGAGGGCCCCTATAGGTGCCACTCGTGATCACTCACTGTCACAGTTGTGTGCACACACTCATACACACATTCTTCCCAGGCCAGCCCCCTCTGCACCCCCAGGAGCTGGAGCCAGGATGTCCCCGAGTGAACTGAGGGGAAGCTCCTGGCCGCACCCACCAGAGCTGTGCTGAGGGAGGCAGCTGCAGGCCAGCTGTGGGTCTGGATGGGGTGAGGGGAGCCTTTCAGAGCCCCAGCTAGAGTCGGGCAGGAGCTGGGCTCCTTGGCAGATAGGGCTTTGGACCACCTTGTTACCTCTGGGCCGGGCACTGAGCTGGGCAAGGATGAGCCTGCCTGCCTGGAGATGATAAGAACCTCTACCTGTATTGATTCCACTGCCAGCTGCCCTTCCTCTGACAGTGACAAGGATCCAGCAGAAGGTGCCCCTCCCCCTCCCTCCCTTGATGGTGTCTCTCTCTTCCTCCCCCACCCCATCTCTCTCTCTCTCCCTAGGTCCCTAGGTCTCCGTGTATCCCTGGGCCTGGGTCTCCCCGCACCACCAGGACCGGGCTATGTAAATGTGGTATTTCTTTCTCATCATCAGGCTGCCTGCCTGGCTCACATTTAATTTGATCGGAGGCGGCGCCTCTGCGGAGCCACTCATCAAAGTGGGAAGACAATTAGGTGAATGTCAGGGTGGCCTGGGCCCCACAGGGGCAACTGGAGCCTGGAGCTGGGACTGTAAAGGGTGGGGGTCAGGAGCCTGGCTGCAATCCTGACCTCCCACTGTGCTGGTCCATACTTGGTGGCCCTGTGCCTGCTGAGTGACCAGTGCAAACCGGGCTCCCCTCTGCCCAGGCCCCTAATTTGAGGGGAGGGGCTGGTGCCCCTGCAGTGGAGGAAAGGCTTGATAGACCCCTCTTGCCCTACACAAGGCCACAGAAAGCAGGCGGCTGAGCATCTGCATGGCCATAGTCAGCTCAACCTCGGGCTGGGTACTTGCTGGGTTTGGGGGAAGACTCAAGCTCTCGAGTAGGTCAAGGTCCTCTGAGAAAATCACACATTCTTTTCACGGTCACTCCCTGGCCTTGCCCATGCTGCTCCCCAGGGTCCCCACCGACGCCTCAGCCCAGCCTTTTAACCCCTCTCTCTTCCTCTGCCCTTCTCTGTGCCTCTCCATTTCTGGCTAGCTCTGGGTGCATCTCTTCTCTCTGCCTCTCTTCACCCTCATGCCTCTCCTACTCAACCTCTTTCTGTTTCTTACATTTGCCCTCCCAGCCCCTTTCTCTGTCTCCCAGCTCCACGCTGACCTCAGCTATTTGACTGTGATTCCCCATCTCTTCCTCCTTGGTTTTATATGACTGACCTGCTCCAAAGGCCCCACTCCCAGAAGCTTCCCCACTACTGCTGCTCCCAAAGACCCCTCCATCAGACCATTCTTCCCACCTAAATCTCTGATCCACCCCCCACACTCCTAGGAGTCCTCCCAATCTGCTGTCAGCACATTCAATGTCTCCCTCCTTTAAAAAAACAGTAATAGTAAAAATATTTTTAAATACTCTCCCTTGATACCCCAGCCTCTTCTGCCCAGTACTTGCCCCTCCTTGTCTCCTAGCAGAAGCTTCTGGAGAGCTGTTTGTGTCCAGGCTCACTATACTTTGCTGCCTTCCCCTGCTGCTTGGCCTGTTCATCTGGCCTCTGTAGCCATCATGCCCTAGAAGCCATCCCTGCCAAGGTCACCAGCAACCTTCTTGTCACTCCATGTCTGGGCATGTCTCATCTGGATGCCAGGACAACATTGGGCACAGATGAACTTGCCTTTCCTCTTGGCTCCCTACAGCTTCCATGATGCCTCTTGCTTTGTCTCTGCTCCTCTGGCTGGCACCTTGCTGGGCTCCTCTCCTGCCCTTGCCTCACTGGGCTCCTCCAGAGCTCTGTCCCAGGCCCCTGCTCCACTCACCCTTGAGAGGACCACTAGGTGATACAATTCCTGCCTGAGGCTTGGAACCCATCTGTATGCCCACAGCCTTGGATCTCCAGCCCCAGCCCAGAGCTGTCTCCTGAGTCGGGGACCTGACCGTCTACTGCTCCTGCATGTTCATGGTGACCTCATACCCAGCATGGCCCACACCAAGCCTTCCCTCCCCGATACCGCACACCAACTCTCTTCCTGGGCTCCCCAGTTTAATGACTAGACTTCCATCTCCCAGTTTCCCAAGCTGGAGGCCTAGAAGTCAAACCAGAGCCCCTTCTCCCATCTCCTCCATGAAGGGATGCAGATATGCTGAGCTTGCCAGTCTGCCTTTGGATATGTCTTTCTCTCCAAAGCTGTGAAAGTCCCTGCTCATCTTTCCCCAGCACAAGCCAGGGTGCTGCACCATGCCTTGGAGGTTTCTTATGCTGTTTACCTCCAAAGGCTTACACAGTCACCTTTGTTCCCGTATGGAATGGCCTCTTCTTCCTCTGCCTGTCCAATCCATTTTGCCCACCTCTTCTTCAAAGCTAAGTTCCAGCCCTGACCCGGAAGCCCCGCTTCATTGCCCCAGCCAGCAGGACCTCCTCCCACCCTAAGCTTCTGGTCTCTTCTTAACTGATCCTGCTGGGCACTCAGCAGAGTCACCTCCAGCTTCCTCCTGCATCCCTGGACTTGTCCATGTCCCAGGCTGCTTCTTGGTAAGTGGGCCCGTGACTGCTCCTGGCCAGTGAGCTGGGGATAGAGGTGACATGGTCTCTTCCTGGCCAAACCACAGAAGAAATGGTGAACAAGAATTAAGATGGTGGATCCTGAAGATCCAAATGTCATAAGGAGCTGAGTCACCCTACAAAGGACAGCAGCTCTGGAGAGAACCCTGGATCTGCAGCAGACTTGGCAGAAACAAACCACACCCATTTGTCGTGTTCATACCCTGAGAACTGGGAGTTGTTTGTTACTACAGCATAGCCTCTCCTATCCTGACTAATATGCCCTCTCTGACCACTGCTTTTCCCTTTTGTGGTCTGAGGATAATCATGGGCAGTTCATGGGATGGTGGTAATGTTTACTTACATAAAGGTCCAGCAATCCATTTCTGAGTGCCCACTGCATTGGGAGGCACCTGTCTATGAGATGTTCTAGCTAGGCAGGGCTGCATGTATCAGAGAAAAAAGGAGATAGCTTCATTTGGCTGCTCATGTTGGGCACTAGAAGATTCTAGACACTGACAAGGAGGGTAATGTTTCCTGGAGTTGTGAAATGAACTAATCCTATCCTATTGGATAATAAATGTGGAGAAAAAAAATGTGGAGACTTTGGTTTTGTCCTGGGGACAAGGAAGAATCAGGGATCTGAAAAGGGCACAGGGGAAATAGGAACAATAGTTATAATCATATCAGAATCATAACATCAGAAACATTCACATAGTGTTGCTATGTGCCAACTACTGCTCCAAGCATGTTCCTTAAATTTATGCATTTACTTCTCACCACAACAGTCCTGTCAGATAGACACAATCACACACACCCCCATTTTATAGATGAGAAAGTTACGGCACAGATAAGGTAAGTAAGTTGCCTGACATCATGTGGTTTATAAATAGTAAAGCCAGAATTTGAATCGGGGCTGACTGGCTTCAGAACTGCTCTTTACCTCTCCATTGTATGGGTTCCTGGGAGTCAAGGGCAATGTGGTCCTGCCCCAGCCTAACACTTGGCTGGATTTGAGCTCCTAGGGTCAAGGTGATAACAGAAGTGGAAGAAACTGAGTTTGTGAGAGTTGATACAAAAGCATGACTTTTCCAGACCCAGGTGACAGAGGCACAGAGCCCACTCTACCCTTTGCTTCCTTGGCTTGATGCAGACCCAAGAACTACTCTGGCATCCAACAGCAGAAGACTTAGAGTCACCTAGAGACCACCCCTCTGTCCTGGTTTGGTGTTCATGGTGGAAGACAGGTGGGGAGGCTTCTGCAGGCATGCTTAAAGAGAGCAGATCTGGATACAGGAGCTTGGGAGGAACAGGATGGTAGAATAGTGGGCTCCTGCAAGGAGAGTCAAGTTTACGTGCCCTGTGAGAAACCACCACCACCACCACCACCAGGAGCCTCCCAGGAATGGAGAGTACTGCATGGGGATGAGTCCAAAACCAGGCAGTGAGCACATGGGGGCTGAGCCTGGGTCATTTGAGCACAGAAATAAATTTAAATATGACATCAATTTTGCACATAGATCCCTTAGCTCCACAACACATCACACAGAAGACAAGGTCCCAAATAATTCTCATTTCAACTTACTTCATGGATGAAGAAACCAAGGGTCAGAGAAGCTGATTGCCCAAGGTCATTGTGCCAAATAAGTAGTAGAGTCTGGGAGACCCCAAGTTCATGCATGGCTCACATCTCCAACTCCTCCCTGGAGTGGCAGTCTTCCTGAGAGAACTCCCTGTGTCCCCAAGGATATCTCCTGCAGCCCAGGTTACCCAGGTCTCCTGCAGCCTGGTGGAGGTCTGTCTGCCAGGATGAGCCTCTGCCTCACCCGCCCACCCGTGTGCTAGGGACAGAAGGGGGACTTTATGTGCAATCTGCCTGACTCTCCAGAAAGCACTTAGGTTTACGATGTGCATGAAATTGATCGCCAGTTGGCGCGGCCCCCGCTCACTCAGTGCCAGCCTAGCGCTGGCAGGAGGCTATCCCCCCAACCCCCACTTTCAAGGAACATCAAAGTTGCCTGCCAAGGCCCCTCATGAGGGTCCTTCTCCAGTAACAAGTGCAGAATGGCGGCAGGGGGGGTGTGCCCAAACGCCTTTCTACCATGCACACACCCCCACCCAGTGAGAGCTAAATAGCTCTATGTTTTATGCCAATTTCAGCCTCTTCTGCTTCCCCTCTAACAAGCTGATGCTTTCAAAGGTTCCACTAATTGGTGTTTGCGCCTCACATGCCACGACACTTTGATAGTCACTTAGGATGTGGGTCCATCTATCACACTCATAGTACAAGGAAGCTGCTCACCTTGCTGCACCAGGGCCTGTAGGCCTGCATGCGCCTGTGCATGGCTAGGTGCACATGTGAGGACACTCACATGCCTCTGTTGTACATGCAGCATACATCTGTAGAGGCACAAGGGCACACGTGTGTGTAGGTGCTCCCTGGAGGGTATCTCTTGTGCATCTCTGTATTTTTTATGTCTGTGAATGTGCACGGGCACATACTAACACCAGTGCACATGTGATGTGCACTTGTATATGTGCACACTTTCCTGGGTAGATGTGTGCCTGTGAAGCAGAGCTTATGTTTCTGCCTGCACAAATGTGCTTCGTATGTCTGCCTGTGGGCTCATATATGCAAATAATGTTTGCATGTCTGCTGATGAGGTACACAGTCATGTCTGACTACATCTGTGGGTATGCCAGCTTGTACCCTTTAGAGCAGGGAGGGGACGGGTGCTCACTGGGGTGTGTGCAGATCACATGTGGAGACAGGTGGGGCTGTGATTCTATGTGCATCTTGGCGTGTGCATATCCATAGGCGTGCATGTGCATGGGCATTTGTGGATGAAACACAGGACAGATGTGGCATCGCAGTCTAGGGTCCTCGGGCTTTGGGTTTGAATTCTGGCTCTGCCATTTTCTACTTTTGTAACTTTAGGTTAATCACATAACCTCTCTAATCTGCAGTTTTCTCATCTGTAAAATGGAGCTAATAAAGCATCTACCTCATATTGTTGGGCAGGTCAAATGGGATGAGACACACAAAGGGCTAGCAGGACTGTTCAGGATGCAGGGCACTTTAGGGACACATGGGGAAGACTTTCCTGCTTTCCTTCCTCCTCCCTGGGCACACCCAGGTGGAGACACTGATCCCTGGCTTCATCACAGAGCTGGCTGTCTGGAAGAGACTTTGTGGGCACCTGGGGAGAGAACTACAAGGATCATGGCAAAGGCCTAGCTAGGCCTGGGTCACACATAAGAGCTCTAACCCTTGAGATCTTTGTCACATACAAAGTGAGTTTGCACTTTTATTTTCTGCCTTTGACAGGTGGGAAACTGAGGTGCAGAAGTAGATAAGAGCTGGTGACAGTACAGGAACTTGCTGTCAGAGGACGTAGCCTGCAACTGGGCTGGTGGAGGCCAGGTTGCCCCTGTCTTTCCTTCCAGAGGATGAAGCTATTTGTGCTATCATGCGCCCCAAGCACAAACACAATTCCTTCCCCTGAGTCCTGCCTCAGGCCGTGTGGGCAACTCCTCCAGGAGTCCAGCCCTCCCCTCAGTAAACACAGTATGGAAACCCAGCTCTGGGATAACCCTATCATATATCCACCCCAGATTTAGGCCCAGAGAAGGGAAGGGGCTGCTTAAGACTACAAAGCAAGAAAGGGCTCAAACAGAGGTTTCCTGAGCTCCAGCACACACCTCCCGCCCCAGCCCCACTCAGCACACTGTCCCTGCATTGGCAATGGCCTATCTGGTGAGTCATGGCTAGGGCAAGCTTCCCTCCTCAGGCAGCTCACAGGCCCTTCAAGCCCACCTGATCAGCACAGAGAAATTTGGGAGCATGAGGCCACTAGGCCTGGGACGCCTTGCCCCCACCTAAGATCACCAGTGCCACTTTGTTTTTCTATATATTTTGCAGAGTAACTTTTGTTACAATTTTAATTTTAAAAATTAAGAGTTTAAAAATCACAAGCAGCATTGCAACCTCGTGGCTGACATTCCCATTACCGATAGCATCATCAACCCCCAAAGTTATCACCATCTCCAACATCAGGATATGACTGCACTCATTCCTCGCCACTTCTACCCCTTAAACTACTGACACACACAAACCCCCAGCCCTTTGTAAATGTGACATGGCCCCAGAATCAAGTAGAAGTGCTCATCTGCCATCTACATGTCATTTCCATCCCCGCCCTGCTCCATGCTCATTCCAGGATCATGTGACCCAAACCCTTCCCTAAACTACCCCTCCCCTCCCCTCCCACCTGGAGGAGGGATAGCCTGACTGAAACTGTGAGCTGAGCTTGCACTCTGCCTTCTTCACTTGGGCAGCAGCCAGCAAGGGGAGCCAGAGGGGCAGGAGGGCGAGTGGCCCCCTCCTCAGGCTTGGCGCCCCACCCACCCAGCCGGTGGCCTGTCTGCCTTCCTGAGCTCATTAACTGCAGGTCACTGTTCAGCAGGAAAGACAAGGCGTGGGTTCTTCGGGCATTCATTAACCGTGAGAGGAACAGTGTGTGTGAAATTAGCAGTCACCTGAGGACCTCGATAATTTCATAATTAGGAGGCCTAATGGCTCTAGCTCTGGATGCCAAATAACTTAACCCCTCACCTGCTGGGCCCCCAACTCCCAGCCCAAGGCTGCATGGGAGAGCTAGCATGCTCACTCTGCTCAGGGTTCCTCTCTAGAGCCAGTCACATTCATTTCTGCCACCCCAGCACCCAGCTCAGAGTTGGCAAGGAGGGAGTGTGAAGCAGTTTATGGAATGAACGAATGCATGAATGAACAGGTGTCCGAACGGGGAAAGAGACCCTGATGCAGGTGCTCAAGGAAGGGATGCTCTGAAAAGGGGTGAGGAAGGGCTCCCCCTGTGCACAAATAGGTGGGCGGATGAGCACATGCCTCTGTGTGTGAGCATGAGGGTACACACACGTGGATCTGGGATGCTGTCTCCTAAGAACGGTGTGTGTGCCTATGTCCAAGCTACCATCTGTGAGCATATTCTGCTGCCTGCTGTCTTTGTGATGGAATCCAGGTGCTTCCCTCAATACCAGCCTCTCTTGGCACCACCTGAGTAATGGTGGCTCCAGAAAGTCTGTATGGGGGAACTTGGGGGTGCTCTTGGCTGGGAAAGGGTTCTAGGGAGCTTGCTTTAGATCTGCATTTGCACAGCAAATGCACTGTTTTTGCTTAGATTGAATATTTATTTGGGATTTGGGGAGACCAACATTAATAATGAGGGACTAAGTTACACCCTTTAGCACAGGGGAAGCAGGTGGGCAGTCTCTGAAGACACTCTCCTTGAGCACGCATGCAAACACACACGCACACACACACATCCCTTTCTGTCTGTCCTCACTCCTTCCGACCTTCCCAGGAACCTAAGCAGGGGAAGGCTGAGCTTGGGGGAGGGTCACCCAGGGTTCCCCGCTGGTGCCGGCCTGAGGACAACAGGTTCTGAACCTCCTGGACCCTCCCTAATTGTAGAGAGGAAGCTGGGAGGTGCTGAGCACAGTGAGAGGGAAGGATTGGGGTGGGGTGGGGGGGATGAGAACAATGAAGGAATAGAGAGGGGAAGGGATGGGGATGGTGGAAGTAAGGGGAGGAGAAAGGATAGGAAGTCTGACGGGGGTGAAAGAGATGAGGGGTGGGGAGAGGACAGAGGCTGAGAGCATTATCAGCACTTAAAAAGCGAGCAGCTCAGTTCTTCTTTGGCACAAATAATGGCTTTTTATGAATAAATCATGTGTCAGACGCCTCCCAGGGAGTGGGCACGGAGGGGGGCGAGTCTGCTGGGCTCCAAGGCTGGCGGGGAAGGGCCAGAAGCAGACCCCCAGCGGAAGGGGTGTTGCCCCCTTTGTCCTGATGGGGCCCAGCAGCACTGAAGCTCTCTCGGGAAGTATCACTGGCCAGAGCCAGGCCAACCTCAGTCATTATTCTGAGGTGGTCTTGTGCTCCTTACCCATGAGGTGGGGTGGATCCCAGGGGCTGGAGTGTCCCTCTGATCCCCTCCTCCCTCCAACAGACAGCAGAGCAGCCTGGAAGATGCTCCTGGCAGAGGCACACCAGCCTGGTGATCCAGAGAGAGAAAGCAGGAGAGAAATGTGCCAAGCCAGGCAGGCACACCCAGGGAGGGAGGGAGGCATGTGGTGCACATGTGGGGTCTCGGAGAGCAACTCACAGGCAGGCCTCCATAGCCCCGCACACACATGTGGGCACTCAGAGATGGATACACAGACATTCACACTCACATGCTCAACCGTGTGCACACTCGACATGGAACCCTCAACCACCTCCCAACCCCCTCAGCACACTCACCAACACACACACACTCACACACACGCCCACACACAGACACATATGGGGCTACATGGACACACACAGATCTGCACGTGTATAGCCCACCCTCATGCAGCATAGACTAGGGTCAGCTCTGCAGCCCATATGGAGCCCAGAAGCAGCTGGACCAGCTCAGAGAGTCTGGTTGTAGGCTGAGGCTAGAGCATCTGTCCCAGGGGAGGCCCCATCAGTTTCTATGTGCTCCCCACTTTGCAGGGACACCCCATACTACAGCAGAGATGTCAGCTCCCAACTCTGACTCTGAGCCTGTACAGATCCTGCCTCCTTTGCTTCACCCCTATAGAGCCCTCTTCAGAGGCAGGGGTGCTGGAGGAGACCCTGTTTCAAGGGCAGTCAGGGGCAGGGACCCTAGCTCAGGGCCTTGCTAGTAGTGTGACCTCAGATAATGATTTCAATCCTAGCTTTTGGTTTCTGTTTGTTTTGATCAAGGTCTCACTCTATTCCAGGATGGCTTCTAACTTGCAGCAATCCTCCTGCTTCAGCCCCCTGAGTTCTGGGATTACAGGTGTGTGGCCCCATGAGCAGCTCAATCTTAATTGCTCCTCAAACAAATCTACAAGACAGGTACTACTGCCCTATCTCCTGGACCAAGAAAGTGAGGCTCTGAGACAAGAGCATTGAGCATTCCTTTCTCGGACCTCTTACATTCTTTCCCCAAACTCTAGGGCTCTTTTGTGTCCTGGTTCCCAGGTTGTTCCTTCTCAGCTGATGCATCCTTCTTCCTATGCCAAAGAAATGTTCATCGGGGCAGACCTGGGTTCCTGACTCAGCCCTGTCAAACAACCCCAGCCCAGGCCATTCTCAGCACCCCTGTGACAACCTTCATGCTCCTAATCCTCTGACCTCTTGCTCCAGCCCAGACATCTTCTTGGGCTCTCTGACCCCACCCCCATCCAGACAGACAGCTCCTGGACAACATGTTGCCCAATGCCAGAGAATACCATTCACACAGTAGAAAGGCTCCAGAACATCCCTTCCTACTCCCAAAGCCCAAGGATTCCTACGGGATGTAACTCAAACTGACCCTGTCCAAAACTGGGCAGACCATTTCCCCAGGGCTCCTCCTGCCTGTGTTCCCCATTTGCTCAGACTCCTCTCCTTTACTTCTCACGTGCAATCCGCGTGAACTCATCCTTCCAACCCCACTGTCTTCCTCTGTCCCCTGGTTTGTGGCACTATCACCATCAGCACCTCTGGCCTGGCCCTGCCTATCTCCCACTGTTGCCCCCTCTGGCCCGCTTGCCTCCCTGCCATCAGCAGCAATCTTTCCACCTCTGAGCTTCAGCCACACTTCACTGCTTTTTGTTCTGGAATCCACATGCTTTCTTGAGTCTGAACCCTTGAATATCCCATTCACTCTGTCTGAATCCCTCCCTTTCCAATGCCAGCTCTTCCCTCAAGGCTTAGCCGATACAGCACTCCTCCAAGGGCTGCCTCCTTCTGTCCCTCAGCGGACTCCCGGCTCCTCCATTCATCACAGTTCTAACCCATAATCACCTACTTACCTACCAGTGCCCCCTACAAGCCTCTAAGTTTCTCAAGGGTAGATATTGTGCTTACTCTGCTCTCTAAAGCAGTCCCTTTGACTAGCATAAGAAGTGGTACTTAACAGGCGCTCGCTCAATCTTCCTTGAAGGAATTGAGGAGTGCGGGACTTTCGCTGAGTACTCTGCGTACCTTTTTTCATTTACTTGAGATGGGTGCTTATACAGTATGCTATAGCGTTGGCCAGGAAAACGGGCCACTGAGACTGAAGATGTGCCTGAGGTGACGAAGCTGGTAAACAGGAGGGAATGGATTCCATGAAAAGTCTGTACCTTCCAAGACTTTTCTTTCCCCCAGGGCCACTCCACCTTCCCAGGTTATTTTTCCTCTCGTTGTGTCCTCTGCACAATGGGCACAAAAAACGGGGCACAAAATATGCCCAGTACAGGGTCTGGTACAAAGAGAGTTTTTGTAAATACAGGTGACCCCTCTTCCAACCTCTAAGGCTTAATTCAAGAGTTGCCCGGGGCCCAAAACTTCCAGCATGCACGTGTTCAGAGAAACAGGTGCAGAGCTCCCAGGCACCATCTGCAGCCATGCTAGGAACTCCGTAGGCCTTGTGCTGAGCAGACTGAGCCTCAGCGAATGCGGACACGAACCCAGACATAGTCACAAGGGCAGACTCGGAGACCCTGCCCCACCACAATCCCTGCCAATTCTTCTCCTCCGCAACTGTCCCCCTCCCCGCTGCTAGCCCAAGGCGCGGGAAATATTTAAAACAATTTTATTCATGAAAATATGCTGTACAATGCACTCTACACGGCCTCGACACGGCACACACGCACACGCACACGCTGACGGCACGGCCACGGTACACTGCCTACGATACGCGCCGGGGACGCCTCGCCCACCGCCCGCCCCGACCGGACACTTATAAATATGGGAGAGGGGCCAGCACTGGTACGGAGAAAGGGGTGTTGGACCGGGGATCCGGATCCGGAGCTGAGGCCCACTGGAGAGGCTGAGACCAGCACTGGGGCCATGATGGGGCTGCCTGACCGGGGAGGGGAACATTAGGGCCGGCTAGGATGGAAGGGACAGGCTGAACCGTGGGGGTGAGGGTTGCTGTAGGCTTGGAGTTGGATTGCTCAGGGTGGATGGCCAATAGACGAGAGCTTTTGGGTTGCTGGCCTCGGGCAGTGAGACTAAGATCGGTGGGGAATGGTGTCTGTTGGGGATCAAAGTTTGGGATGGGCTACGCGTCCCAGCCACCACAAGGGTTGCGCAAATGAAAATGAAGATTCAGAAACGCCCCCTGCCCCATCTCCCAGTTGGCTCCGTGGCCAGCATCCACACCCAGACGGTCCCCTCGCTCTTCTCCACTCTGACCCGGCCCAGATTTCAGCCTTCTCTCTCTCCCAGGCTTCCGGCCCAGGGAGGAGAGATGCAAGGCTCGGGAGTCGGGCAGGAAGGGTGGGGAGCCCCAGCCCCGCCCTCCCACTCCCCCCGCTGAGGTCAACCCAGGGAGGTCTCTAGCACGGCTGGGGCTGCCTCCTGGATCCTTTCGAGGACTGGATCGGGGATGGGGACCCGGGGATCAGGATGGGAAGACAGAGGCCCCCTGGGGACGGGACCGGGGCATCCAGGATGCAGCTGGCAGCCCTCAGCCCGGCACCCAGCTCTGGTTGGGGGGCGGGGCCCCGGCCAGGCCGGGCGGTGGCGGAGGCAGGGCAGAGTCGAAGTTGAAGTCCATTTCGTCGCTGTCCATGAAGTCGTTGAGGATGATGGACTCGACGTCGCACTCGAGGCTCCCGCTGAACATGTCGAGGTCCAAGTCCGCGGGGAAGCGGTCGGGCGCGGCACCCAGTGGCCCGGCGGCAGCGTATGGCCCAGGCAGTGCGTCCAGCAGGAGGCCGCCGGGCGGGCCCCCGAAGGCCGTGGCGTGGCCGGGCGGGACGAGGCCCGCGGCTCCCGCCTCGCCGGGCAGCGTCATAAGGCTGATGGGGTGGGCTAAGGCACTGCGCGAGGGCGCGGGCGGCGCGTAAGGGGCCGCTCCCTTGCCGGGGTAGGCGGCGGCCGCACCCGCCAGCGCCAGCTCCCCGGGCGTGCCCAGGACTGGGCCGGGCCTAGGCGCGGGCGGAGGCGGCGGCAGCAACCCGGGAAGCGCCCCGGGGCGGAAGGGCGCGGTGGCCTGCGCAAAGCTGGCCTGCTTGTTCTCCTGGATGGTCTGCATGGGCAGGCGGCGCAGCGCGCCCAGCGCCGGAGGCCCAAAGCCCCCACCTCCGCCGTAGGGACCACCCTTGCAGCTCCCGAAGTAGGCGGGCGTCCCGGCGCGGGCCCGCGGCCCATACGCGTCCTGAGCGCCGTCCAGCAGCGCCTCGGGCAGCCCTGCGCCGCCGCCGTGCAGGCCTAGCGCGCCTCCCAGCTCGGCCAGACGGGGCAGCTCCCCGGGGCAGCGAGCGCCCAGCGCGGGCGACAGCGTGCTCGCGGGACTTGGGTACATGAGCGGCGAAGACGGCGCCAAAGCCTCCAGGGCCTCGTCGTCTTCCAGCTCGGCCGCTTCCCCGAGCAGGGGTCTCCCGCCGCCGCGGAAGTCGGCCCAGGCATCGTAGTCGTCGCTGGCGTGCGAGGCCGGGCTGGAGGTCCACTTGGCCGCGGCAGCCAGGGACCCTGGGACAGGCGCGCCCGGAGGGCTGTCGTCGGGGCTTCGCTCCGGTGCCTGCAGCTGCTTCTTCTTGCTCGCTTTGCCCTTGATACGCAGGAACTTGGCCCCATTGTCCATGGACACGGCCCTGCGCCTCGGGGTCTTGCCTGTCTTTCCGCCCTCAGGGTTCAGCATCCACCAGGAACTCTTGCCAGTGCCCTCGTTCTGCACGCGGATGAAGCGGGTGTGCAGTGACAGGTTGTGCCGGATGGAGTTCTGTGGCCAGAGACAAGGGCGTGGGTGGGGGAGTGGGAAGTGAGGAGGCCGTGAGACAGGAGTTAGCGACAGCAAGAGGCGGGAAGAAGGTAGAGAAGTGAGAGGATGAGGAGAGAGAAGAGAGGAGTAGGGAGGGGAGGAAATGGGTAAGTCGGGAAAAGAGGGGGTGCAACTGTAAGTACCAGGTTGGACAAGCCCAGAATACCCATCCTGCGCGTACCCCGAACAGTACCCCCGAACCTCACCCGCACTAACCCACCCACAAGGAGACACAGCCCAGAGGGTGGGGCTAAAGCTTTGGCCTTGCCCTTCCCTGGAGGCGTGGCCAACCCCGGGGCTACTCTGAGCCAGCTGGGGACTAGCAGCAGAGAAGCGGATCCCCTCACCCCAACTCAGCCAGTGGCACCTCAAGGGGCTAGCCAGGCTGCCACGGCCCCCCAGCAGATTATGTAAGGGCTCATGCCGCTGCGGCTCATTTGTCCGCCCCCCTCCCTCCCCAGCCTGGCATGGCGCCAGAAGCCCGAAAACCCAGGGCTCCAGAAATCAATCTCGCGGTGACTGATTAAGCCCTGTTTAGAACTAATTGCTCTTTCGTGTGTGGGGAGAATAAATTACCTGCTTTAATTTCGTGTCTTTAAAATGCAACTGCAGGTAGAGAAGACTGTTAACCCTTTGCTGGGAGGGCCTGGAGGGGAAAGCAGAATAGGCTGGGTGGTCCCCAAGGAAGGTACAGGCAGAAGAATTTTGAGAAATCTCTCTCCAGCTACTCTGAGCTCCTGAAAACTTCCAGGAAACCTTGGATCCCACTAAACCCCTCAACAATTACCTCTGGCCACGTAGATCTTGGACCACCCCTGCCTACAGGACAGTCCAGCTCTCCAGTGTGCCAGCCCCAAATGACTTACCTGCCACAGCTCTGCCCTCAGCTCCTTCCTAGTGGGCTCTTTACACAACCCCCGAATACTCCCCATTTACAGACAAGAAGATCCAGGCTCAGAGAGGTCAAGAGGCCTAAGTCTCCATAGCTTTCTCACATCCCTTGGTACCTCCTCGGCTTCATCAATGCCAACCCTATCCATATCCTCTTAACTTCTGCAGTGCCAATCTGCAGTGCTCCCTGGCCTGTATGGGCCTGGCCTGTATGGGCCAGGCCTGTCCTGGAGACACAGAAAGGCAGCAGAGTCCACAGGTACCTGGAATAGAACTCCTGCTGAGCCTTCTAACTGGTGGCCTTGACCTCGCTGCTCAGGCATTGCTGTGGAAACAGCATGGGCTTGGCAATCAGAGGCCTGGGCAGAATGCCAGGCTCTCTGGGCCATAGCTGGGTGCCCGTGGCTGTGTATCAGTCTCTGAGCTACTCTGAAAAAAATGGCTAGTCATAACCACCTGATAAAGCTGTTAGGTCACTATATGAGCTAACGTGTGTGGTTAAGTGTTGGTGAACACAAGTGCTCATAAATGTAGGGTAAACCCCTCACTCTGGCTAGAAGATCTCATCCGTTAAGTCACTCAGCAGACCTGCTGTCTCTATCTCCTTCACATCACGCCCCGAGCACAGCTGTGCTGTGCACCAACCTCTTGGGGAAGTTGGCATTACCCCACTTCATCTACCAGGTGACAGAGGCCCAGAGGCATGATGTAACTTGCCCACAGTCCCACATCTAGGCAGCAATGCCAGGGACTACCCAGCTCTGCCCAGGTCATGGATCTGCTCTTAACCCATTAATCCACTGAGCCACACTTGTAACCAACCACTGTGCTGTAAGGGCTGGTGGAGACTGCAAGTCTGCAGGAGAGCCCTCCTGCTGCCCAGGGTACCCTCTAACCTCACCGGAGCTCTTAGTCTTAACTTGACTCTTTGGAGCCTCAGGCTCCCTATCTCTGGCACTTTCTGGCCTTGGGAGCAACAGCTGGGGCTTGCCAGCCTTGCCCTGCCTGGGGCCCTGAAAGGAGGGGAGCTCAATCCCCAGGGTATGATGTTCCCTCAGGTGGATACCCCTTCCCCATCCAGCCCTTGCACCTGGCTCCCTGGCCCCTCCCCCACACCTGTGTTCAGGGCCCAGGAGGCCTCACTTCTCATCCCCCATAGGACTGGCTTGCCAGAGGTTCTACCTCCTACCTCCTCACTTCTCCAGCTGGAGGTGGGTCAGGCAACACCTCTTTATCAGTGTCATTTCGTGCTAGCCTGGCTCAGAGTGCTGGAGGAGAAGGATTGACACTACCAGGTACCACACCTAGTCAGTACCAGCCTGTTCAGCCCTGGGCACTCAAAGAGCTTCTTATCTCACATAACCATTATGTCAGACTCCACAGAGTCAAGATTTGGGATCCCTATCTCAGGATGAGGAGAGACTCGGAGACTGTGAGTTGCCAAGGTCACACAGCTTGTTAACCATACCGCCAGGCATTAATTTCAGATTGCTCTTACTCTGAGTCTAAAGGACATTATTGTATTCTGCCATGGGACAGAAAAGGTGGTCTGAGAAAAGAATCTTAGGAAGCCAGTATTCCGGTGCTCCTCAAACTTGCCACATAAAATATCCCTAGAAGCCTGTGACACAAGAAGGGTAGGGGCATGGTGCAGGGTCAGAATTTCCTACGAAGACTCGTGATTCCATTTTAGAATTCAAGGGAATTGTACACGTACTTCATAACACATCCACATTTTCTTTCTTTTCTTTTTGGCAGTGCTGCAGATTGAACCCAGGCCCACTGAGCTACACCCTGAAGCCCCACACTTTCTTCATCTCTTTATAAACATTATAAAAATATTTTAGATTACATGCTCTAGGCCAAGACATGCTCCAGGACTACAAAGGATTGTATTCTTCTATGATCCCTGCCACCCAGGAACCTGGGAGCTCCAGCCCCAGCCTGACACAGTGGCTGGTTCAAGGATTTGCCCAAGATGGCCCAGGACCGGGTGTCGGAGTAGGGGTGTAAGTGCAGGCCTCCTGACCCCCACCCTGGTGCTCTTCTCAATCTACCAAGCCTGACTGATCTAGGCAAGTCCCATCTCTTGTCCAGGACTCAGTTTCCCTCCCTATGTCAGTTGTACTCTGGAGACCTTTCTAGTTTGACATGGAAAATTCTTGGAATCATATAGCCTAGAAGTTTCAAACATTTTTTAAAAAGCAGTGGAACTCTTTTGGAAATGCAATCTCACGCAAAAACTGAAGTGCTAGGTGCTGGAGCCATCAGCGAAGGGGGTGAGATTATCTAGAGCCCTGTACACTCAGCACCCTCCCCTCTCTGAAAAAAAAATCCTTGGGGAGGGATTCTGCAGGCCGGATCGATGGGACAGCTGAGGCCTGGGGTGGGAGTGGGGGTATCATGCCTTGGCCCAGGGTCATGCAGGGAGGTGGCTCAGAGCTGCATAAGGACCTATGTCTTTGATTGCTGAGCTGGGCTCTACAACAGGCAAGCGCCGGGGCTGTGCCCCAGGAGAGAAGCCCAGGCCCTTCAGAAGCCCATTATGCTTTTTCTGGGCCCTACTACCTGGTAGCAACCAGAGCTCCCCACCGAGATCCAGTGGCAAGCACTGATCATAACTCTGGTTTGCATGCAAAGTCTCCTGGGAGGCCAGAGGCCATGGAGAAAGTAAGGGAGGTAGAGGAGGGAGCTGCCTATACCAGGGAGCAGTAACCAGGGCTCCCTCTTGGAGTCACCTAGCAACCCACCACCACAGCCACAGCCACAGCAAGCCTGGGCTCCCCTGGTGCCCAGAGCTGGGCCTGGTTTCTGAGACCTCCCACACCTACATCCAGGCCTGGTGCATGTTCCTAGGGGAGACAGAACCTCCCAGATTTGAGGCCCCAGGGAGATCTGGGGGTCTAGAGAAAGAACAGTGAGTTACACCCCCTGCTCATACTATTCTCCCGCAGAACGTGTACCAGGAAGAACAGCACCCCTGGCCTCACCCATCAAGGAGAGGAGACTGGTGAGGTTGGCACAGGACAAACCGCATAGGCTCTAGTGTTGGATCTAGATGCCAGCTTTAGCTCCAACGCCATGAAGAGTGCAACCCTGGGGCAAGATGCTTTGAAGCTCAAGCAGCTACCTGCTTCCACTTTCACTTCCCTGCAGCGCTCCACACAGCAGAGTGATCCTGTAAGTAACAGGGCCCCTGCCATGTCCTCCATCTCACTCAGACTGTGCCAAGGCCCACAAGACCCTCCATGACCTCACAGTGTGCTGCTCCACCCCTCCTGTCTGTTCCTGGAATCTGCCAGGTAGAACCCCCTCAGCCCCCTAGATGCCCCTGACACCTTGCATCTTCAAGTCTCTCTTCAGCTGGCTCCATCTGCAATGAGGCCCACCTTGATCACTCTTAAAAACTGCTCCTCTTCCCTGCCATCTCTTCTTTTTTTTTTGGTACCGAGGATCGAACTCAGGTCCTTTCGCTTGCACAGCAGGTGGCGAAACCACTGAGCTAAATCCCCGGGCCTCCCTGCCATCTCTTGATGTCTTTACCCTACTCTGAATTTTTCTAAAGCAACTATCACTTTCTAAATAAATAAAGGTTGAGCATTCCTAAACCCAAAATTCTAAATCTGAAGTGCTCCAAATTCTGAAACGTTCTGAACACCACAGTGCTCAGAATGTTTCAGAATTTGGAGCATTTTAGCTTTCAGATTTTTGGATCAGGAATACTAAATGAGTAAAGTATGTGCAAATATTTCAAAATCCAAAAATCTCTAAAATCTCAAGCACTTCTGGTCCCAACCATTTTGGATAAGGGATACTCACCCTATATATAATTTATTTATCCTCTGTTTTAATTATTTATTGCCTGGCTGCCCTTTGAGTAGACTATAACTTTAATGAGGGTGGTGATCTTTGTTCTCATTTTTTTCTCTATCTCACATGTTTGGTGCATAGTGGGCACTTAAATGTGTTCAGAATTAATGAATGAGTGGAAAAAGGAAGCACAATACTGTGCTATATAGGTAGTTGAATAAGACTGCCTGGGCTGGCACACATTAGGAGCTTTTACAAAGGAGGCTGAAGAGACCATAGGACAGAATGAGAACCCAGCAGGATATTGGGGAAAGTCAGAAACAATATGGGGCACAGAAGGAACTACAAGCAGAAGGAAGTTCTTCTGAGACAGCTGAGGAAGGGCTTGCAGGTGCCCAAGGCAGCTGCCCTGCCCAGTTCCCCAGGTGGTCCCCAGGCGAACCCAGGCCCATCACGCTAGGACCCCCCCACACAGCCCCTACCTCCTGGGCCAGAAGACACTCCAGGAGCCCCAGACAGAACAGAATAACCTCGACCTTGCCTCCCTCATGGACAGAATGTGATCCATTTGGTGGCAGCAGCTCATCTATCCAGCAGGGCACCCTCATCTGTTCCCAGGACACCCTTCGCCCACGAGCAGTAATGCATTCATCTGACAGCACAACCTCATTTATCCAGCACACCGGTTCCATTTATCCAGCAAGTACAACCTCATTTGCTAACAGCACTCCATTCACCTGTCGGTCCCCCTCATTTATCCAGCAGGACACCCTCATTTATCCTCAAAGTCGGACGCGCTCCTTCCTCCTGTGGTGTGGCTGTGTTCTCTGATGGTGTAACCCGACTGATCCAGCAGGACATCATCTTTCCAACAAGTACACTTCATCCCCTGACAGTACAACCTCATTTATCTAATAATGCAGCCTCACCTTGCCTCCAAGTACCACCTTATTCCCTGACAGCACAACCTCGTTTATCTTCCAGTACAACCTCATTTCTCCTCCCAGCACAGCTTCATTCCCTGACAGCTCAACCTCATCCAATCTTACTTCTCCAGCCAGGGAAAACCAGATCTCTGGGGAAGAGGAAAGGAGTGTGGAGAGCAAAGAGAGGTCCCACAGTTCTCTGTTCCCTGCCTACAGGGAGCTGCCTGGTACTACAACTGTGTTCCATCTTCCCAGGCCCAGAAGGGCTCATGGACTTTGCATCTCTCCACTATTGCCTTGCCTCCTAGCACTAAAAAGGGCCCACAGGGTGGGTTCTGGGACATGGACTCCATGATCTCTGTGCCATCTTCTGATTCTGTGATCCCAGGCAGGGGGTATGGGGAAGGTTACCCTTCCTCCGGGCACATTCAGTGGTGTGCTAACTGTGTTGTTTAATAACCAGCTCTCTGGGATGAATAAAACCCTGCCTGATTCAATTTGTAGCTTTTGTTGATTTCTGTGGTATGGATACTACATCGTGGCCCATTTGGAGCTGCCAGCGTGATGTCACCAAGTACAGAAATGGGAAGAAGTGTGCACACTCAGCTCTCACGAGCCAGTGTGAGCCAGCTCCAGCATGCCATGAGTACATGCTTCTAGTACTGAGGCAGGAGAAAGGCACCACCTGCTATGTGCCAGGCATAGGCAAGCCTCTTTTATTCCAATAACCATCCTGCCAGTAGGGAGTGCTATTTTACAAAGAGGGAACCAAGGTGAGTCGAATGACTTCTGAGGCCTCAAAGCTGGGAAGTGATGGAGCCAAGTTTGAGTTTCAGGGATGTTAGATTCCAAAGCCAGGACTCTCCCCACTCCCACCCCCAAAGTGGCAGAGGGCACTCTGCTCTGCTCCACTCCCTATTCCAGTGGGCACCTTTCCTTGGCTCTCAAATCTAAGCTCACCTAGCTTCCATCAGAAACAAGAGACTCAAACTTTGTCTGCCACCCCACCCCACCCCCACTCCAACTCTGTATCACCTCCTTGCTTTGCTGGTACTTGGGGCTTCTAGGATCCTCTGAGTTCAGTCCTGGGTCTTGGGTCCACTCATCCAAGCCCAAACCCAAACCCAAGGTGCAGTATGGACACGACTCCAGGTTCCATCACAGACAGTCTCCACTCAGTACCCCCTCAGGATACTAACCCTGCTACCTGATGGGGATGAAGACCCAGCTCCTCTTTTGTGATTCCCCAGAGTAGAGACCACCTGCGTGGCTGTGGCAAGAGCTCTGATCCCATCCAGGACTCCCATTTCCTTTCTCTCTCTTTCCTTCCCTTCCTGCATGAAGAAAGGACAAGGGCAGGGGTTGGAATCTCAACTTCAGCCATGTGACTTTGGGCACCCCTTGTAAAGGAGGTAACCAACATCCACAGGAATCCCACATATCAAAAATCTCATCATTTCCCAGATGTCTCAGAGCCCCAGCAGCAGCTCCCACCCTCTGTCCCTTACCTCACTCTGGAGCCTTATCCTGGTCCAGGACCAGATAGAACCATAGATTCCCTGTGGTCCTTGGCTTCCCACCTAGGGTGAAGATGGTTTGCTCACCCAAGCAGGCATCTCAGGAAAAGGGGTAACACAGATAACCTTGGCATCTGGAGCCCAAGTACAAATCCTTGGCACTAGGCTCTGCAGTGGAGCAGGGATAAAAGGTCAAAGGGAGGCACAGGGCCATGGAAGCCTATAAGAGAGTAGGCTCAGGATCCGTAGTGGAACAGAAGTGGGCAGCAAGTTCTAGGAGGAAGCAAGTATTGAAGCAAGGCAGTAGTCCAAGGTCAGGTGGTGCCAAGCCCCCACCCCAAAGACAGCAGAGCCCACACACCCAGCCCAGGCAGAAGTCCAAGCTCACCCCTACAAAAAAGGCTATTATCCATGGGCTTTTGTTCTACTCCAGACAGATACTCAAGAGTCCTCTGGTGCTCTCCAGCCCCATCACCCCAAACCCTCAGGCCCCTCCGGGCCTCTAGCCACTTGGGATGTCTACCTCTCTGTGCCTTTACACACTGTTCCCTTTGTCCTTGCTCCTTTCTGCTCAACCAGTTCCTGCTCCTCCATCAAGGCCAGCTCTGTGGAACTTTCCTGAACCCCTCTGAAGGCCCAAAGACAGCTGCTGCCCCTCAGTGCTGCTACAGAGACCTAAGCGCAAACCAGCATCTAAGTTCCTCCCCACTGCAACTTCATGGGGCAGACCTTGGCTCTCCAGAGTCAGTATTTACGGTGGAGCCCCGAGCAGTCACGAACAGCTCAGGCCTGGCCTTGCTGTGCAAGTTCAGTTCAGCAAAACCTCAGGTCAGTGCTTCAGGCCCTGCCTATATCCTACCAGGGTCCTGCCTGACCCTCTGGCTTGCTGCTTCTACCTCCCTTTGTTTCCCTAAGGCTCCTCCTCTCTTTTACTCAACGGTGACCACATGCAGTAAACTGTGCTAACACCCAACAGTGATCTCCTTATGGAGTCTTCGTAACAACTCTGAGTTAGCTTATTATCCCCACTTTATGGATGAGAAACTGAGGTCACACAATGTAAAGAATGGTGCAGGAATTTGCACCTGGGGCCTTTGCTCTTTCTCCCGCCCTGAGACTCCACTAGAGAGAAGCCAAAGCCAGGAAAAGGCTCCAGGGTGGGCCTAGGGCAGAAAGAGATGTTGTCCACACTGGCTTAGCACTGCCTCCATAGATCCTTTCCTCCCTCACCCAGGATTAAACAGAAGCCCTCAATGCAAAGCCACTCAGACCCCTCCCCACACTCCTTCCAGGCTGAGCCCCTCCCTTATCCACTGGCAGCACCTCTCCACTCCCCTGCCCCGGCCCTGGGAGCAGCTGCAGTGACCTCACCCAGCCTTGCCCTGGGTCCAGCTCTGGGGAGGACCCAGCAGCTGTGCCCCAGCCCTGCAGGCTGGCGGGCGGGGGCAGGGGGATGGGCACCGTGCCAAGAGAACCATCTGTTCTCCCAGGGGCACGGCCACCCGCACAGACACTGGTCTTGCCCCCAGGGGCCGCCCTTGGCTCTCAGTCCCCATGCCAAGGAGCTCCAGGAGCCCCGGACAGCCCACCCACCCAGGGGCACTAGCCTCATCTGCCATCTATCTTCTCCTAGAAACTCAGAGGTCCTTCAGAACACGCTGGAACACCATCAATGTCGGCTGAAAAATGACAACAGCTCCAGGGACAGAGGCTAGAGGCCAGGGCTGGGTGTGCTGAGCCTTGTCTGCCCAGCCCCCACCTTGAGCCCCTCCTGGGGCCTCCATCCCTGTCACATCTGCTCAGCTGGCAGGTGCCTCTGGCAGAGGGCAAGCCCCTTCCCCCACAGCCCAGCTCAGGTTACAAGAGAAGGAGGTGGTAAGGCCAGCTGAGGACAGGGGAGGGGACAGGAGGAGGCCTCCCAGCTTCCCAGAGTGTTAGGGGAGGGGAACTGGGAGCCGGAGTGGGAAGGGCCATGCCCAAGGTCACACAGCCAGTAAGTGGGACAAAGAGGAGCCACTGTCCCAGGGGCAGGTAGCCCTGGGCTCAAGGGTGACTTAAACAAGTCATTTTCTTCATCTGCAAAAATGGGGACCTAAACCCATTCTGCTTGCTTCCCAAGGCCATGGAAAAGGCTCTGGAGGCTGAAAGCAGGGTGTCAAACTAAGGGCAGGAGGGAGCTTGGACATCAGAATGTCTGACACCTTGGGCTTAGAAACCCATAAAGGGAGCCCTCAGAGGGGAGCTCCTCCAACCCCCCAACCCCCCCCCCCCCAGAATGCAGGGTGTTTCTCAGGGGCAGGCGCCAGGGAGCCCTATACTACAGGGCACCTGGGGACTTGGTTCCTCTCCTTTCCTGGAGCAAGGAATAATAGTGATGACAACTCCTTGGGGACTTCACAGGTACCTTTCCTGTAATCCCAACAAAGCTTGAATGTGGTCCTATTACTGTCCCATTTTGTAGAGGAGGATACGGAGGCTCAGTTGTCCAAGGACACAGAGGGTAAGTAGACTCAGCTCTGCCAGCACCATAACTACAGGCTTCTAACTACACAGCTCCGTCTCACTGGAGGTTCCCAAGGCACCAAGAGAGGCTGCAGGGATCTCAGACTGGCACTGGGGACTCTGGGGCTCCACCCTATCTCAGCTTCATTTTGACTCTGCACCCTAGCTCCAGCCCCACACTGGGCACCTGGCCAGTCTGTCCCTCCTGTCTTCTCTCCACATCAACCTCCAGTGACCTTCCTGGTCATGTCAACCTCACCTCCTGCAGCCTGGAGTGCCAGCTTCTGGTCTTGCCATCCAAGGCCACTCACTTCCCAGCCCTGACACCTGCTGGCCTCCCACAGTCCACAAAAACACCCTCTGCTGATGACTGACCCTGAGAAGTCTCTATACTGAATCAGAATGGAGTGTCCTCACGTTTCCCCATCTTGACCTGTGGGCCCCTTCAGGTTAGGGTCCAGCTCCCCTCTGGGCACCACGGGTGCCTACCTGGTGCAGCCTGGGTTACCACAAATGGAGGAACTGACGTCAGCCCTGGGACTGCAGATCAGGGGAACATCAGGCTGGCCTGCCCCTGCCTCCAGGGAATTCTCTGGCTGGGGACCCAGGGCCATTCCTCAGGCTAGAAGCCTTGGGGATAAACTCCAAGGGAGAACAGAGATGGTCACTGGGGGTTGGGGGAGCAGAGGGGAAAAGGCCAGCTTGGAATGGCCTGGCCAGAGCACCAGGATAGGGTGGAGATAGTCCTGGGAGTTCCATTTTCACCACTCACAGTGGGATACTGTAATAAAGCCTCCTTATTTCTCTCACTGTTAGTTTCCTCATCTGCAAAATGGACAAAGTAACAATATGAACATCACAGGGTGGCTATAAAACTGAAATGAAAGAACACAAGTGTTGGCATAAGGCAGGTTGAATCCTGGGCTGGAATAGTTTAGCAAGGTGTCAGAAGACAGGAAAGGTTGCCAGGGCTGGGGACCAGGCTTGCAGTATCACACTAAGGCCCCAAGTCTGGATCAAACAGCACTGGGCAGTGTACAGGGTCCTCTGCTGTCCTTTACCAGGTATGAAGACCTCAGGGTAGGGTTTCTGGATGTCATTTTCTTCAGCACTGCAGTCCCTGAGAGGCCTGTTGAGCACCTACCCCGCATGTCTCCACCCTCCTCTCCTTGGCAAAGGCTCTCAGGAGTGGTACACAGCAGCCCCAGCTGTGACTCCATTCTCCCATCCCTGTCCTACACAGCATGATTACTAAGACACAGGGGTGGGTGCAGGTGCTGAGATGGAGGCTCAGTCCCTTGAAATTGACTGCATGAGGATGAGGTTTAAATCTCCAGAGAATCAAAAAAGGAGGAGGAGAGGAATGTGCTTAACCTGGGCAGCCTGCTTAGAGAAGCTGGCCCACAATGGGAGAAAGGGAACAACCAGGAGGCCAGGAAGCCACCATCTAAAGCATCACTTCCAAATGATCCATCATCAGTCAAACCTGTTAAAATACAGGTACCCACTGCAGTACCCACCTGCTGAGTCTGACAGACAAGGGCTGAGATGGGGACTGTGTTGTTGAGAAGCTTCTAGGTAACTCTGATCACCAGCCAGTTTGTGAACGAGTAAGGATTTAAAGCAGAAATTCTCAAGCATATGGACTGGGTTCCAGAATAACCAGAAAGGTGGGTCTTTGATCAAATCATCCAAGCACTTCACTTATTTTCTAGAGGTTATATGGAGGGATCATTGTCACATTGCATGTGACAATGGCAATGGGATGTGGGCTGAGAACTCCAGTGTCAGTTATGAAGGTGGCAAGGTGAGAGCCCCTGAGATGGACAGTAGGGAAAGGGAAAGGGGAAGGGAAGGTGGAGCCTGGACAAGGCCAGGAGAAGGCCCAGGGGTCCAAACAGAGGAGTTTGGGCTTGTTTGGCTTGCGGGGGAAACTGAGGAACCATGGCAAATTCTAAACAGGAGACAGCCTGGGGGCAGGAAGGTTGGCTGGTGCGTCGGGGCAGAGAGAACACAGGCTTTGGGAAATGGAGAAACATGGTAGAAGCAGGTCAGCATCCAAATCCAGGCTCTGCCTCATCCCAGCTATGCCTTGATTTCCTCAACTGCAAAATGGGGCTATTAATGCCTACCTGGCAAGACTCAGGGAACATGAGAAGGTGTGCGATGTGCCCAAGTGACTGCCTAGCACCAGGACATTAACTCTCTTAATTCTCATTCCCTTTCTCACAAGAAGCACCTCCCTTAGAGACCAGAAAGGTTTCTCTCTCTGCAGAGGGAGGCCCTGGGGGGAGGGTGTGGGAGGCCCCTCCCCCCACACCACCTGGCCCCCTCCCACCTCCACATATGGGTAGAGGGGTAGGGAGATGAAGCAAACAGCCAAACCCTCCCAAACAGGAGTTGGTTTCCATGGTAACCAGGGTGCCAGGAGAAGGGGGGGCACTCCAGATCCAGCTGTCCCACTAAGTACCCTACCCAGGCCCCAGAGCCTAAGCTAATGCCCACCCAACATCCTGAACCCCTCAGCCACCTGCCTGCTCTGGGGCCGGCAGGGATGGCCACAAACACTCCCTCCACAGTGCAGGGAAGATGTTTGCTATCTGGGTACTGTCACAGGCATCTCTAAGCAGAAGTGCCAAGTTCAAGACCTATACTCCAATGCATCATCCACCAGGGAGAAGTCCTCTCCGTCCCACCTGCCCTCTGTCCAATGAATCTCTCATGGCTCCATGATTTCTAAGTCATAGCACTGGAAGGCACCAGAGACTGAGATAAGGCCCTCTGGGCACAAATGAGGAAGGACACCAAGGACTAGAACTCAAGAGTGCTTGGCTGCAACTCACACACAGAGGCTCTGTCCACCCTCACCCAGCCCTGACTCCACAGCTGATTCCACGTGACCCCAAAGGGCTGCACCAGGACACACTGAGTGGGGACTGGTGGAGAGAAAAAACACATTCTTACAAGCATGAAGGAGTATCTGGCATCAGAAGGGACAGTCCCAGAGGGGGTGAGTGCCTAGTCCCTGGGAGTGTGTCAGAAGGGGCTGAGCTGGAGGAGGCACAGCATCAAGGGTTGGGTTCCACACCCTTCCTTCTCTTCAGAGACCCCAAGTCCTGTCTGGTGGTGGACAGTGAGCCCCAAGGTTGAGGGGGTCCCAGCGCCATGCTCCCCTCTTTCCCAGGTTCTAAGGTACACAGCCCCCAGTGGGAGGGGCCCTAGCTGGCACAGCTGGGGAGGTCAGGGAAGCAGGAAGACACAGGAGGGGCTCCCGGATTACAGCCTAAGCACCCTCATTCCAAAGGCTCACGGCCACACACAGAGCCCATGACCATCCCATCAGCCTTCCCAAGACACAGGCAAATCCCAGGACCCTAGATGGAGGCCATCACTAGCTACCACTCAGACAGAGGAAGGTGGGCTGCAAGGAACAAGCGCCCAGCCCTTTCACAGTCCAAACCCAAGCCTTTCCCTCCAGCACCTACCCATCCCAGTCACACCCAATGCCACAGAAAAAGCTTGAGTTTCAGGGTTAGAGGGGAGTTCAATTCCTAGGACTGCCACTTCCTAGGTATGTGATCTCAGGACAAGTGTTTCCCCACTAGGAAAGAGGGACACTAAGCTTCTGTCAGGACCTGGTGGGACCCTCACTTGGCAACTGAGCACCCTCCCCAGCAGCCCTCCTGCCTCTGGCAGGGCCTCTCCTGCTGTCAGCCTCCTTCCTCACTCCACCCCTGTCATTCCTGAGGCTGGAGGCCGAAAGGCATGCAGAAAGGGGGCTCTGACCCACATAAAGTGGGGGCTGGGGGGCGCTGAACTTTCGAACCCGCAAAACCCCCCGCGCCGTTCATTACCTTAACGCGAGTTAAAAATAACCGTCTCATCTCTTTAAATTAGTCTGTCTGCAATTACCGCCTGGCACGGCGCTGCCCGCCATCGTCCCGCTGGAGCGGCGCCAGGTGGCAGGCGGGGCCCTCACCCTGTCTGTCGGTCTGTCTGCCTGCCTTGCGGTCCCCCTTCCCCCAAGGCGTGGCTGCCCTGAGGCCTCTGAGGCCCGTCTTGCCTGTGTTCTCCCCAAGTTGCACGGGGCGGGGCCCTGGGGCAGGCCAGCCCAGCGGGTCCAAGTGGAGGAGCTGAAGTCTGGGGAGGGGGCTCAGGCAAGGCGGCAGGGGAGGGGCTCTGGGAGGCCCGGGAAGCCGGAAGGGCCCGCAGCGCGCCAGCGCTCGTGGGTGGGTGTGAGCAGGTGGCCGTGGGAGTCTGCCGGGCGTGCCAGCAACTGTGCCAGGAGCGGCTGGCACGGGCTCGTGCCCAGGAGGCGGGCAGCTGCCAGCCCCTCGCTCGTGCAGTGAGGGGGGTGAGGACACCCCCCAATCCAGGCTCACACCGCCTCCTCCTGCACCCCCGCCAGCCCTTGGGGATCCCCAGAGGACAAAGGAGGAGGAGGGAGCCCTTGGGAGCAAGCTGAGGGTGGAGAGGAAAGGGGGCCTTGCACTCATGGCCACTCTCCGTGCTGTGGCAGGACACTGCTCCTGGCCTCTCTGATCAGTCCTCCCCTTCCACCCCCACCCCACCTGGAACTTACAGCCCAAGGCCTGAGCCAGATGGGGGAACCACCAGCTCTTCTAATCCCAGCCCTCAGCAACCAGGCTGCTCCAGCCCCTGAGGAAGAAAGTAAGTCCCTATCCACTGTGTTCCTCCCCACCAGGCCTGGGGACAGGAATGGGAGGTGCCCGGGCCTAGCCTGGAAGCTCCCAAAGGAGCTGGCAGCCAGGAAACACAAAAGGAGGCTGAACAACTCCAGAGGAAGGCACACCACGGCTCAGAGGAGCCAGGAAGGCTTCCCAGAAGAGTCAAGGCTAAGGGAAAGTGGGGCTGGAGCATCTGAGAGGGAGGGGGAGGCCTACCCAGATATCCATACTCTCTGGACAAGTTAGAGGGAGAGGAGCCCCCAGGCCAGGCTGAGATGCTCTGTCCCAAGGGGAATAGCACCAACACCTCTGGTTCAACTCTGAGCGCCAAGCCCAGCCTTTTTCTGGGCGTCTTGAACCTACTACTGGTCTTGCCTCCTTCAATTGTTATCCTCAGTACCCCTGGACTACCTCTCCACATCACATATGAGTCCAACAGGCAAAGGCTCAGCATGTAGCCCCGTTCCACTTTCCCAAGCCACCTCCCTGGCCATGCCTGGGAGCCTTGGGCTCCAGCCTGGCACATCCAAAGGGTGCCCAAAATCCAACATCACAATCCTACCTCCTTGCATTTGGGTATGCAGTCAACACCTCCTGGAAGACTATCTCCCAAATTCTCTCCTCTTCAGTGAAGGCAGCCCAGATCAAGTGCCACCACCTCTGTGGGAACCTACCTGACTCCCAGGTTACTACTTTCTCCTACTCCTGCCCACCCCCAGCCTTTACCTATCTGCAAAGCAGAAGGCTTGGGAGAGGAAACTCGATGAATCCTGATGTACCCTGAAAGCAGGGCCAAGGCCTTTCCCTATGCTCCCACCTATGGAACCCAGGGTGTGGTACACCCCAGGGATTCAAGTGCAACACTTTTGTTGGAGAGGAGAGGGAGGAATAATGGGTCCCAGCTCCACCTGGCACCTGAGGTGCACTGCAGCCTGTTAACCAGAGATCTGTTAAGAGTTGGGGATGGCTCCTCCATCAGGCCTCTGGAGGAACTGACTGGGAATGGGGGAAGGGGTGTAGGGGCAAGAAGCTCCAGAAATGAGAGAAAAAGAAGTCTCTTCACCCCACCTAGAGAGCTGGAGGTGGAGTAAAAGGGGACAGCCCCTGAAGGGACAGCATGGGACAGATCCTCTCCAGTGCCTAGGTAATCTTGGCCAGGCCCTAGGGCAAGAGCTCAAACCTGAGGCTTCTCCAATGCCCCAGCCCAGGAATAAAAGCCAGGCACAAGGGAGAACCAGTGTGTCCCCATCAGTGTGGTGCAGTGGAAACTGCATCCAGAAGGCAGGCAGGAGCCCTGGGCCCTTGTCCAGGGCCTGCTGCTCATTGATGCCCTCAGGAGAGTCCTATCATCTTCCAAGGCCTCAGTCTCAGAGTCTGAGCAATGAACTCAAGGCACTAAATTATCTTCAAGCACACTCCCACCCCATTCTAGGGTTTATACCTGCCCCTACTCAGAAGCCTTCAGTGTCCCCCTCCTGCTCCAGCAGTCAGCAAGACCTTGCTCCAAAGGCCATGTGGGGCCCCGGAAGGAAACATGTCTGGTTGGAATCCAGCTTTCCCATCTTGTAAGTGTAGGACCATAGGCAACTCACCCCTCCACTCTGCCTGTGCGCGCCTCTGTAAATGGCCACCGTAAAACCCAACTCAAGGACTGCTGAGAGCATTAAACATGCAGGGGTACCTGACACAAAGCTCGGCCCTGACATCCTCAATGAGCTGCAGCTGTCTCCCGGCTTCCAGTCCCGAGTCCCCTCTCCCTATCTTGCCCATCCTCCCTCACCCATCAAGCCCAGCTGGAACTCCACCACCTGTGGGAAGCCCTCCTGGCCTTCTGGCCCACTGTACTCCCCTGACTCCGAATCCTCTGCAGCATCAACTCATCTCCTCACTCTTTCACTACACATGCTTCTTGGTGCCAGGCTCTATGCTGGGTGCTGTGGGCACAGAATGGCTCTGACATGTCTTCCAAAGGTGAAGTAGTAAAGGGAAACTAGGCAGGACACAAATGACTAATAACCACTGCAGGGCTAGAGAGGGCCAGAGAAGAGGGAGTCCTAAGGGCTAAAAAGGGTTAGGGAGGGCTTCCCAGAGGAGGCATCTGAACTCTGTGCACTTAAGGGCAGTGAATACAACTATAGGGAGGAGCAGAAGGTGGACCAGGACATGTGGAGTAGAGAGGGAGGTGGGAACAAAGATCAAGCACAGGACACAGCATGGGGAGTGTTCTGGTGGGGACTGAGCCTTAGGGGGTGGGGAAGGAGATTCATGTCTACTTCTCTGGCCTGTGTCCCTGTCTGATAGTGGCCTGCAAGAGACAGAAGCAGCCAGTACAAAGCCTGAGAGTCATGGGCTCCCAGGTCAGGACACTCTGATCCCTACAACGTTGCCATGGGCATCTGGAGTGATCCATGTCCACAACCTCCCCTCTGCCACTAGCCCATTTCCTTCCTGGGACCCTGCTGCCAAACACCACAGGGTGAAGCCCCCTCCCTAGATATAGGCACAAAGGGCCCCCTCCCATAGGGAGCCTGACAGCTTACCTCCTAGGCACAAGCCCCTTCCATTCCCTACCCTCAAAGGCACAGACTAGCCTCATTCTCCAGTAAGACGGCCAGAGGAAGAACTAGGTCTGGAGATCACAATCCAGTCAAGGCCCTGTCCCTGTCCTTTCCCAAGATGCCCCCCTCTTTCCACTGCCTGGCACTGAGGCCTCCAAGGGGTACCCCACCCCTCCCCCAACCCCAAAATGCATCTGGGCCCAGAAAGCCAAGGAGGTGGAAGACAAGCTCCCTGGGGTGAGCAGGACAGATTTCCTAGCCCTCAACACCATACCCTGGCGCCTGCACTGGTTAACACCCTCCCTCCCCAGCCATGCTGAACCAGGTAAGAGACCAGCACCATTTGCCCAATGAACTCACATCTCAGGTCACCCACCAAGCTCCCCTCCCCAGGCAGGTTGGTGCTCCAGGGTGAACTCCTGGCATCACAGAAAGAACTGTAGGCCCATGGTTGGCACTCCTCACTCTGGGGCCAGCTGGAGGAAAGGCAGTAGAGATTTGGGAGGGAAAGCAGCCACTGGTCCCAAGTCATTACTCCAGCTCTTTAAAAAGGATGCCCCGGTGGAGAGGGTGAAACAAGAGTAATACAAAGCAAACTCGGGGGAGCAGGGGCTCCCCAATGTTCGTGACCTGGGAATGGGCTCCCCAGCGATGCCCCCAAGGACTGGGTGGGGATGTTGCTGGGGACGCCCCAAAGAGGCAGTCCCTTGTCACCCTACCAGACCTCCCAGCCCTCATGCCTCCTGGCGAGGGATCACGCACACAGCTGCTCCCAGCACGCCCCCACCTGTCCGCCGGCCGACCCCACGCCCTGGGCGCACAGTCCGTGACCCCTGGGAGCGCCCAGAGCCCCTCCCGACTGTCCGCCCAGGAAGCCCCAATTGGCATCCCAGCCCGTTCCCAGCCGGACGCCCCCACCTTCCAGCCTGCCGAGCTGTTGCTGTCGCCTTTATCCTTGAAGTAGGGCACGTAGCGGACCATCCAGTCGTAGATCTGCGAGAGCGTGAGCCGCTTGTCCGGGGCGCTCTCGATGGCTTTGGTGATGAGATCGGCGTAGGACAGGTTCCCCCACGCGTTCCGCCGGGAGCTCTTCGCTTTCCGCAGCGGTCCGACCTCTGCTCCCAGGGGCGGCGCAGGGGCCATCGCCGGGGCCGTAACCCTGCGCTCCGGCCCGCAGTCCTCGGCGCCCTCCGCCACCCCTGCGCCCAGCGCTCCGTCCTCGTCGCCAGCCAAGTCAGGCTGCGGCAGGGGCCAGGTACAGGAGCGCGGCCGGCTCTGCGGCGCGAAGTCCGGGTCCACGTCCACCTGATGCGCTCGTAGCTTCGCGGCCATGGTCCCGCCCGGCTCCGGCGAGAAGGGGAGGGAGGCTCCGCGGAGGGTGGGCGGGCGGCTCCGGGAGCTGCGCGCCCCGGGAGGCCCGCGGGAGGGGTCCCTGGCGGCGCTGGTTCAGCTGCGGGTCGCCATGGGTCGGGGCGCGGAGGCAGGGGGCTGGACGCGCTGGGGAACACGAGGACAGGCTAAGACCCGGGCGGCGAGGGGGCGGCGGCCCGGGAGCCCGGCGGGTACACACCTCGCCCAGCCCGGCTTCTAGCACCTGCCGCCTTCCTGCGCCTGCAGCCGCCGCCGCCGCCGCCGCTCCCCGGGCGCCGGCCCAGCGCGCGAGTCCCGCTCTCCCGGGACGAGACCGGGTTGCACCATGCCTGAGACCGAGCCCGTGCCGGGGCCCGCGCTGCCGCCGCCGCCCGGTGAACGCAGCCGCCGCCGCTCCGGCTCCAGCAACAGCTCCCGCGCCCGCCGCGCTTAGCGCCGGCTGCACCTCGGGATGGGCGGGGGGCTGGAGGGGCGGGAGGGGCGGGCCGGGTGGGGAGGGGCGGGGCGTGCTCGCCAGCGGCCGCGGAATCCTGGGCCCGCCCGGGTGCCCCGCCAAGGGCTGGGTCGAGGGCGTGGAACTCCCAGCTCTGGGCGACCCCTCCGCAGCCCCTGCAAGCTGCAGCGCCGCCTACGGAGTAGGGCAGAAGTGGTATGTGCGACCCCGCCCCCTGTGCGGCGGGGGGGGGGGGCGGGGAGGGGCCCAAGGGCTCCCATTGGTCCCTGCCAGGACTGTCCCGCCCACGGACTCCACAGGATCCCTCCCAGCGGGTTATTGTTACAACCCGGGGTTTCCCGGGGCAACGCTAATGGGGCGGGGCTCAGAGCCCTGGCCCCGCCTTTAGCCCCCCTGAAGAATTCCCCGCCCTCTGTTTCTAGACCCTGAGGTTCCAAATCTTCGTTCCAGAAACCGAGTGGAGATCTAACTCCTCTTTGTGCCCCAAACTGGGCTACGGAAAGGAATGATTTGAGAATACTTGATTTCTAGGCCAGCCTTTGCCGCAATCCTAGTTTCTCAGTCTGCAAATGGGGTCTTCATGGGCTTTTATGGTGCCTGTGGGCACAGTTTTAGAGCTCTGGTTCTCAAAGTTCATTCAAAATGTAATAGAATTATCCTGGACAGCTTGTTAAAACAGATCGATGTGTCCCAGACCCCGAGTTTCTGATTTGGCAGATCTAGGTTGGAGCCAAAATTTTGCATTTTTAGCTAGTTCCCAGGTGATGCCCTAGGAACCATAATTTGCAAACCACTGCCTTACAGTCTTGGGAGATTCTTACAGGGACTGTTGGAATAAGTCCTTACCCTAAAGTTCAGAGTGTTTGAGGAAAAGCTTCTCATTCATTTAACTGGTATTTGTTGAGCACCTCTGATACACCTGACATTGTGCAGGGCACTATGGGAAGAGCAGAGACTGACATAAATGATGTCCCTCTTGCATAGACTAGTAGAAGAGTCAGGTGGTAATCAGATCATCATATGATTGCAGAAGGGCGAGGCTAGCTGAGAAGGTGGGCACTCCAGGACTTTATCCCACAGGGTCCTAGGCTGGATTTCCAGCCACCACTCTGTGTGCCTGCCAGCCTTCGTTCAGGGTATGCCCTCTGCCTAGAACATCCTTTCCCCTCCTCAAGGTCCTCTTGCAAATGCCTCCCATCTGCATACTCAGCTCATGTGTCAACTTAACCCTGACACTTCCCCTAACCCCACCTCCTACACATACATATCTCCATTCCCTGCTTGTCCAGACAGCTTGCTGTCCTGCCAGCAACACTTTGGGTCCCTTTAGCATAATATACCTGTTTTGACAATCAGGAAACTGAAGCCAGAGTGGGGAAGTAACGCCCAGACAGCAAGGCCAGCACTAGAATCCCGGGTTCCTAACATCTCCCCAGCCAGTACACTGGGTCCTGGAGAGGCTGGAGAGGCAGAGTTCTCTGCACAGCGGGAATACTGTGCCCCAGCCACAGGGGACAGCCCTCCTTTCTCAAAAATTCCTTCCTTCTAGTTTAAGACCTGGGGACTAGGGCCAAGGGTGAGGGTTGGGTGGAGCTGGAGGGGCTCCTCCCCACCCCCCAGGGTGGGAGCAGGCCCTGCTTGCAGATGCCTGGCATGGCATCTGCCTGAGTCACATCCCAAAGGCAAGGGTGGGCATGGGAGCTGTTTCCCCCCACCACATACACCCTCCAGGTGGTTTTGTTTAGAGCCACAAGGGGTTGAAATCACTGCTGAACCCGCTCTGACAGCTCTCATATGCTCTTCCTGCCTGGGGAGCCCACATTGGGAGCTGCTCCTATAGGTACCATGGAGGCGAGGCAAGCCTCCTGCCAGACTCCACCCCTGGCCCAGCTCTAAGTCTCAGATGGGAGTTTGCTGGGGGCCATACCAGGGCTGGGAGGATCCTTAGCTGGGGTCCCTGGCACAGGCTGCCATTGCATCCAGGTTGGCAGAGATGCCCCAGATGCTGACTCAGACTCTGCTCCATCCCTGCCCTGCCCAGTGCCCACAACTGCTGCCTGCCCTCTCCTCTGGGGTCCATGTCTGGCACACTCAGGCCACACACACACATTCAATACACCTATTGGTGCATGCTGACATTCGTTTTCACTCACAACTTGGCCCTGCTCACACATTCATCACAAGGCAGCCTAACAATGATTAGTAGTATGGGCAAGTTCCGTAGATGCTCAAAGCCATGGTTTCCTACTCTCAACAGGACTTATATAGCACTACCTCCACAGGACATTTGAAGAATGAAATAAGATTCTGAATGTCAGCACTAGGTTGGGAATAAGTGGTCTGTGAACACTTGTTTTTATATTACTGTTGATTATTTATATCTTCCCCTCCTACTTTTTCCAACTCATACACTCCCACCTGTTCTCACTACACACATGCACACACACTGGCTCTCTAAGCACACTTGCCATGCACCCTATACCCTTGTGCCTGTTACACAACCCCACATCTTCCCCTGGTTTTCCTGACTACCAGAACCCACCTCCCCTTCCCCACACAAGCTCTCCAGCTCCTGTGTGCCCTCACTGTCACTCACTCCCACATTCATTCCTGCTCACCAACAGGCCCCACTGTTGATAGTTCCATTCCTGCTCCTTCCACACTCAGGCATGTTTGCTTCCATGCCTTCCTGAGTGAGCTCACTCACACACTCATTTTGTGTATTTCTTACTTGACTCATACTTAGATCACAACACTTGTACACATACGCCCAAACAATTCCAGCAAACTCAGAACCTCAAGTGGTCCACCCCACAATAAGCACACACCTCTCCCAGTGCACACACCACCCCAACCACGGAGGACCCCCCCCACACACACACACAAGAACTATCTCCTCCCTGCTACTTTCCCTCCTAGGGCTCAGCTCCTGGCCTCTCTCAGCTCGGCTCTCAGAATAACCCCTGCTGCCACTGCCACTGCCACTGCTGAGCTGTCTGGGCCCGCCAGAGCCGTGTCCGCAGTGCTTGTGCCAGCTCTCCAGGCTCACCCAGGGCATGTGAGGACAGGAGGTCTGACAGCCATAGCTGCTCTGTACCCACACCATCCCACTTCCAGAGCCCACCAGGGAGACAGTCAGCTTTTAGGATTGACGGCTGCCATGTTCACAGGCTTTATTGGTGTCCCCTGGTCCCCACCCCCCCACCCACCCCATGGAAGCAGAAAGGTGGCTTCTCACCATAAGCTCAAGGAAGCGGAGGTCTGGGAGGAAGAGATTTGCTGGGGTCCAACCAGACTCAACCAGCCTGACCATTCCTAGCCCTTCCAAGGGAGCTTCAGAGGACCCTCCCCTAAGCCACCTAGTTATCAAGAATCCCACCCTGCCAGTGCTGAGTACAGCCTATTTGATATTGGATGCCACAGTTGTCAAGGAAAGAGAATAGCGTGGGGGTGATGTCTGGGGATACCTCTGGAAGGGAGGGAATGGCTCCTGCCCAGAGAACGCCTTCAGGGGAAGAATGGGGAGTGTCTGAAGGAGCCAAAGGGGATATCAGGACAGCAGGGAGCATCTCCAGGACAGGCTCAGGCCTAACCCAGGGGGGCACAATATTAGGAAGTGGATGGGGCTGAGCTTTGAAGGCATGGCTGAGGGGACAGTGCAGCAAGGAGGGTCCCCAGGAGAAAATCAAGGACCCTTCAGCGCCTCTATAGACTGCCTGGGTCCCACAGTTCTGCTGGCTTTGGAAGGCGGCTGGGAGTAGCCACTGCTGGGTGCTCAGGAACACAGGCCCCAGGCCCTCAAGGAACTTGCCTGGCTTGGTCAGGGAGCTGAACAGGCACCAACAGGGAGAAAAGAATTAGTGCCAAGGTGAGCCTTCTTATAGGCCAAGTCAGCTCCACACACCACCCTATTCAATCCTACATTCTTGTCCCCCTGAGTTCTACTAAGCACTTCCAAAGTGCCAGCCCTATGGAGCACCTGTCACTGCTGTGTCACCAGGACCAAGTGGAAGGGCTGGCACAGAGGAGACCTTCCATAAAACATGTTGAATGAAAAAAATGAAATAATTTCATTCTCACAGCCACCTGAGAAGCAGATACTATTATTCCCATTTTCTGGTTAAAGGAAATGAAACTCAGAGAAGGGAGGTAAGCAACTTGCCTCCTGAGACTCAAACTGGGGTGTGGGTTTGCTCCTTTTGTAAGGGAAAAAATGAACTTACAAACAAATAGCTTCTCTTCTCTGTACTTCAGTTTTCTTATTTGTAAATTGGAAATGCTTACACTTAACTGGGGGACAATCATGATCCTACATGTGAGGTGCATAGAGCCCCAGCATGGTACATGGGTGTTCTCTCCATTCTTTTCTGTGTTGAATTTACCCTGAAAGTCTGTTTAGCAGGACTATACCTGGGATCCACAGCGCTACTCTTTCTGTACCATAGGAAGGAGGTGCATTCATTTGTTAAGTATCACAAAGTATCACAAACTGCATAGTTTAAACAGGCCAGTATTATCCCACACCCCTGGAGGCAGGAAGTCTGAAATCAAGCTGTCAGTGGGGCCAAGCTCTCTCCAAGACTGTACAGGAGAATGCGTCCTTGCCTCTTCCAGTTTCTGGTGGTTGCTGGCAATGCTTGGCAACCTCAATTTGTAGACACATTGCTCTGGTCTCTGCCTCCATCTTCATTAGTGTGGTGTTTTCCTATGGCCATCTCCTGGGTCTGTCTCTGTGCTCTCCTCTTCCTATAATGACACCAGCCAGACTAGATTTTGGGCCCATCCTATTCCAGAATGTCCTCATCTTAACTTAGCTAATTACATCTGCAAAAACTTCATTTCCAAATAAGGATCACATTGTGAGGTGCAGATTTTGAAGGAATGCTATTGAACCCAGCACCAGAGCTGTAGGATTAGGATATAGGTCAGGATTTAGTTTTGCCTCTTTCCTGAAGAAGCACTTTGACTTTGAACTTCTGAGTCTTGTCTCTTACTGACGGCCCCAAGGTAGTGGCAGGGAAAAGATAACAAGAGGACTTGCCAGGCTTGCCAGCACAGTAAGAACTAGCACATCCCTGAGGCTTCACTGCCCTTCCCTTTCCTGCCTGTGTAACCTTTCCCCTACCTGGTCTTGACCTCCAGGCCTCTCATCTCCAGGATCCAATGTTGTTATCAGAACACTGAGCTGCAGTGTTCTTGCCAGAGGCACATCCCCTCTGGGGCTGACTCAAATTGGTCAGGGCCTGATACAGGTCATCTCTGTTCCCATCTGAAACTGATGGTCTCAGAGTCCTGAGATGAGACCTCCTTACAAAATACTAAAGTCATTTGGAACTCTCCAGAGCCCATCACAATGGTAAGGAGGAGGCACTGGAAAGAGCACAAGGTTTCTAGGAGAATGTTCCCTCTTCCCACTGCCTTCCTCCCTCCAGCTCCCCAGGCCTCCCTGGGTAGGAATGCAGCAGACTTTCCCAGCCAGGAAACCACTGTTTGTGAGGACCCCCCATATGCCTGACCATAGTGTCCAGTTGGTTGCTCCTCCACGCCACCCCAGCAGCCACTTCCCCATTGGGCTCCACATGCCTGTGGAAGGAGGCAGCAAGTGCCAGCCCTATCAAGAAGGATCTGTTGTGTGACCTGGGACTGGTACTTCAGTTTCCCCGTCTGCAAAGTGGCAATCAAAATATTTACCCCCAGAATGGATACAAGAAATGAAAGGACAGAATGTGATGGAAAAAGAACTATGTAAGCTATGAGGAATTGTACTTCTCTCTAGCTGACATTTTAGCTTTGTCCTGTGCTCCTGAGGCACATGGCAAACATCCCCGTCTGGTCGGCTGACTTTGGGTCTCGGGATCATACAGCTTGAGGAAGCCTGGCAGAAAGGCTGTGGACTCTGGTGAATTAAATGGTTGGAGAAGCCAGCCCAACAGAGAGGCTGATAAGAGGAGGGAGGAAAAAGTCTCCTCTTACTTAATCCTGATAGCCATACTCTGCAGCAGTCAGCATCATTTCCATTTTGCAGGTGGGGAAACTGAGGGTATCTGCTGAGGAAATTTCACAGTGTTGTTGTGAGAATGATAAGAATGATCATCATGTCTATGGCCTGAACACACCCCCCATCCCTATGTTGAAGTCTTCATCCCCACTGTGGTGGGTGTATCAGGAGATGAGGCCCATGAGAGGTGATGAAGTCATGGGACTGAAACCCTCACAAATAGGATTGATGCCCTTACAAAAATGGCTTGAGAGAAACCCCTCGTTCCTTCTGCCATTCAAGGTTGCAGTGAAAAGTCAAAGTCTATGAAACAGATAGCAGGTCTCACCAGACACCAAATCTGCCATCGCCTTGATCTTGTACTTCCCAGTCTCTAGAACTGCTTATAAGCTATCCAGTCAATAATATTTTGTTATCCTAGCCCAAATGGACTAAGACGATGACAAAGGTAATACTATTTACCAAGCACTTAGTGTAGCTTCCATGCTAAGTGATTCCACAGTGCTTACATAGTCCTTAATTAACATTGGGAACTCAGTATTTTTTTTTTAGATGGGGCAACAGAGGCCCAGAGATGTAAAATAATTTTCCCTGGGTCTTAGAGCCAGGTTCTAAACCAGGGCTTTCCAACTCTGAAAGCTGCACTTTCACCATTGACTGCAACTACTTCCACTCACCTGGCTCCTGTGGGCACACGCGGCTAATGCCAGGAAAGGGTGGCGTAGACTGGAGGGTAGCAGGGATGGGACATGCCATCTTGTTCCCTGAGTGTTTGGTGAAGCATACTCAGGCCATACCCTTAATTTCTATTTTTCATTCATCACAATTCAATACTTGGGTTAGACTGACTGAGGACAAGCCATGTGTGGTCCACCACAATGATCTTACCCTTACTAGACTCTGACGACCCAAGCCCCAAGAGATAGCCTTGCAGGGGACCTAACCCTGGGTCCTTGAGATGTGGGTCCAGCTCCACCTGCTCTGCAGCCACTTCTTCATTGTTCCTCTAGGTAACAAGCGTGGCCTGAGCCCAGCCTCACCACGAGGACCACAGCCTTCAGTGCAGTGTCCAGGTCCGAATGTATGTCCAGGTTTCTTCTCCAATTGCCATTCAAAGCTCCCCACCACCACCACCAACATAGGGACCCAAATCCATACACACTTATCCCTAGCCTGGCTGCCTTCAGTATTCTTGTCTTCAGCCTACATTTTGTCTCCTGGCCTGGGTTACAATCTTGGCTCTAACTCAGGGCTCCTGGGCATGGCATCTCCCTGAGCCATCATCCTTAGCTGCAAGGTAGCACTGGCAATGCTACTTTACAGGGCTGTGGAAACATGATGATGATGAGGAGGACAACAATGACAAAGGTAACATTAATATTTCTCAAGAGTTGATAAAGTACAGCCTCTGTGCCGAGTGGCTCTCACTTGATCCCATTCAGCCGGGCAAACTTGGTATGATTTCATGTTATTTCCATTTCTTAGATCAAGATATGGTAGGGCTGGGGATTTAGCTCAGTGGCACCACACCTGCCTTGAAAGAGCAAGGTCTGGAGTTCAATCCCCGGTACAAAAAAAGAAAAAGAAAGAAAGAAAGAAAGAAAGAAAGAAAGAAAGAAAGAAAGAAAGAAAGAAAGAAAGAAAGAAAGAGAAAGAAAGAGAAATGGTGGGCACTTGGTAGGGGATGGTTCATTCTATGGTTTGTTTGTTTTTTGGTACCACGGATCAAACTTGGGACCTTGCACTTGTGAGGCAGGTGGTGGAACCACTGAGCTAAATCCCCGGCCCATTCTATGGCTTTTTGTTTTTCTACATTTTAAATCCATAAAATTAAAACAACTATGTTCAAGCTGGGACATCTGGAAGTGTCAGGCTTGCTCCAAGACCTTAGACTGGCAAACTTGGGCCAGTTCCTTGTTCTGAGGTATCCCACCCTCAAATCTCCCTGCCAAACTATCAAAGGGGCTGTGCTGGGGTCAGGAGATGTGGGTCCCTGGTCCAATCTGGCTCATGTTTTACTCCATTTGTCTCAGGCTCAGTTTCCTCCATGTTTATGTGGCAAATAGGGTAGTTGTGAAGGAATGACACACAGTAGGCACTCTAAAACTGTTTGCTTCATAACCTCTCTATCTTAGTTATAGGAAGGAGACATAATTCAGTGTCAATTCAAAATACTACCCAGCTGTGTTAGCTTTCCATTACTGTGACAAAATACCTGAAATAATAAACTTACAAGGATGAAAGGTTTATTTTGACTTATGGTTTCAGTGCTTTCTGTCTATGATCACTTGGCTTCATTGCCTTTGGGGCTATGATAAAGCACTATAACTTAGCAGGAAGTGCATGGTGGATGACACTGCTCACCTCATGGTCACCAAGAAGTTAAAAGAGGAAGAGAAGGGACTGGGCCTCTAATATCACCTTCAAGGTCATGAGCCCCAATGACCTAATTGTTTATAAGCAGGTCTAGAAACTGGACCTCCAAATGGCACCATGAGCTGGGGCCCCAGCCCTCAAAACATAGGCCTTTAGGGAACATTTAAGACCCAGACTGTAGCACCAGCCAAATATACAAGGGAGCCTTAAACAGATGACTAAACCAAGAGTCAATAGAGAGGGGGTTGGTTGGCCATGGGCTTTACTGGTGACACTGGCTGGGCCTTTGTGCTCACATTGTATAGGTACAACAATGCTACCTTTTTGCCTGCTTGGAAGTGTAAGAACTAAATCTCATTAAAATGCAGTAACTATCTCCAGTTTCGGTTTATAGCTCATTCTCTTTTCCTATTTTATTACAAACACTTACACCTTTTCTTCACTTAATGACCCAGTTGTTATACATATCATGTTAGAAATATTAGAAACTATCCCAAGCCCCCTTTTTTGTGGCAGGAATAATGAATGAGGGAAGGAAGCCGAGGTGCAGGAAGTTGGTCACATGTTAGGTCAAGGCAGCACCAAAGTATCTACCTCACATTCCTGACAAACCAACCCCTAGTATATTTTAAAATTCAGCTGATCTGGTACCTGCTCTGGGAAGCTTCCTTTGAATATTGTATTAGTGAAGCTTCTCCAAAGAAATAAGACAATAGGAGATAGAGGATGGATGGATAAATGGATAGATGGATACATACATATGACAAACAGAAAGGCAATGAAGATGGCACATGCAAGTATGGAGGCTGAGAAGCCCCATGATCCAGAGATCCCAGAGAGCCAGTAATGTAGTCCAGTTCATGCTAGGTGACTTAAGAACCAGAGGAGCCGATGGCGTAAATGCCGGTTCAAGGACGGAAGAAGACCAAGGCCCCATCTCAAACAGGCAAGCAGGAAGAAGACAAATCCTCCTTCTTCCACTTTGTGTTTAATTTTGGTGTTCAACGAATTGGATAGTTCCTGCCACATTGGGGAGCACAGTCTCTTTTCCTGAGTCACCAATTTAAGTGTTGGTCTCATTTGGAAACACCTTCACAGACACACCTAGAAAGAATTTTAATCTGGACACTCTTTGGCCCAGTCAAGTTGATACATAAAATTAACCATCATAGCATCATAATGGTTATTCCTCCTCTGTTTCTTGTGTGTGGGTTTTGTTTTCCATGTTCTCTACTGTCATTATCTATTTCCACACTTATTTACTAGTTTTTGAGTTCCTCTAGCACAGGGTCTTTATCTTATTCATGTTTCTTCCAAGCTCAGTTTAAGACTTGAATGGAGGATAGGAAGGGGTGGGGAAAAGGTAAAGACTTGGTAAAGGTAAAACATTTGTTCTGGGTCTTCCAATAATTTTCTGAGCACCTATTGTATGCTAAGTGTTAGGTATTCAAGAATAAGGATGATATATTCATAATACCGTGTACACAGAGGGCCTCCTACAAGGCGACAAGCACACGATAGGCACTCAAGAAGCAACCCTTGTTATAATAAGAAAACACTGAAGGTCATCTGAAGAAGACTGTTTTATGACAGGGGATATACAGGGGAAAACTATGCGAATCTCAAAAGTAATAAGGTAAACTTCTATGTGCTAACATGGACAGATGGCCATAAGACAAGATTAAATGAGAAAGGAAGTGACAAAAAATATTGGTGCCTACTATATGGCAAGCACAGTGTATAATTTCTGTAAATGCTACACAGGTGGAATATATATATTAGGTGGAATATATATATATAAATATATATATTTCCAAAAAGATTCCCCCTAACCATTAAGAGTAATTAGTACTAATCAAGAAAGATATTAGGGGTTAAAAGGAGCTTCTCTTTTTATTTTATAAGTTATATTGCTCAATATTTTTTATAAAAAATTAAAATGATAAAGGACAAAAAAAGAAAGTTGCTAGAATACAGGTACTTGAAGTAAATAAAAATGAATGATGGCTCTAAGAAGTGTCCAGCTGAAGAGCACAGTAGCTTGGTAGAGTACAGGTTAGCAACCTGGTCTCTCTACTTCCACTGCCCCAGGTCAGCCTGATAAGTGAGCACAGAGGGGAAGGATTCACTGAGTCTCACAGGGAGGACCCTAGGGAAGGCTCAAGGGGCCTAGGGAAATTAGAATTAGATGAATTGGCCCTCCATGGGGAGTGATGTGACCGGTGACCTTTTGGAGCCACAGGGTGGACAGAAATGCCTGAGCATTGCCTGTATTAGTTAGTCTTTCATTGCTGGGACAAAATAATGGATGTGCACAACTTGAAGGAGGACAAATTTATTTTGGCTTATGGTTTCAGAGGTTTCAGTCCATGAATGGCTAGCTTCAAGGCAGAAATACATCAGAAGGGCATGAAAGAGAAAAGCAGCTCACCTCATGGGATCTGGGAAGCAGAGAGTAGGGGAAGAGCCAAAAAGAAAGGGACCAGGGACAACATATAATCTTCAAAGACATGTTCCTGGTGACCTGCTTTATCCAACTAAGCCTATTCAGTGCCCTGTGATCTAATTACCTTCCAAAATCCCTATGTCTAAACACATGATGCTTTTGGGAGACTTTTTTGATCCAAACCATATTAGAGCCCAAGCTCAGATATCTGGTCCTGTCCTGGAGCTTGGTTCTCTTCTCTCTGGAGCCCTTGGGATGAGTCATGAGGACTGGACCCATTGCTCTCAGATCAGGAGGGAGCTTTAGACATAACCTAGCTATGGCCTCTCCTCCTACTGTGCTGTGCAGATGAAAGCTGACTCCTGAGCTTGCATAAGGTACATGGACAGAGGAAGGGATAGCCACAGAGCAGACATCATGGTTCAAAATGACAAATTTTCTAGGCTCCTTCACGTCCTCCCAGTAGGGAGGGATATGTAAGTAGAGAGGGCATGGTATTGGAGACAGATCTGGTTTAGGAACTTGATGCCCATTGGAGAAACCTCTAGGATCCCTAATTTCTCCCCAGGAAAATGGTGACAGTAATGCCTATCATAAAGGTAATTGTGAGAAGTGGAGATTAGGTACAAAAATGGTCAAAGAATTCTCCCGCTAACAGTACAACTTAATTCATGGTGTTAGATGAGTGTGAGTGGTGTCTTTAAGAGAACTCATGGATAGGAACAAGGTAGTTGGAAATTTGGACTCTGGTCTTTAGTGCTTATGTCATGAAATACTGCAGAGAATTAAATCTACACCTAGTCCAGACAAGAAAAAGTGAAAGAGTGCAGCAGTTAAGAACCATGTCTAGAGTCTGTCTCTGATGCAAATTTTGGTTTTCTTACTTGTAATCATGGGACCTCTCAAAGCCTCATATTCTTCATCATAAAAATAGGGATAATGGTAGTTCCTACCTTGCAGTCTTGTAGTGAGGATTAAATGAAGTAATGGAAGTAAATTACCTAGTACAGTGCCTGATACTCTTAGGGGTTATGAGGCAGAGTCCTTTTCCCCTGAGAGAAAACAATCCAGAGTTCCCAGTGGGCTTTAGGCTTGAAGAAGAAACTATCAGAAGGAGGTGTGTAGCTTTGGCAACTGCAGTATGGAGTGGTGCAGAGGGCAAAGGCCTGAGCCAGATAGATTTAAGCTGAGTATCACATCACCACCTTCCAGCTGTGTAACTTCAGGCATGTTATTATACTTCTCAAAATCTCAGTGTTATTATCCAAAATAAATAAATGAATGAATGAATTTTTGTGCCTGTTCTGCAGAACATATTAGAGTGAAACTCCACACATCATATCACCCCAATCTCCCTCCCTTCATTTGTGACCCCCCTGCTGATCTCACCATATTCCCACAGGGAGGATAAAGCACTGGGTTTGGAGTCTCAAAGACTCACCTTCCAATCCTAAGGCATCATCTGGCACCTGGGGGACTTGGAGCAAATCACTGCACTTAAGAGACTCTCCATTTCCATGTCTGGGACAGAGGAGAATCCCCCTCTGTGCCGTTTACTAGGAGGAACAACTGAGACAGTGTGCATAAATGGGTCACCCCATGTCTGCAGGATACAAGTCTCTGAGTAATGTGTGTTGTAGCTAACTCTCTACAAGTCTTCTATTTTTTGATGTGTATACTTTATAAATCATTTTAAGAACAACTTATTCTCCTAAACCAATGGATCACCCTGAAATTTAACATGGAAAGAACATATAAACTGGGACCAACTGGCCTACTTTAAAACATAGCTTGAGCTCTGTGGCCTTGGGAGGTGAATTTGTCTCTCTGAGCCCCAATTTTCTTAGCTTTATGGTGACATTGATAATACCTACATCATAGGGTTGTTAGGATGATAATGACAATAATGGTAAAAATAACAGAGGAAAGAGGATCCAAGACCCGGCCTTACAACCAACCACTGTGGGGTGACAGACCACATGCCTAGACAGATGGAAGTGTTTCCATCTAGCACACTGACCCCTGTTCCCACACTTCAAAACACCACCATCAACTATCCTTAGTTTGTTTCTCAAGGAGGAGTCACAGTGAAGAGGAGGCAGGCCTGGGGTCAGTACGTCCCCAGGTCAGGAACCTGAGCAACTCACTGCATGACCTCTTCACAGACCTGAGGCAGGGCCTGGGGTTTGGTGGGGAGAGAGCTGAGGGTGAGATACTTCAGAACAAGGAACCAACCTGGGGAATCAGTTTGCCAAGCTGGGCTCACAGAGTACAGAGGACACCTGCAGATGTCCCAGGTAGGAACAGTTGCTGCCCACCTTGGCTCAGCTTGAGCAGAGCTGATATAATTTATGGGCTTAGAGTGTGGAAAAAAAAAAAAAGCAAAAACCAAAGGAGGAACCATCCCTTGTTCCTTAGGCACCAGGAACTTCTGTCACTGTATTTTCATCTGTGAAACAGGAATGACACTAAAACCATACCATACTCACCAGGTTGATTAGGAATCAAGTGAGAGCCATGGTGTCACTTGGTACAGAGTCTGTGCTTTACTGGCTCTTGGAGTGGTGCAGGGAGGGGAGATGTCCACTGGAACAGAAGTCAGACATAGAGACAGAACTTTCAGAAGATTCTGGATGTGGTTTGGGGAGTTGAGTTTGTGATACTGGTGAGACAGGCAGGGAAGACATCCATTGGACAGGCAGAAAACATACAGTTTGGGGCTCTGGGAGAGGTCTGGACAGGAGATGTGAATTGGGAGTCCTTGCCATAGATAGTGAAATCAGCCTAAGTGATACTGGAGCAAGATGGAAAAAGGACAGCCAAATGGGGATGTTGAAGGACAGCAGTATGTTTAGGGTGGAAGAGAGCAATGGTAGTAGGCTGCAAAGGATGCTGGGAGGAGCAGTCACTGAGCTAGGGAAGGGAAGACTTGTGGAAGCTACAAGGAGAGAGTGGTTAAAGAAGAAGGAACTGATAAAAGTGCAAGTGACAGAGACTGGTCAGGAAAGCAAGGCTTAAAAGCACATGTTGCAGTAAAAGCCTCCTCAAACCAGCACAGGACAAAGACAGAGGCAGCAGCTGCCCACAGTACATCCCACCCGCCCCCAACAAGCAAGAGGCTAGCCCAGAGAGCTTGCAAACAACTCCTGTCAGCCAAGAGGCATCAAAATGGAATTCAGAGGACCCAGGGTGTAGGCAATGTGGAGGTGAGAAGAGGCTGAATGCCTGTGCATGAGACCCTGGCAAGTCTCTAAACAGCTCAGAGCTTAACTTTCAACATGTGTGAAAAGAGGATACTATTCAAACTTTGTACCAAGGTCATGTAAGACTTGGAGAACCTCATTTGACAAAATACCCATAGCAGAGTGGGCGCTTGCCAAACATTAGCACTCTCCACTCTTCATTGTAACATGGTCATGTTGGTCCAGGACAATGGCCCTGAGTATTCCATAAGTTGATGCTTCATCAGTTTTTCTCTCCTTGAAAACACAAGGCAGAGTATAGTACACTTTAGATTCACAAATACAAGTCATGTCTGTCTTATTTTCAAAGACGGCTGGTCTTGAGGATAGGGTACTCAAGGCAAGACCTCCCAAGCTCACCCCAGCCTAATCCATTTGGTGGCTCTTCTTAGACAGAAGTGGTCATCTGTGGATGAGCTCCACAGAGTCAGTGTGGAAGCTGCCTGGCCAGGCTAAGAGAACCCAGATGGTGGGGTATTGAGAAACAAGCCATTAAGGCCATGCAGAGGGCTCAGTGTAGGGGAGCACGGATACAATGTTGTTAAACTGATTCGTGAAGATTCCATCATAATTATCATTTTTTTCAAAGTACTAGGCAAGCCATTTTCACATACAACACCATCCCTGTGGTCACTTCTACCAGCTTTGAGAAGAGGTGGAATTCTTCCCATCTCAGACATAGAAACTGAGATTCTATCAAGTAATATGTTTTGCTTAAAGCCATACAGGTGGCTTTTGGATTAGAACAAAGAGTCAGGTGGATTTGAGGAGCTGGGAAGAAGCAGGTGATGGGAGGGAGGCTTAGGCAGTACAATATCTGGGATTTTCTCTACTATATCCTAGTAGAGTAGGGACAGTCATATGGCGGGGCGATCTGGTCTCACAACCACCACTGATGTGGGACCACTCTGGAGGGACAAGACCAGATACTTGGACATATGGAGTGTTTCCATATAGCTGACCACCACCTGTAAACACTTAAAAACATTGCCATCTCCTATGTTTTGTCTGCTACTTAGGGAAGGAGCCACCACCAGGAAGGGGACAGGATTGGGGCTCCATGCTTGAAATTGAGCCTCACTGGATTCTATGGTGGCCTGGAAGGCAGAGGCCACCAATCCACCAGCTACGGGAATCTGTTAGCCCAGGAGTGAGCCTCAGGGTCAAGTCTGAAACAGAGGGAGGAATATATACAACACGGGCTTTCCCTAGGAACAACACGAGAAGACACAATAAGATCACAGAGAGTCACTGGCAAGAGCAGGTGCTTCTCTCTTCCTGTCACTTTGGGTTTGACAGACAAGGAAACTGAAGCCCAGAAAGAGACAGCAACTTTTCACAAGTGTAGTGAACTAGTGGTAGAACCAAGACTGGTACCCAGACCCTCTAACGGACAGAGACCTAATACTCACTCAGGCACGCCCTTCCCTCCGGAGTGACAGTGATGTGTCTCAGAGCCACGCCCAGCTCAGATGTGCCCACACAGCAGAGTCCAGAACTGCTGAATGCCACATCACAGCCACCACTCACTGGTCCACAATAGGCTATGCTATAAGAATAAAACACGATTTGGAAATTTTGTATGAAAAAAGAAGCTTAAAGCATCTCATTAGTGACTTTTGATTCTGATTACAAGCCGAAATGATATTATAAAGGTAGTTACTAGAAAATGTAAAATTATACACATGGCTCACAGGAGTTTGCCATTGGAGGCTGCAGGAGGAAAAAGCTGCCGAGTCTGCAAGAGATTGAGTGGGATTCTGAACTACATGTTTCAGGAGGCATGTCAGCAAAGAGGAGCAAGTCCAGAGAGAGGAGGAGGGTGAGCAGGCACTCAGAGTGAGCTACAGCACTGATATATATCCCTGTTCTATAGCTGTCTTCAGTGGCCTTATGAACCAGGTCATGGAAGGCATAGTTGAAGAAATGATATGACCCACTTGGAAAGGAAACGAGGAGAGATGTGATCACTGCCTTCAAATAGCAAAGGACAGTCACAAGGCAATGGGAGCAGGGTTTTTTTTGTTTTTGCTTCTTTTGCTTCAAGGAGGAGAGCTTAGATGGAGGAGGAACGGCAAAGAGCAAGCTTCCACTCTAAGAAGGCCCAGGACCGTCCAAAGCTGGGCTGCGCTGCCTCCCTCAGGGCACAGGGAGATAGGAGAATCTGGGACCTCTGGGGGGATTTGCCTTAGGAGGGGTTAAGCATGGAAGACATGGTATCAGATTACCTACAGTGGAAATTGTCCTCATCCTTTGTCCCTCTGGAGAACTTTGGAGCTGGGTAGCTGGTCCAGGTAGCTCAGGACAGAAGGCTTTCTGAAACTTTAGCTTAATAATAACAACACAGGGTCGAGGATTTAGCTCAGTGGCACTATGAAGGCCTTGCAAGCACAAGGTCCTGAGTTCCATCCCCAGTACCAAAAAAAAAAATTTAAAAGAAAATAATAACAACACAATAAAACCACTTACTGAGCATCTACTATGTGCCAGAGGACTTATACTTGTTGTTACTGCACCTTTCACCCACCCTGATAAGGTAGCTACTATTTTCCATACTAAGTGGCTAAGGAAATTGAGGCTCAGAGGGGAGAACAGTGTTATTCAAGGCTACAAAGCCAGAAGGAGCTGAGATTTAAACATGGTCTGGCTGACACCAGTGTCCACAGGCATGGGGTGGCCTCCTCAGGGAACCACAAGGGCAAGGGCCAGCTGAAACCCTGGGGGAGCTGGACTGGCTCTTCCTGGGAATCCAGGGCCCCACTGGGCTCTCCAATTAGCAAGAGCAGAGAAATCAGAGGCAGCAACAAGCTCTGCTAATGAGCTGCCACATTAAACAATGAGTCACACTTCCATACGGTGCCGCTCCAGCCCTAACCCGGAACAAACAAGCTGTGAGAAACAGTTTACAAAACAGTGAGGTGTGACTGTCTCCCTGCTGCTGCTGCTGCCACTACCACCACCACCACCACATAGGCACTGCAGCCACCACCAACCCTGCTGCCCACAGGCAGACCCAGGCACAGAGCAGACCTGCAAGGGTGCTCTTGAGTTAGCCCTGGCATCTGAGCTCAGGGGAGTCCCCATGTTCAGAAGTGACCCTAGAATGGACCCCAGGTTGCAGTGTCCACAGCCATTATAGCCATGTCCTAGGACCTAAGCATTCTGTCATTTAGCTACTCTAAGACCTAGCTCAAGTGACTTAATCTCTCTGGGTCTTAGTTCCCTTATCTGGATTGTGGGTATGATAATAAAATGTAGCTTATTACTTGGGAGGACTGACTGTGATCACTATGTGAACTACCCACCACGGTGCCCAGCACAGAGTACACATGCAGCAAACCAAGAATTCTTCCTCCTTCTTTTGCATAGAGGGAATCCAGCTCAGAGCCAGTCTTTAGAAGGCTCCTGATAATGGTGACTGACTTCTTTTTCATGGCCTATATTACATACATGTATGCGTGCCCCTGGCTTACCCCTACCAAACTGTGAGATCCCGTGGCAGGGTCTGTCTTGCTCATTTTAATATTCCCAGGCCCAGCACAGAGAAACAATACAAGCAGTAGGAAGAGCAACAGGCTTTGTGGACAGAAGCTGGAGGTTCAGATTTTTCCTCTGGCTGTTATTATCTGTGGGCTCCTGGGCAGCTATGGTAAGAACCATTTATGGGACCCTACTCTGTACCAGACATTGCTCCAAGCTTCATGTGCTCTCTGCCAGTTAATCTAACAAGGGGCATTATTATTCCATCTTAGAGGAAAGGAAATCAAGCAGGTAAATTGCATGGGGGCAGTGACTTTGTAATGTGTCAACTGGGCTCAGTGGAACTACATTTCCCAGAACTCCTTTTCATGCATGTTTCAGGTTAGAATCTCCTAGTGATTCTGCCTCCATAACTGAACCCTGCCTGATACACACAGCACAGTTTGTACAGTAAATTGTGATGGATCTGAAATTCAAAAAGAGGCTGCCTGTCACTCAGCTCCAGGATGTTAGCTACTCTACTCTGATAGTAATAGCTAATAGTTATACAGTAACCATGTAGCAGTTATATGTTAACTCAATTGTCCCAACAACTGTATAAATTCGTTTCTATTATTATCGTCTCATCTTACAGGTAAGAAAACAGAGGCACAGAGAAGGTAATTTGTCCAAGGTCACACACCTGATACGTAGGGAATCTGAGAGTCAAACCCAGATTGTTTGGCTACACAGTCCATCAATTTACTTGTTACATTCTATTTTCTCTTTACTATACTAAAATTTAATCTGTAAGTCATTATTTTCCTTACCTGTAAAATGGAGATAATCATACACAATATACAAGATTACTGCATAATTAAATGCAAAAGTGTAGTGACAGGGCTTCTGGGAAGATGAAACAGGGAGTCAATTTACCCTCTGTCCTAAAGCAACTGAAAACCTTGATAAAATATATAAAGCAACATTTTCCAAATACTGAACAGCAGGCAGCACAAAACAGCAATCCCTGAGAGAGGAGAAACTAATGAGGTGAGCCCCATGGTTGCCAGCTTCCACCTGGGGAGAGTTTCTAGGCTGCAGCTCAAAGAGTGGGATCCCAGCTATCTCCCTGAGTAGGAGACAAGCAGAGAGTCTGAGAAACCAAAGCATTTGGAGTTCACAGAGCAGAGAACTGGAGAGAAGAGAGCTTCTTAATAAGAAAGGGATCTTCAAAGACCTGCAGAGCTCCCCTCCGGCTTTCAGTTGAATATCTAACAGCAATAGGATATGAGGAAACTGCCCAAGTCTAAGGAAAGACTATCCCAAAGGAGCAGAGGAAACAATTTCCAAAATTCATGCAAACTGGAATGGTTTGTGTTTCTATCAGCTAAAGTGGGAAACCTCAGAAATCACAGCACATCAAGTAGCGTCCTTAAAAGGATATTGCTTTGGTAGTATGTGTGTGAGGGGGGTTAATTGGCCCTGCCTAAAAAAACTCCAAACCAAGCCTCAAAATAATAACCATCTTTTCAAGTACCTTAACTGCATCCAAGAACAAAGCTCAAGAACATTTATAGAAATACTAACGTGATCAGCACACAAAGTAAAATTCATGATGCTTCACATCTAAACAAAAACTGTTAGGCATGCAAAGAAACAGGAAAATAATATCTATAAAGAGTATAAAAATTAATCACAGACCCCAAAATAGCACAGAAGATAGAATTAGTATACAAAACATTAAAACAATTATAATAATGATATTCCATATGTTTAGGAAGCTAGAGTCACGTTTGATGGTATTAAGTAGAGAGAAAGGGAAAAAAGACCTAAATCACACTTAATAGGTATGAAAATATGCAAATTCTGGGATGGAAAATGACATGCTGGATGGGATGAAAAACAAGTTTGACAACACAGAATAAAAGATTAGTAAATCTGAAGATAGCAATGTCTATCCAAATGTTAGGGGAAAATATTTTTTTAAAAAAGATTATCAACAAGATGTGGGAAAACTTCAAGCAGCTTAACATATGTGTAAGTAGAGTCCCTGAAAAAGGAGGGGAGCAAAAAAAAATTGAAAAATAACCAGAGATGTCCAAAATTTGGATCAAAAAATCTCAGTAGACATCAAACACAATAAAACTGATTAAAACTTTACCAAGTCACATAAAACAAAATTGCTTAAACCAATTATAAAGAGAAAATATGAAGAGTAGAAGAGAAAAAGAGAAACATTGCATAGAAAAGAACAAAGAATGACAGCAGACTTCTGGTTGGAAATATTTCAAGGCAGAAGACAGTGGAATATTACTTTAAAGTACAGGATGACAAACAAAACAAAAGCAAAGAAACCTGTCAACTTAGAATTCTATATTCAGTAAGCTGGGCATAATGGCACACACCTATAATCCCAGCACGTAGAAGGCTGAGACAGGCAGACAAAGGACAACTATCTAGAATATATAAAAAACTGAAAAAAATCAGACCCCCCAAATTTAAAGACCCAATTCAAAAATGGGCATCTGAAATGAACAGACATTTCTCAGACCAAGAAATAGAAATAGCAAATAAACACATGAAAAAATGTTCAACATCACCGGTCATTCAAGAGATGCAGATGAAAACAACACTGAGATTCCACCTCACCGCAGAAAGAATGGCTTCTATCAAGAAATCAACCAATAACAAATGCTGATGGGGGTGTGGGGAGAAAGGAACCCTCTCCATGTGGAAATCAGTATGGAGATACCTCAAAGAACTAGGACTAGAGGTCCCATTTGACCCAGCTATTCCTCTGCTGGGTATCTTCCCCAAAGAATTAAAAGAATCATACTACAGTGATATATGTGCACCCATGTTCATAGCAGCACAGTTTGTAATAGCAAAAACTTGGAAACAGCCCAAGTGCCCATCAACTGGAAACTGGTTAAAGAAGATGCAGGTTTTGTTTTTTTTTATAAAATGGAGTACTACTCAACCATAAAGAATGAGAAACTAGAGACATTTATAGCTAAATGGATGCATATTGAGGACATACTCTTAAGTGAAATGAACAGGACACACATGTGTAAATACCGAATAGTTTCTCTGGTGTGAGAAACTGAAAGTGCAAATAAGGATTAAAATGATTACAACAAGTAATTGATAATTTGAAATAGGAAGAAAAGGTCCAAAGGGGTAGGGGAAGGGGAAAGGAAAGAAAGGAAAGGAAAAATTATAAGAAAAGGAAAAAATGGAAACAAAGTCTTTGTAAATAGAGAAGGGTGGAGGGGTGAAGGGAGCACAGGGAATGGGGAAAAATTAAGAACCAAGATACATCATGTGCAGGTACAAGTACCCAATGATAAATGTAAACGAATTGTATATCTAAAATGTACCAATAAAAGAATTTAAGCCAAAAAAAAAAAAGAAGAAGAAGAAGGCTGAGACAGGAAGATCACCATGAGTCTGAGGTCAGCCTGAGCTACCTAGTGAGTTCAAGGTTACCCAAAAGTACATAGTGAGACCCTGTCTCAAACAAATAAACAAACAAACAAAAAATAAAATTCTATTTTGAAAATGGAATAGTGAAAATAAAGGGCTGATCAAAACCCATATGTGTTTAAATTTTTTTAATTACAGTAAAAACATAACGCCACTAATTTCCCTCAAAATACTCCCCCTTGGGCCAGGGATTTAGCTCAGTGGTTCTGGTGCCTGCCTCGCAAGCACAAGGTCCTGAGTTTGATCCCCGATACCAAAAAAAAAAAAGTACCAAAATACTCCCCCTTGCACTGAACACACCTATCCCATCATTCTTGCCACTTTCTGAAGCAATTCTGGAAGTTTCTCTTTCATGAGAACTTGAAGCATGATCAAACCTATGGTGAATGTTACTGCTGAGTGCCATCCAACAGAAAGGTAGTCTCATAAAAACATTATAGTGTGTCCCTGTGTGGCTTCTGGCTCTTCCTCAAAGTCAAAATGACCACGAGAGGTAAGCATTTTGAATCAGTTCAGGCCATTGAGGCACCCATGACAGCACAACTGAAAACATTCACAAAACTAGACTTGCAGAACTGCTTCAGCAAGGGGCAAGAACAACAGGAAGATGTGTGTTTGAAGCAAGGGAGAGTATTTTGAGGGGGATTAATGGCAATGTGTCTTTTGCTGTAATAAATTTTTTAAAATTTAAACATTCACCACAGATTTTGATCACACTTCTTATATTTCAAAACAGAGGTGAAATAAGGATTTGTTTTTATTTTATTTTATTTTTCAAAAAAGAAAGCTGGAAAATTTGATGACTAACAGACTTGCTTTAGAAGAAAGGTTGAAGGAAGTCCTTGAGACAGAAGGAAAAATGATACCTGATAGAAATCTGGATCTACGTGAAGGAATGAAGACTTCTGAAATGTAACTATGTGGAGAAATGTCAAATATGCTTTTATCTTAAAAACTATATTTAAAAGATAACGTATTGCTTAAAGCAAAAATAATAAATATTCTGGGTTTATCACATATATAGAAGTAAAATATGTCAACACTAGCATGAATGTTGGTGGAAGAAAATGGAAGCACACACTGTTGTAATGTTCTTATACTGTATGAGAAGTGGTATAATATTACCTGAGGGTAGACTGGGATAAATTGAAGATGTATGCTATCAACCACTTGCTATCACTAAAAAAAGTTATACCTACTTAAGCCAATAAAAGAGACAAAGTTATACTCAATTCACTAATGTAGAAAAGGAGAAAAAGAGAGAGCAAACAACACATGAGGCAAACAGAAAATGAGGAGCAAGAAGGTAGACTTAAACACATCTCAATAACCTCATTAAATGTGAATGAAGTAAATACCACAATTAAAAGCCCAGGTTTGTCAGATTGTTCATACAGAGCAAGATAAGGCTCTGAGTAGCCTGCAATAAAATGCACTTCAAGTATAATTAGTTAAAATTAAAATGATGCATAAAATACAACATGCTAACAATAACCAGTAGAAAGCTGAAATGACTATATTAAAATAAGACAAAAAACTGGGCCGAGGATTTAGCTCAGTGGTTCTGGCACCAGCTTCGCAAGCCCCAGGTCCTGAGTTCAATCCCTGGTACCAAAAAAAAAAAAAAAAAAGAAATGAGTTAAAATAAGACAAAACAGATTTCAAGTAAAGAATATTACCATAGGTGTAGAATCATTTCATAATGATAACGGGATCAATTCATCAAGATGGTATAATAATCCCAAATATTTATATACTTAGTGGGAGAGCTTTAAAATATGTTAAACAAAAACTGATAGAAAAAACAAAATAAATGGACAAATTCCCAATTATAGTTGGAGATATTTCAATATCTTTCAGTAATTTGTAGAACAAAAAGGTAGAAAATGAGCAAGGATACATAATGAACTTGAACAACACTAGCAACTTACTTGACCTAATTGACATTTCCAAACCACTCAACAATAGAATATATATATTTTAAGCATACATAAAATTTACTAAGATGGACCATATTTCAACTGTAAAATAATTTTCAAAAAACTTAAAATTAGTCAAAATATGTACTCTGCCCAAAATTGAATTAAATTATAAGTAAATTTAAAAAGGTATCTGGGAAATCCCCTAAATATTTGGAAACTGAATAAGATACTTCAAAATAACCCATGGGCTAGGAAAGAAAACAAAAAGGACATTAGAAAGTATATGGAAAGAATGAATGAAAATAAAAATGCAACACATTAGAATGTGTAGGATGCCACAGTACTTAGGGGAAAACTTGTAGGGCTAAAATTTATAGTAGAAAATAATGTTCTCAAATAATATCACCAGCTTCTACCTTAAGAAATAAGATTGTATACCCATCAACAGATGATTAGATAAAGAAAATGTGGCATCTATATGCAGTGAAATACTACTTGGCTCTGAAGAATGACAATTTTCAGACATTTGTAGGAAAATAGATGCATCTGGAAAATATGTCGAATGAAATAAACCAGACACACAAGCTCAAATTCCATATGGTATCTCTCATTTGAGAGAGGCAAAGTGCAAAGAGTACAATAAAGGATGGATAGAAGGGGACAAGGGGGTCAATCTCATGCAACAAGAAAGAGGACCAAGGGAACAAGGATGAGGGGTGAGGAAGGAAAGGAGAAATAAGAAGAATGAAGATATGCCATGCACGGGAACCTAGTAACCTCAATTACTCTAAACATTGTAGACCACAACGTGAGCTAAGATAAATAATACTAACAAGAATGAAAGTTGGGAAAGGGGAACTGGAGGAGTGGAGGAGAAGGAGAAGGAGATTTTTTTAAAAAACAGCTGTAATATGTGCATGTAACCATTCCCCAGGATGACTGTAAACTGCATGTACTGCAAGCATGTACAATTAAAATTAAAAAATTTTAAAACAGCAAAAAAAGAAATAGAAAAAAATGAATAAATTAAACCCCAATCAGCAGAAAAATAAAGTTAGAGCAGAAACAAATGAAATGGAAATCAGTGAAATAATAGAGGAAATTAATGTAGCTAAAAGCTGTGTGCTTTTCTGTTGTGTATTTGTTTATTTTCATTTTTTTTTAGATAGTCTTGCTATCCTGCCCAGGCTTGCCTTGAACTCATAATCCTCCTGCCTCAGCCTCCCAAGTGTTGGGATTACAGATGTACATTTCCATGCCTGGCCATAAAGCTACATGCTCTTAAAAAAAAAGTTTAAGGAGCAGCACTCCTCCTCCACAGAAGCAAGCAGGCCCACACCAGAGGAGCAGTGCTTCCTGACATAGGGGTGCAACCATCCACCAAGTCCAAGCCAGCACTACATTTTGCTTCCCTTAGCACTAGGCAGCAGAGGCGAGGACTAACCAACTGAACTTATCCTGGACTAGGACAACAGCCCAAGGAGAGAAGGGAGCAAACAGATCCCATGACTGGACATTAAGTCCAACAGCCCACTTGAAACCCTGTCTTATGCCTACATCCAGCAGAGTCCAGAAGGCTGATTGTGTTCCCCATCTACCAATGGGAGCAAGGACACGCCTGAACTAGGACAGTAACCATGGTCTGAGGGGAACAGGCTGAGGGATCTCTGGTACAGGGGTCCACCTCAAAAACCATACATCCACTCTCTTGTTGCCTTTGCTACCTTGTGCATGTCATGTTGTTTCTCCTCTATGAGCCTGTTTGTCATCCCTGTCTGGAGCCAGCAGACTGTGGACTGAAACCTCTATGAACTGTGAGCTAAATAAACTCTTTCCCCTTTAAATAAACAAACAAAAAAACCCATAGGCCCTAAACCTAGGCATAGAAAGTCCTGACTGGCTGGATCCCAGACTGCAGATCTTGGAAAGAAACCACTCATTCAAAAACACAGGAGTTCCACCTGCCTCACAAGTGCAAGGTCCCAAGTTCAATCCCCAGTACAAAAAAATAAATAAAACACAGGAGTTATTGACTCAATCTTTTTTATTTTTCTATTTTGTATTATATTTAATCTTTCGTTCATTAGATTTTTGGGGGTTTAGAGTTTTTTCCCCCATTTTTAGTTTCTTTTCTCTTTTTCCCTTTCAACTTTTTTCTTTTTGTTCTTTATTTTATTTTCTGTTTTTGCTCTCTATTTATCTTTTCCATCTTTTTCCTGTCTGTTCTTTCCTGTGACTATTCCCTAAAACTACTAATCTCCTCTTTTCCTCAATAGGACCCACTATCTCATTTTTCTCTCCTCCTCATATCTCACTGATGAATTTTTTAAATTTTGCTTTTTTCATTCTTCAGTTCCCCACCCCCTCTACCTTTACTAGTATAACTACTAAGCTTTATTAATCTCTAGATATCTAGTTAACATTTACATTATTGCTATTGAATACTGTTCTATTGTTAGTAAAGGTAAAGTTGTTCCATTTAGTAGATATTTGCTATAGGTCAATATTAGGTCAATATTTGGTTTGCCTTGGTGTTCATACTATAATTATAGATCACTTTTCTATGGTTAAGGGTGGTACATTATGGGTCCTTAGGATTTGTCAATATTCAGTTTGCATTTGATGCTATAATTGATGCTGATTTTATTACTATAGCCAAGGTGACATAGCTGTTACTATTAATTGATTTTCATAAGATGCCAATATCTGGATTGCCTTGGGATCATTAATAATATTATGGCCCATTCCTGGAAAACTGGGTAATGGGTCAAATATGCTGCAACCTCCCATCCCAAGTAAATAAATTTGGTTGGATCTTGGACAGAGGCAAAGGCCAACAGTTAGCCATATCCAGAGGACACCACTAAAAAATAAACATTAAATAAAGAGGTCTCCCAACTAGAAACAAAGCTGTCCACTACATCAAACTGCAACCCATAAACAAATAAACAGAAACATGAGAAGACAAGCCAACAAAAAGTCTCCCCAAACTCCCAACTCCCTGAAAATTACTCTGTGGGGCATCAAAAGGGAGGAAACCAAAAGCTGCACACCCAAATTGTTTGAAATAACAGGGGAGATAACAAAACAGATCAATAAAGTATTTGCCAAGCTCACAGAAGATACAAGTGATAAGATATCAACCAAATAAAAGGATCATCAAGTCTACAAAAAACACTGATACAAAGCTAGCTGAAGTAACCAAAACAATGTAAAAATAAATGATCAGTACAGAAAACACTTAAAGTCCATAATAAGGCTCCAAATAGAAATTCAGATTAAAAATTCTATTGAAAGTATGGGCAGCAGAAGTGACCAAGAGGAGGACAGGGTGTCAGAACTAGGAAGACAGGGCTGTTGTCAGTGACCAATTAATGAAAACATGAAACATGGGAAAATGGATCCAATAGCTTCAAGGTGATCCAAAACAAGACTAATCTAAGATTAATTAGAATTAGCAAAAAATCAGAAGACAGCACAAATGGCATTTAAAAACCTATTTACTGAAATAATAGCAGAAAACATTCCAAATAATGGAAAATAATTTAACATACAGATAATGGAGGCATATAGAACCCCAAATAGCCATGATCAGAAAAGGATTTCTTCATGATGGATCGTAGTCAAAATCTTGGAAGTCCAACACAAGAACAGAATCTTAAAAGCAGAGAAAAGCAACAAATAATTTATAAAGGGAAAACCATTAGAATAATAGCAGGCTTCAGGGCCAGGGATTTAGCTCAGTGGTTCTGCCGCCTGCCTCGCAAGCGTAAGGTCTGGAGTTCGATCCCCGGTACCAAAAAAACCCCAAAAAACAAAACCCAAAACAATAATAGCAGACTTCTCAACAGAAACCTTAAAGACTAGAACAGTTTGGAACAAAATGTTTCAAGCCCTAAAAGAAAACCGTCTCCAATCCAGGCTGAAATATCCTGCGAAACTATCTTTCAAAGTTAATGGAGAAATAGGATATTTTCATGATAAAGAGCACCTAAAGAAATTCATAACCACCAAACCAGCACTCCAGATATTTCTCAAGGATACCTTAGAAAATACAATAAAAGCTAACAATGGGGTCAGGGATTTAACTCAGTGGCACCATGCCTGCCTCGCAAGTGCAAGGACGTGAGTTTGATCCCCAGTACCAGAAAAAAAAAAAAGCTCTAATAGAATGAATATACCAGGTAGGGTGAGCAATTAAGTAGAAGGAAAAGATAGAGAATCAGCAATGTGAAAATAAGGCAATGACAGGAATAAGTCAATACCTATCAATAATAACTCTCAATGTGAATGGTCTCAATTCCCCAATAAGAGACACAGATTGGCAGCATGGATCAAGGAACAAAATCTAATGGTATGCTATATATAAGAAACACATTGAACACAAAAAGATACTCATACACTAAAAATTAAAGGATAGAAAACAATATTCCATTCAATGGGAACCCAGAAAAGAGCAGATGTACCTATCCTATATTCAGACAAAGTGGACTCCCAGCCAAAACTGATCAAAGGGGCAAAGAAGGTCACTACATATTGGCTAAGAGAACAATCCAACAGGAAGAGACAACTATTAACATATTCACCAAACACTGGCATACACAACTTTATAAGACAAGTACTACTGGCCTTAAAAGACCAGATAAATGTAAACACAATTACAGTAGGGAACACAATACCCCACTATCATAAATAGATCAACTAGACAAAAAATTCAACAAAGAAATATCAGGGTTGAACAAAATCTTTGAACAAATGGACTTAATAGATTTCTACAGTGCTCCTTCCACCCAAGGACAACAGAATACACATTCTTTTCAGAAGCACATGGGTCTTTCTCCAAAATAGACTACATACTAGCCAATAAAGCAAGCTTAAGTAAATGTAAAAAGAATTGAAATTGTACCATGCCTATTATCAGATTATAGCACAATGAAATTAGAAATCAATGAGAAAACACAGAAATTATGCAAATGCATAGAAACTAAACAATATACTCTAAAATGAACAAAGGTTACAGAAGAAATCAAGGAAGAAATAAGACAGTTTCTAGAACTAAACAATAATGCCATCAGAACATACTCAAACTTATGGGATGTAATGAAAACAGTCCTAAAAGGGAAGTTTATGCCCACATAAACTTGATGTAGGTTGTGAATGCCCACAACACAAAAACAGAGTGACTCCAAGTAAGTAACGTAAACATGGACCTCAAATTCCTTAAAAAATAAGAACAACCCAAACACAAAGCTACCACAAAGAAGGAAATTACAAAGATTAGATTATTGAATCTAGAAGTCTTTTGGTGGAGTTTTTGGGACCTTCTATGTAGAGTATCATGTCATCCACAAATAATGTGAATTTAAATTCTTCCTTTTCTATCCTTATTCCTTTTATGTCTTTCTTTTGTCTAATTCCTCTGGCTAATATCTCCAGAACTATATTGAATAGGAGTGGTGACAATGGACACCCTTGTCTTGTTCCTGATTTTAGAGTGAAAGCTTTCAGTTTTTGTCCATTTAGTATGATGTTTGCTAAAGACCATCTATTCCAATTTTCTGTAGGGTTTTTATCACGAATGGGTATTATTTGTAAATGACATGAACCTCTACACAGAAGACCCCCTCAAAATCTACCAAAAGACTCTTAGAATTAATAAGCATTGTAATGGGAGACCTCAATACCCCACTGTCACAAATGGATATAAAGTTAACACTCAAAAATCAATAGCCTTCCCATACAGGAATGACAAACTCACTGAGAGAGAAATTAGGGAAACAACACCTTTCATAATAGCACCAAAAAAATGAAATACCTAGGAATCAACCTAATGAAGGAAGAAAAAGATCTCTACATTGAAAACTACAGTACCCTGAAAAAGGAGTGAAGAGGATATCAAAAAATGGAAAGATGTCCCATGTTCTTTGGTGGGAAGAACCAATATAGTGAAAAAGGCAATACTTCCAAAATTGTTATACAGATTTAATGCAATCTCCATCAAAATACCAACACCATGTCTCACAGAATTAGAGAAAACAATCCTAAAATTCATTTGGAATCAGAATGGACCTAAAATAGCAAAAGCAATTCTGGGCAACAAAGGCAATGCAGGGGAGCATCACAATCCCTGATTTGAAATTACACTAAAAAGCCACTGTGATAAAAACAGCAAAACTGGCAAAACAACAATAAAAACCCCAGACCCAAAGATCAATGGAACTGATTAGAAGAGGCAGAAATAACTCCAGACCTACTCAGCCCCCTAATCTTTGACAAAGGAGTGAAACACCTTCACTGGAAGAAAGATAGCCTCTTTAATAAATGGTGCTGGAATAACAAGGTTTTCACATGCTGAAGATTAAAACTAGACCCATATCTTTCATCACGTACTAAACTAAAATTGAAATGGATCAAAGATTATTAAAACAAATACTAAATGTGCTGGAAGATAGAATATGTAGAACTATCGAAGACACTCATGTAGGCAAAGTCTTTATGAATAGAACCCCGATTGCACAGAAACTATCACAAAGAACAATAACTGTGATATCATCTTATTAAAAAGCTTTTGCACAACAAGAGAAATCACCAACAGAGTGAAGAGAAAACCTACAGGGTGGGGAAAAAAATTTTGCCAGCTGGCCCTCAGACAAAGGACTACTATCTAGAATATATAAAGAACTCAAAAAAACCAAAACCCCCAAATTTAAAGACCCAATCCAAAAAGGGGCATCTGAAATGAATAGGCACTTCTCAGATGAAGAAGTACAAATGGCAAATAAATATATGAAGAAAAAGTTCAACATCACTGGTTTTGAGAGAGGCAAATTAAAACAACACTGAGATTTCATCTCACTCCAGAAAGAAAGGCTGTTATCAAGAAATCAACCAATAACAAATGCTGGAGGGGCCATGTGGAAAAAGGAACCATTCTTCACTGTTAGTGGGAGTGTAGACTGGTGCAATCACTGTGGAAATCAGTGTGGAGATTACTCAAAAAACTAAAACTAGAGGTTCCACTTCACCTAGCTATTCCCCTTCTTGGTATCTTCTTGAAAGAATTAAAAGTATCATACCACAACAATGTATGCGTCCCCACTTTTATAGCAGCAGAATTTGTAATAGTTAAATCTTGGAAACAGCCCAAATGCCCATCAACTGATAAATGGATAAAGAAGATGTGATTTTTTTATACAATAGAGTACTACTCTGCCATGAAGCAGGATACGCTGGAGACATTTCTAAGTAAATGGATGCACCTTGAGACTATACTCTTAAGTAAAATAAATAAGATATACATGTTTAAATACCACATTGTTTCTCTGGTGTGAGAAACCAAAAGTGGAACTAAGGACTAGTGGATGAGGACTAAAATGTATAATAGATATTGGGAAATGGGAAGAAAATGTTCAAATGAGAAAGGGAATGTGGTGGGGGCACAAAAAAAAAGAATAGAAGGAAAAATGAAAACAACGCTTTTGTAAATAAGGAGGGGAAGAGGGGTAGAAGGGAAGGGGGGATGGGAAAAAAGAAGAAACAAGATATATTGTGTACAGGTACAAATTCTATATGATGAACATCATAATTATGTATATCTAAAATGTACCAGTAAAGGTTTTGCTTGAAAAAAGAATGAATAACCAAATTCAGTAATATAGCAGGATACAAAATCAATGCAGAAAAATCAGTAGTGTTTCTGTACACTAATAACCCACTGAGAAAGAAATTAGGAAAAAAATACCATTCGTGATAGCACCAAGAAAAATCAAACATGTAGAAAATGTAACTAAATGAAAGACCTCTACAATACAAACTGTAGCACTCTGAAAAAGGAAATCGAAGAGGACCACAGAAAATGGAAAATAACTTCCTGTTCCTGGATAAGCAGAACCAATATAGTCAAAATGGCCACACTTCCAAAACTGATATGCAGTGATACTTCTGTTCATGAACACTTCTGTTTGCAAACAATTTGGTTCACAAACATGTGTGTTCAGCAAAATCTTGCTTCCATTTGCAAACTCCACATCAGGTGACAAACATGACCATGGCCATCTTCCCCACACAAACATTGATACAGCCATCATCCCCCAAATTGCAAAATAAATTAAGTTCATAAACCAAGGTACCACTGTAATTTTGGAACAGATTTAATGTGATGCCAATCACATATGGAACCAGAAAGAACCAGAAGAGTGAAAGCAATCTTGGGTAACAAGAACAAAACAGGAGGCATCACAATCCCAGACTTGAAGTTATTCCACAAAGCTGCTGTGATTAAGAACAGCATGGCAGGCCAGAGATTTAGCTCAGTGGTGCAATACCTGCCTCCTGGTACTAAAAATTTAAAAATAAAAACAGCATGGTACTGGCAAAAATAAGCATAAGGATCAATGGAAGAGAATAGAGAATACAGAAACAACCCCAGGCACATTCAACTATTTGGTCCTTGACCAAGGGAACAGAAACATACCACCTCTTTTTTTCTTTTTAGTACTGAAGATCAAACTCAGATCCTTGCGCTTGCGAGGCAGGTGGCAGAACCACTGAGCTAAATCCCCGACCCGAAAGACAACCTCTTTAATAAATGGCACTGGGAAAACTGGCTGTCCACATGCAGAAGAGTGAAGGTAGACCCATATCTCCAAACTAACTAAAATCAAAATGGATCAAAGAACTAAATTAAAACAGAAACAGTCAACTTTCTGGAAGATAACATATGTAAAACTCTTGAAGTCATAGGCATGGGCAAGTACTTTCTGAGTAGAACCCCAGTTGCACAGGAATAGTACTGGGAATCAATAAATGAAACCACATCAAATTTAAAAGCTTCTGCACAGCAAAAGAAACGACCAAAGAATGAAAAGAAAACCTACAGAATAGGGAAAAGTTGCCAGCTATTCCTCAGACAGAGGACTAATATCTTGAATATATAAAGAGCTCAAAAATTAGACCCCCAAAATAAAAGACCCACTCAAAATATGGGCAAGTAAAATTAATAGATATTTTGCAGAAGTACAATGGCTAGAAAATATACGAAGAAATGTTTATCAACACTGGCCTTTGGAGAAATGCAAATTAAAACAATACTGAGATTCTTACTCAGGAAGAATGGCCATCATCAAGAAATCAAATAACAAATGCTGGTGAGGCTGTGATGAAAAAAGAGCACTTTTACATTGTTCGTGGGAATATAAACTAGTACAACCATTACAGAAATCAGTACGGAGATTCCTCAAAAATCTAAAACTAGAAATTCCATTTGACACAGCTATTCCCCCATACATATTTTTCCAAAAGAATTAAAGACATCATGTTACATACCCATGTTTATAGTAGTACAATTCATAATAGCTACGTCTTAGAAGCAGCTTATACATCCAGCAACAGATGAATAGTTTAAAACAATGTGACATTCGCACACAATGGAGTGCTCTTCTGCCAAAAGGATAAACTTGAGTCATTTGTGGGAAAATGGATGCACTTTGAGATCATAATGTTAAGTGAAATAAATCAGACACACATGCTTACTTGTTGCATGGTTTCTTTTATTGAGAAACCCAAATTAAAAATAAAGAGCAAAATAAATGATATACAATAGGAAGCAGAGAGATAATACATCTTTCTCAAATGAGAAAGGGATTAAGAGATGAATGGGGAGGGAAAGAGGATGGAAAAAAGGAGTTAAGGAGTGTTATATATATGTACCAACTCCACACAAGGAGTGTAAACATTATGCACTGCAGACATGTACTAATAAAATAAGATTAAGTGACTGTTAGAAAAGTACCAAAGAGTGGGGTGCAGCAGAACATGAGTTTCAGAATCTGGTTTTTTTGTTTGTTTGTTTGTTTGTTTGTTTGGTACCGGGGATAGAACTCGAGTCCTTGCACTTCCGCAGCCGGCAGCGAAACCGCTGCGCTAAATCCCTGGCCCCTGGTCCTGGTTTTTTATAGCACGAACATTATTCACTGTGTGATCTTGCATTGTCCATGCCTCTGTTTCCTTATGCATAAAGTGAAGATAATAGCACCTGCCCTGCACTTTCATGAATTTCTCATGGGAATTAAATGTGAACACTCCTATGGGTCCCAATTTGTCAAAATTTATCAAAAAATTTTAAATGCATTTTCTCTTTGATCCAGTAGTGCCAGTTCTGGAAATTTATCCTACCTACAAGATGCCTTGTTTTTCTTTAATAACTATTTTGAGATATAATTCCCATACCACACAATTCACTCCTTTAAAGTGTACAATTCAATGACTTAGCTTATTCTCAAAGTTGTACAACTTTTACCATAACCTATTTTTAAATATATTTGCCTCCCTCCCCCAAGTTTCATATATGTTGGCAGTCATTCTCATTTTCTACATTTCCCCAGTCATTTTTCCCAGTCATTCTATTTTTCCCAGCCCTAAAGAACCACTACTTTCTTTCTATATGCATTTGCTTATTTTAGTCATTTCATATAAATAGAATCACATAATATGTGGTCCTTCACAACTGGCTTCTTTCACTTAGCAAAATAGTGTCAAGGTTCATTCACATTGGAGCATGTATCAGGACTTCATTGCCTTTTATTGCTGAATAATAGTCCATTCTCTGACTACACTAGATTTTTACCCCTTCATCAGTTGATGACATTTGGATTATTTCTATTTCTTCACTGTTATGATTAATACTGCAATGGATATTCACATGCAAGTTTTTGTATGTATGGACCTATTTTAGTTTTTCTTGTGTGTGCACCTTGAAGCAGAATTTCTGGATCAAATGATAACTCATGTTTAACATTTTGAACAATTTTCAAACTAATTTCCAAATTGGCTGCATCATTTTACTTTCCCACTAGCAAAGCACTAGGACTCTAATCTCCACATTCTCACCAGTGTTATGGACTGATGTATGTGTTCCTTCAAAATTCATATGTTAAAGTCCTAGGGAACTGCATTTATATGAGAGCCTGTGAGAAGTTGCTGAATGTTCCATGAGGTCATAAAGCTGAGGCTCTAAGGTGATAGAGCTGGTGTCCTTATAAGAATAATAGGATATTTGTGCACTCATGCTTATAGCTACATTATTCACAATAGCTAAAGCATGGAGGCCACCTAAGTGTCCATGGACAGATGAATAGATAAACAAAATATAGCATGTACATATAATGGGATATTACTCAACTGTAAAAAGGAAGAAAATCTTGTCACATGCTACATGAATGAAGCTTGAAGACTCTCTGCAAAAGAAATAAGCCAGTCACAAAAAGACAAATACTGTGCCATTCCACTCATAGGAGGTATTTAGAGTAGTCCAAATCATAGAGACAGAAAGGAAATGATGGTTTTCTGGAGCTGGGGAAAGAAAGTAATGGGGAGTTATTGTTTAATGGATACAGAGTTTTAGTTTTATAAAATGAAAGAATTATGAAGATGAGTGGTGGTGATGGATACACAACATTATGAATGTATTAAATACCAGTGAACTATATGCCCAAAAGTGGTTAAGATGGTAAAATCTATGTTGGGTGTATTTTACTACAATAAAAATTGCAAAATTATAATCAAAATTGGAAAAACCACTATATTTTATGGCTATTCTTATATATGTAATAAAGTATAAAAACATACAACTTCAGGCTAGTGATTAGTCCTAGGAGAGGGAGTGGAAGGGCATGAGTATATTGGGCTTTAGCTGTGCCTTTAAAATCTTATTTTCTACGAAAGGAGAACATTGTAAAGTAAATAAGGCAAAATATTACACCTTTTTAAAATCAGGTGAATAGGATACATGAAGGTCAACTGCATTTTTCTGCATTGTATATATCCTTGAAATATTCCATAAAATTAAATCTAGTTGATAAAAAAAAGAGAGAAGAAACACAAATTCTATGTCCACAAAGAAGAGGTCACATAAGCACTTGGTGAGATGCAGGTGTCGACAAGACAGGAAGACGCCCCTCACCACGAAGAACTCACTTCCAGCAGCACCTTGATCACAGACTTTCCATCCTTGGAAACTGTGAGCAACAAATGTCTGTTGTGTAAGCCATCCAGGCTGTGGTATTTTGTTATAGCAGCCTAAGAAGACTAAAGACATCCACACTTGCTATTGTCTGTCTTTTTTATTATATTCCTTCTAGTGGTGTGAAGTGATACCTCATTGTGGTTTCGATTTGCATTTCCCTAACAATTAATCTCAGTGAGTATCTTTTTTATGGGCTTATCAGCCACTTATTTATCTTCTTTGGAGAAATGTCTGTTCAAATACTTGGTGCATTTTTTTAGCTAGGTTACTTTTTTATTATTAAGCTTGTAGATACTTTTGTATGCTTATGAAATGATGCATGCAAGTCCTTTTCATTGCAACATTGTTTATAATATCAAACAGACTGAAAATAACCCTGGTGTTCATTATTACTTATTATAGATTCTGCTGTTAATCCACACAATAGAATATTACGCAGCCGTAAAAAAGACCAAGGTCACAGAGAACTTTATAGAAAATACCCCAAGATATATTACTAAATGAAAATAAGCAAATTATAGAGCAGTAGATATGCTATTCTTCCTTTTTCATAAAAGAATGCATATTTTTCAGAGAAAAATACTTATTTGCTTATATTTTTATATTTTTAAAAGACCATTGGAAGATCCACATGAAAATTTTAAAGGTGATTACCCAACTGATGGAGGAAGAATGACAGGTACAGGAGTAAAACTAGGATTTTTTATTGTATTGCATTATTTTGATTTTGAACTATTTCAATGTGTTTCTTGCCCTGAATATAAGAAGCTTACAATTTAGGTACCATGGCTGGCCCTCAGTAGATGCTTCCTCTAAGTGCCCCTTACACACATTAGCTTGTTGAGTTCTCACAGCAGTCCTATAAGTGCTGTTATGATCCACTTGGTATGGCAGAGAATGCTGGATTCCAGAGGGGTTAAGTGACTTGCCCAAGATCATTTTGTACCCTGCAGACAGATGTCATGGCCACACACAGTTCCAGGCTTACATCACTCCAGACCCCAGAGGAAAGAAAGGCACCTTTACACCCAGCATTCACAGACGAAAATCTCGTGGGAGGACTGCAATTGGCTCTGCTCCTCACATGCTTGTGCTTGTGATGTGAAGCAGCAGCTGAAATTTAACGCTGTAGCAGAACCACAGGGGCAGGGGGGCAGTGCTTCTTCAAAGGGAAGAAAAGGTTATTTATTAGAAGAGGGAAGAGATGTTGTACAGAGCAAAACAACAGGCACCCATCCCAATGGGGAAGGTGGCATATAAGATGACAATTCTTGAGTGTGGTGCATACAATGATATGGTCAGTGCAGTGTGCTGCCCATGGAAACCCAGAGCGGGCAGCTGTCCAGCCAGGAGGGCTTCTTGGAGGTGATGAGGCTCTGGCTGGGTTTTAGGTGATGAGTAGGAGGTCTGCAGGGGAGGGAGGAGCTGACAGTGCTACCAGCAGCACAAGTATGTTTAAAGACCCAGAGAAGGAAGAAGTGTTATGAGCTGAATTACATACCCTCAAAATTCATATATTGAAGCCCAAAGCCCCAGTACCTCAGAATGTGGCTGCCTTTAAAGAGATAATTAAGTTAACATGAGGACCTCAGAGTGGCCCCACATCTAATCGGACTGGGGTCCCTCTAAGAAGAGGAAATCAAAGAGACATCAGCAGTGTGTGTGCACAGAGGAGCAGCCATGCAAGAGCCCAGTTTGTCTCAGACTCCTTCCATTCTGGGGCTGGCCTTGGAGCCAGGATGTTCTTATTCCCTCCATGTGAAGTGCATGGAGCAGGGCCAGGCTGATCCAACGAGAAGGCCTCCCCTGGAGTCTGCCCCACCTCTGCTGAGGAATAGGACTGATGAAGCACCTCCTGAGTGCTGGGCCTCATACTAAGCACACCCAGGAGAAAAGAAGAAATAGGCAGGCCTCTGTCCTGGAGAGGGATAGCCAGCCTGACCTGGGGGCAGAGGGCAGGCAAGGGGATGGGCCAGGAACCAGGCAGAGCCTACTCTTTGCTCCTCAAGTCCACATGGGGAGGGGCTATGAGGCTGCTCCCCCACTTAAGGCCTGGTTCAGACCCACTAGGGCAGCACTGTCAGGGGGGGACACTCTACCAGGGGTGTCCAGCTGTGGCACCCTGGCTTCCAGCCCTTTAATACCCCATTTCTCTCATCTCACACAGTCAAGCTCATTAAATGAGATAATTTGAGTAAAGCACTTAGCATCCTGCCTGGCTGCCACTGAGTGCTTGATAAATGTGAACTTGTAGCACCCCCCCCCATCCACACACAGGCTGTCTGCACCCCCATGAACATTAGTGCTGGGAGCAGCTGTGACACCCACAGACACTCCCGAACATACCTGTCATGCTCTGGCTTGCAAGAACTCAAACACACACTCCCAGGGCACTCTCATTCCCACCATGCACACACCCTCTCACCACTACCCCATTTTGCTCTCTGCAAAATTCCCCTGGCAGACTCCCAGGCAAAGAACAGAGAGCCAGGAGGCAAGGGCATTGGGAAAACTTTGCTCCCTGTGAAACAGCTCGTCACCAAGGCCTGAATCTGGAGAAGCCCGAGGAAGGGACCTGAGGCGCAGACAGCAGAGGAGGCAGGACATGAGGAAAGGTAGGCTTGGCTGACCCCAGCTGCTCATTGGGCTGGAGAGAAGGCTGCACCCTGAGACCAGGCCTTGGAAGAGGCTGCAGGGCCAGGTGCTGAGAGCCACCTTGGGGCTATACAGAACCAAACCTATGGTGATAGGAGTTTGCAAGGGCCATCTCCAACACACAAGAACCAGGAGCTCGAGCCTAGGTGTCTTAAAACTAACAAAAGCCTGGGAGGGCAAGAGGGGAGATCCCCAGGATTTTACTACAGCATCGCCTGTCTCAAGGGTCCTTGGTCAGGGTCAGATGCAGAGAGACACAGAACAGAAAAATATCTTATGAAAACAGACAGGAATGGTGACCTGGTCCTCAGAAGAGCTGGGGAGGGAAGAGGATGAGCCTGGTCTCCAATCCACACTCAGTGTCATCAGCACACACCCAACATGGAACACTACCCACACACACAGCACACAACCGAGTCCACCAGCACACTCCCAATTTGGACATCCACCCCTGACACACAGACACACACAATTCACACTCAATACCAACCCAATACAGACAACCTGCATAGGTGTGGAGATACACAGAGCACAGAGACATACACAGACCCAGGGCACATAGGTGCATACTGAGCCACATAGTATAGACACCCCTCACCTCTCTCACATACCTGTGCATGCACAATACCCACAAGAGTGCCACACTTATAACACTAGCATACAAAGCACCCTGGTATACACTGATATACTCAAGCCAAAGCCCAATACAGCCAGCAGAGACTCTCCCCACCCACCCAGATAAATGCAAAAACAGGCACACACAGGATACAAATGTACATAGACCTGCCCATGTGCTTTCAAGGATGTGCACACCAACATACATGTGCCCAGACATGTTGACACTGGACCCCTCCTCAAATAGTCCCGGGTTTTCTTCCTTTCCTCTCTATTGCCTTTCCTGGTCTCTGTGCTTCTTGTGCCTCTCCTTTGAGACTTATTAGGCCAAAGCCTGTCAGTCTGAACACTTCCCCATGCTTGGCCTCCTTCTTTCACCAGGCTTTCATGTGTACACTCACGTCACACACACAAGCACACACACTGCATTTGGTCATGGGGAATCCCTGGGGTCTGAGACCTCAGGAAGTTCTCCTGCTGTGGTGGGTTGCTGGAGGGCAGAGGGTAGGACTCAGCAGGGTAACCATCCCATCCCAGGACATGGCTTCCAGGTTCCTTATTCAGACTCACTTTATAAAACCCAATGAGCTCTTGCTACTTAGCTGTAGATCCAGAACACTGTGCTGTTCCCTGCAACTCTGTCTTTGCACACACAGCTCTTGCTACCATGCCTTCCTGCTTGAGCTGTCAGTGGTTTGCAGAGTCTTGAATTTCATAGGCCAGTTAAAAACTTGGGGAGAAAAGTTTGGGGATGACAGAAGGTTGCCAAGTTTTCATTTTGTTAGTAAGGATATTTAAAATACAGCAACCATCCTTTATCCATGACCATTTTATAAAAAAGATGCTTTAATACCAACAAAGTAGGGAGGACATAATCTCAGGATAAAGAGTAATCCTTTATGTTGAACACATTAAGCTCTATGCAAAAACCATTGTGTTGTCCTTTTTCTCATTTCCTTCCATGAGCCACTGGAAACTTTGTCACAGATTGGAACCATTGAGTCCTCAGCTACCACTGCACGTCTTCCAAGAAGTCTGCCCAACACCCTTTCATTCTTATCTACACACTTCCCCAACACTGGTCCCACTAGCCATGACACTGTGCTTTACTCTGCATGTGCAGTCACGATGCTTATTGTTTCTTGGGGGTACACCCAGTTCAGTACTGCCAGGTGCTTAACACAGATTATTCCATTTTATCCTCATAACCCCGAAAGGTGAGCATTTATAGATGAGAGACCATTAAGTGGATTCCCCAAGCCTTTACCCCTTCCTGTAGGCACAGATGGAGGAAGTGGTAGAAAGAATTGCAAAGATGGGTCTAGCTGCCCAGCTAGGCTGGCCCTTTCCAAGCTGTATGATTTGAGCAGGACACTTCACCAACCTGAGTCTCAGTTTTATCATCCATGAAATCAGAATGATAATACTTGATTTTCAATGTTGTTCTGAGAGAGTGCATGTAAATCTCCCAAGAGAGTGCATGACACATAGAAGACACTGGACAATGTGAATTAGTGGCTCTCCCTATACCCCATTCTCCTGATTGTCTTCCAACCTGTTCTTCCCTGGCTCCTGCTCTAAATCCTATTGCTAAATCCTCTCCAAAAGTGGGAGTGGTCCAGGGAACCACTGTTGGTCCTCCTCTCTCTTCTATCTAGTCTCCCTCACGAGGTGAGCTCATCCAGTTATCGTCACATTGACTCCAAAAAGTAACTCTCCAGTTTTGATTTCTTTCTAGAATGCAAACCTATGCATTAAATTGCCTATTGGACACCTCCCCTGTGGCCTCACAGGTCTCCCAAACATAATGCATCTAAAATAGAGACTTGATTTCTCTCACTCCAATCCATTCCTCCCCCAATTTTCCCATCTCAGTAAGTCACATCATCACTCCCCAGCTGTCAAGTCCAAATCACATTTGATTCTTTTCTTTCACCCCTCACCTACCATCAACACATCTCACTGCCTATGCCTCCAAAATACAACACAATATAACACAAACCCTTCATTTCTCTCTATCCACTACTGTGGCAGGAGTCTGAGCTTCCATCATCTCTCATCTGGCTCATGCCAAGGACATCCTCACTGGTCTCTGCACATACTTTTACTTCTTTAGATAACTGTATTTAAAGTACATTTTCAGATCAGGTAGTAGGAGGCTTTCAGCTTTATTGTTTTTCAAAATTATCTTGGCTATTCTAATTCTTTGGTATACTTGTGTAAACTTTAGAATGAACTTGTCATTTTATTTATTTATTTTTCTTTCTTTCTTTTTTGGTACCAGGGATCAAACTTGGATCCTTGTGCTTGTGCAGCAGGTGGCAAAACCACTGAGCTAAATCCCCGGCCCTGAACTTGTCATTTTAATAACAGAAAAACTTACTGGGGTACTGATTGATATTGCTTTGAATTTATGGATCAATTTAGGTATAATTGATATATTAACATATTGAGATTTCCAACCAATGAATGTAATTCTATTTATTTAGGTCTTCTTTGTTTCAACAATGGTTTGTAATTTTCAGGGTAAAGGTCTTGTACCTTCTGCTAATCTATTTCTAAGTACCTAATGTTTTTATGCTATTAAAAATAATTTTAAAAGTTTCACTTTCCTAATTTTTGTTTCTAATATAACTGATTAGAGATATAACTGATTTTTATGTACTGACTTTGTATTCCACAAACATGTTGTTTCCTTATTAGTTCTGGTGGTTTGGCGGGATCCCTTAGGATTTTCTACATAAACAATTATGTTGCCTACCAATAAAAGTCATTTTACTTCTTCCTTTACAGGCTTTATACCTTTTATTTCCTTTTCTTGTCTTATTTCACCATCTAGAGCTTCCAGAACAGTGTTAAATAGAAGTGATGAGAGCGGGTAACTTGCCTTGCTCTGAAGAGGAGAAAATCATTCATTCTTTGCTCAGATCATATAGCATTAACTACAGGTTTTTCAGGGATGCTGTTCATCAGGCTGAGGAAGTTTGCTTCTATTCCTACTTCACTGAGAGTTTTTTAAAAGACTATTTCAAACCATGAATGGGTATTGAATTTTGTTAAATGCCCTTTTTCTGCATCTTTTGAGATGATCTTATGGGTTTTCTTCTTTATTCTGTTAATAGGATGAATTAAATTGGTTGGTTTCTTAAGTGTTAAACATCACATTGCTGGAGTAAACCCTGCTTAGTAATAATCTCTTGTCTTTTTTATATATTGATGGATTTCATTCAATGATGTTTTGTTAAAGATTTTTGCATCTTTGTTCATGAGTGATATTGACCTATAGATTTCTCTTCTTGTAACACCTTTGCATTAGAGATATGTTGAAAAATACTGCAGATTTTTGCTACTGTCCTATTGAGAAGTCGAGACTAATTCCCTCCTCTTCAAATCTGAGCTGCCTTTAGTGACTTGCTTGGGCAATAAAAATACACTTCCAAAACCGCTTACTAAGAAGCTTTGCACTTTTTCCCAGACTTCTTGAAAGGCCCTACTTAGAGGGCCAACTACCCCAAGGCTACCACAGAGCGAGATAACTTGAACTGATCAAGAGGCTATGTAAAGAGGGGAGAAGAATGTCCAGCTGCCTCCAGTTTTTACGTACTCCAGCCATTTCACACCAGCCAAGGCTTCAAACCCTAGGGAGCACAGATAAGCCATCTCCACTGTGTACTGTTCAAATTACTGACCCCAGAATCAGAAGACATACTAATTTCAACTTATATTTTAAGCTACTGCTTTTAGGGATAGTTGTGAAGAAATAAGCAAAAGGATTATGCTGGACTCATAAAACATTTTGTGATACATTACTTCTTTATTTTCTAAAATCTTGCCTAAGACTAGTATTATTTACTTCTGAAAATTTTGATCAAGTTTACCAGTGAAACCATCTGGGTGGAAATTTTTCATTTATAAATTTAATAGATACAGTGTAGAGTTATCCATTCTTACAGGATGCTCTTTAAAAATGTTAATAAATCATATCATTTCACTTATAAAAACTCCCAATAGGTTCTCTTGCACTGAGCCTCCCTTCCACAACCTAAAAAGCCCCTTTCTTATCTCACCTGCAACCACATTCTTGATGTTTACAGGGCTCCTTCACAGAGTTTAGATTTCAACTCAGGTGTAACTTCCTTAGGGAATAAGTGAAAATACCCGTCTTGTCGATTGTTCTATATCATATTATCCATTTAAAAATTTACACCATCTATCACTTCTTGACACTATCCTTGTTCTTAGTTAAGTCACTCATCTCACTAGATTTTCCTAGAATTTCAGGTCCACATAAGCTGGGACCTCTTTGGTCTTATCTATGGTTGAATCTCAGAACCCTAAAACATGAGTTCATAGAAGGTAGTAAAGACATATTCGCTGAGTTATTGACTTGATGCCCTGGATCCCCTCAGCCCTGACCTGACTGTACTCTTCTTTGATTGGTAACCCCAGAATGGCCAGCATCAGGTCAAAGAATGGGCCAGTTTCCAGAGGCCAGAACTCTCACAAGTTTTTTGTTCTACCAGGACCAAACATGCCCCAGCTCCCTCTTTCATTACAAGCAGATGAGAGGCAACACTGAGTCCACTGAAGAAAGGGACCTTATGTAGCTTCTGAGAGCAAAGCTATCACTACTAGTTCTAGTTCGGAAGCCCCTCAGTCCACATGTGTCTTTGAATAAATCATTTCCCTTTTCTGGATCTTCCCTAGCATAATGTACACATTCAGTCATTCTTGAATAAACACCAGTTCCACCCTTGCATTACCATGGTTCTAACTTACCCCAATATCTTTGTTACAGATGAGGAAACTGAGGCACAGAGAGGCTAAGTATCTTCTCCCCTGGAAGTACTAGAGCTCATGGATTTCCCCCTAGATTTATGATCCCACCAACATGGGCATCAATTTCAGAGATTAACAGCTGCAAATGATGGCATCAAACTGGCTGCCCCAGCAGCCCTCAGAAGTGCATCTCCAATTCAGGTTTATCTTCATTAAGCAAGTAATTCATTATGGGCGGTAAGTGTTCACATCAGAGTGAGAATATTAAAAAAGTAATTATATTTTTCACAGTACAGCTTTCTGGATAAATTGTATGCAAATTGCTGTCTAAATCAGGCTGGCATATCCCAAGCAGATCTCAGAACTGTTTGGGGGCATATTTTACAGGCTGGACACACTTCTGTGACTGTCCAGCACAGGGTCTTTCATTCAGCCAGGGAAGGCTCAAAAGTAGCCATTATGATGTCTTCACTTCCTCTTCCCTTCCTCCTGCCTTCTGCCTTCCCCCTAGCCTCAGTTTCCTCATCTGTGAAGCAGGGCTTCTACAAGGACTGAAAAGGGGAATGGAGAGGACAGTATCTAGCACAGCATCTGGCTGCCATAGTCACAGGGGTAGGTGACCTCAGAAAATGGCAAGACAGCCCCAAGAAGGACTGCAGGTGGATTAGGAAGCACTGACACCCACAGGTCCAGAAAGAGGGTGGAGACAGCTGCTGGGGTGAGGCAGAGGGCACTGATGAAGGGCCAAGAAGTTGCTTCTCATTCTGGCTTTGCCATTATTTTATGGTGTGACCCCAAGTTCACTGCTTGTCTCCTCCAGGTTTTGCTTAATGTTCATCATCATTAGGTCCTGGGTAGCTATCACCGGGAGATGTACACAAATGCATAGTTTTCAGATTGCACTGACCTCTGACCTCTGGGAGCTAGAAGGCCCATGCTGGAAGGGGGGCTTGAAGAATAAACACATCAGTCCTCTGTTTGCAGATGGAAAAGGAGCCCAGAGAGGGTGGGGGTGACTCTTAGTCACACAACAATTAACTGAAGGAGTCAGAATCAGACTCCCAGGTCAGGGCGGCTCCCACACACACAGCCATACCCATTGTCAAATGGGGCACTTTAAGCCTTGTGCTAAAAACTGGGAAGTGCAGTTTGCACATTTGTAGGGTTAGCCTTATCTCAAGGTTGGGATGTGATCCTGGTTGTGGATCTGGGGCAGGTTACTTCCTGTCTGAACCCCATTTCTCCGTTTGCCAAATGAGGCAGTTGGGAGACCTATCTCTCCAGACATCTACCATGAGACTTGCTTACTAGGTAGGATTTTAATGACATTGTTTCCCTTTTCTGCAGGGCAAAAGAGAGGAAACTTGGCCCCAGGATGTGGAAGTAGGTAAAGGTGGCTGGGCCTAGCAAAGGGCATCCTGGTGCCAGTTTCCACCCTATCCTACCCACACACTGGAATCCAGCTGATGGTGACAGTTTCAGGTGGTATACCAAGCCCCATTGTGATGGGGCCACTTGCTACAGAACCCCAACAGCCAAGGGCCAAAACCCAGAGTCAAGGCTACTCCAAAGACAATATCAAACAGGGCTGCACAATTTCACACCAATGTGGGACAGTGGGACTCAGACTGTGCTGAGGGCCATGGCTACACCCACAGCTACAGTCACTAAAAACCCAACCACATCTGGATACACACTGGCTGGCACACACAGCTACACCCATGGGACACTCAGATAGGAACAGGGGTCCACACCAGCCTGTCTAGATATGGCCACACCTGGTTACACCTTGACACAGAGACACCTGACAACACCTGGCCACAGTGAAGCCTTGGGTGGTAGCTCTCCCATAGGGCATGTCACAGACACACTAGAACTCTGGGTTGCACCAGGCACAGACCTCACTGGGGGAACAGGTGTTCCCCCTGACCCAGCCCTTGTCCACAAACCCTCGGCTCTGCAGACCCTCAACTCCACAATCATAGGGCTATTGAAAAGCCTGGCCACCATGCCCTGGGACAGTAGGTGCCTAAGCTGCACATGCGTTTACTTGCTTCTTTCTGTATGTGGCCAGAGGGATGCTGTGCTATATCTATGTCTGTCAGGTCCTTCTTGTCCCCTGTCTTGCTCAGGCAGCATTTTGAAGCATCCAGTCATGCAGGGGATTTTAGAGAACAGTCTAGGCAAAGCCCCTGGCTCCTCCCCACACTGACAACTCTGAGACACAGGCCAGGCCATTAGCCATTTCAGGCCTGGTCAATCCTCCTCCTCATCCTTCACTGAGGCTAGGCTTGGGTGACTTTGAGGCTGGGAAGAGTCGCACAGCTTCCTTCAGGCTGTGAAAATCCTCCAGTGTTCTGAGAGTTTCCTCTCTGGCTGGCCTTCGCTTGACTCATCTTTCCAGAAGAAGCCCAGGACTTCTCAGAAGCCTTTCACGACTGTTCCTAGCAACACTGGCCCTAGGTACTATCGTGGTCAAGCCTTGACTCTGGAATTAGGAACCCAGGGTCGTAATCCTGGCTCCCGTTCTGATTTGCTGGGTTAGTCTAGGCTCATCTATTCTCTCTGGACTTCAGTTTTTCCTTCCCAACATGGGGGTGGGGTGGAATGGAATGAGGAAGATTTTTCAGGCTCTGCTTACCCCGAGGATGGAGGTAACCAGAACCAGAATCTCTGGACACCTGCTCTAGTGCTCTTCCCCAGCTGTGTGGTGCCGACTCAGCACCATTGGCCAACGAAGAACACAACAGTGGAAAGAGCAACAACATCCAAATCACAGAGCGGTGGGCACACATAGTCCATCTGGAAGTCACAGATCACACTGTCTAGATCTGCAGCTTCTCCTATAAGACGTGACAAATAGGAGTCACTTCACAAACATTGCTAAGTTAAGTCCAATTCATTCCTCCCAGCCCTATAGCCTTGGGCAGGCAACCTCGTGTCTCTGAGCCTCATTGTCCACCACTGCGAAACAGAGATAACAGCTTGCCCCTGGCTATAGATAGTCATGAGGATCATTTGAAATACTGCATGAGAAAGCCTCAGCCAGAACGTGGCCCAGATGGGCCCAGCAACATTCACCTCTACACCCTTCCCCATCAAGCCGGTGCACTCATACAGCTGGCTCTGGAGTCAGGCTCCCTAGAGCGTGTGGGCTTGGGGAGGATTAGCTTGCCCCAGGAACAGCTTGGGGAGAATGAACAGAGGAGGGTTGTGCATGCCAGCAACCTTGCAAGGAGTTTGGCCGATGGGAGCAGCTATCTTTTCTCTTTTGTCATGTAGAGGACATGGCAAGACTTTGAGCAAACAGCTGGACTAGGGGAGTGGGAAAAAAGAGGAAGATCAACACTCTCACCCATATGTTCGTAGGATCCTAGACCAGGGAAAGGAGCCCCTCTGTGGCAGCCCTCCCCAGGAATAGCTTGCTCACCCTGCTGAGCAAAGCCTGCTTCCCTGGAGATCCTGTATTGGTCCCAGGTCTGTCCTCCAGGCTTAGGGCTTCTGCTCCTTCTGCTCTGATACACAGATCAACCGGGTGCCCTGGCCCTACCCTCACCTTCCAGTCCTCTTGTGTGGGTCGACAGCAATGCACCTGTTGTTTCTGTCACTGGATGTAAATCTCATGCGCTCAGACATGTCCCTGTGTATCTAAGCATGTGCACACATTCACACACACATGGGCAGACATCCAGGAAGGGAACATTCACACTCTCCTGCACAGGAGCTGCTGCCCCTCCTCTCTGGGGTCTTCCTGGCTGCTAGAGCTGCCCTGGAAAAAAAGGTGGAGAGCAGGGAAAAGTGGAGGAGGCCCTGGGAGGATGCATCCCCCACTGAGAACCCTTCCTCACCCCCTCCCCCTACCTTCTGCCACTTTCCTATGTCAGGGCCATGCTGATGACACCAGAGAATCCATCAAATGCCACCCCCATGTCAGGTCATGTCACAACATAATTAAAGCATTAGATCTTCGTGATGAAGCCGTTGCCATCAATTCTGAGAGTGACTGATCCAATCTACAGAAAGGGGAAATTTCTCTCCGCCTGCCACAACCACCACAGCCACCTTTCCATCCCCAGGAAGGAAAATGGCATTGCTTGCTCCATTTGGAGCTCTCAGCTTCAGCTTAGGCTGGGGAAGTCAGTTTTGGAGTGTGTGCCCCTTCTGCCTCTGGTCTAAGGTCAGCAGAGCCAAATGTCTGGGACTTTTCCCAGCTCAGTCACTGAGTCACTCTGTGATCTTTGGGAAGGAGCTTCCTCCCGACCTCTGGGGTTCAGTGCCCTCTTCTGAAAGTGGCTGAGGGAAAGGTTGACTTGATTTCTGAGAACTGTGGTGATGAAAGACTCAGGGATATGGGGACAGATGACTTGAGTTCCATCCTGACTTGTGAAGCTGTGGTCACATGAGTTCTGTTTTCTTCCTTCCGTCTCCTATAGAAAGGGGTAATGATGGACAGACGCCTCACAGGACTATTAGAAAAATTAAAGGAAAGTAAGATCTAACACAAAGGAATGTCTCAATCTCTGGGCCCTTGGGCTCCTGGCAGACTCTTGGGCCTAAGGTATTGGTCAAGGGCCTAGATTTAGACCTTGTTTGTCTTGTACAGGACAGCTGGATCTACAGTGACAGAGGCTGACAGAAGAAATGGAGTAAACAGGGACAGTGTCACTTGTCAGATGATGTTACCACCTAGAGGTACAATAGAGTGGGAACAGTCTCCAGGCTTGTGGGAACAAGGAATCAAGGATGATGCAGGAGAGAAAGAAGCACTGATGGGTCAAGACCGGTGTGCCAAGAGAGAAGATAAGAATTGGGAGGTAGCCAGAATCTTCAATCTGAAGGTGGTGAAAGTCAGAGGCTAAAACAGAAGCAGGGAGGCCTGTCTGAGACCACTGCAGTAACCAAAGCAAAAGACAATAGGATAGTGGTTTGGATGGAATTTGAGGGGGAGTTGAAGGATAACTCCAATGTCTTTGGTCTGAGAAACTGGAAGAGTTAGCATCTATGATGATATCACTGAGATCAAGTTTTAGTAGACTGTGGGAAGAGAAGTTTGATTACAGTTGTGATTAAGACTTAATGTTTGAGGGCTGGGGATTTAGCTCAGTGGTTTCACCGCCTGCTGCACAAGCACCAAGGACCCAAGTTCGATCCCCGGGAACCAAAAAAAAAAAGAAAGAAAGAGTTAACATTTGAGGGGATTTAGCTCAGTGGCACCTTGCCTGCCTTGCAAGTGCAAGGTCCTGAGTTCGATCCCCAGTACCGGGGGAAAAAAAGAAAAGAAAAAAAATAAGTTAACGTTTGAGATCTCTGATCAACATCCGGGGGAAAAGTTGAGTAAACAGGGTGGGGGGGATACACAAATCTGGAGTTCAGGGCAGAGGTGTGTGCTGAAGAAATGCACTTGAGAGTTGCAAGTCATCAGCAGATAGATGGTACCAAAAGCCATGTTCTTGGAGGAAATCACTCAGGAAGCAAGGTGGGCAAAGAGGGGAGGGACAAGGACAGAATACAGAGCAGACTGCAACATTAAAAGGGTGAGGAGATAAGAAGGAACCAACAACAGAGGCTGAGAAGGGAGGTTGGTAAGGGAGAATAAAGCTCTGTTGCTGTTGTAACTTGTTGAAAGAAGAGTGTTTCAAGGAAGAAGTGATTTTTCATTAAGGATAATAACAGCTCAGATAAGATGAAGATTGAAAACTGACTGATGACAATGTGGAGTAAATATTTGGTGAATGAATAAACAAGGGATGCATTAAAATTCCATCGACAGGACTAGGGTTGTCCAGCGGGATCTGGAATGGGACCTAACCTCATGGCTAAAGAACAGGATGATTCCAGTTCAGCAACAGCCAAGCATCCAAAGGCCAAGTTGGAGCCCTTAATGTCTTCCAGCCTGAGGTCAGACAGGATGGGTCATGAGACTTGGGGATGAGACTCATTCCAGGTAATCCGTGAGGACAGCTGTTGGGGAAAGTGGGGATCAGAGGCCAGGCAGGGCCTGAAGGCTGAGACTGAATTACAGATTCACATTCAGAGACAGACTCAGGGCTACAAAAGACTTCTGAGCCATATTATATGCCAGACACTGTGAAGAACCCAAAGATGTAAGACAAAGTCTTTCCTAGAGAGATCCCTGTTTAATGGGGAGAGATCCAGAACCTGGCAGATAGTCATATGTGTCAACCTCCTGCAGGTCTCTCAAGTGCCCAGACCAGTTTGTGGATCCCAGATCCTACTAGTGCCATGGAAAGAGCATCCCCTTGCTTTTGAAAGGCTCTTTGGCCCATCTAAGTTTTGTGTCTCTGGTTTCTGACCTCACTTCTTAATTCTGCTTTTGGGCCTAATGCTTTGTATATGACCCTTGGGGTCCAATTAAGCTCTAGCTCTTTAGGGCAGCTATCCATATGGTCTCCTAAAAGTAGCTGCAGATTCCAACAGAGTCCCCAGCTTGTCTGAACTTGCTCCCACCTCAATCCTGTCCTAGTCCTGCATCTTTTGCCTCAGGATCCTGACCTTCAGGGTACAGAACAAACTCTTTCACTCCAGGAAAACTTAGCCCATGGATCCCACTCTAGCAGCCCCTTCAGGCTCACTCTCTAGCCCTCAAATTTGCCTTGTATTTGAATCAGAGGCTCATTTTTACTAACTCTGCTCTTGGATCTGCTCTACAGGAGCTGGTCCTCCTTCTGGCCATTTGGCCACTCCACTCAGCTCTGGGCCCCACCTATCCCTTATCCCCTGGAGCAGCAAACCCACCCAGCCAGACCCAGACTCTCTGGGGAAGACAGATGGTCTATGCTTTAGCAGGGGAAAAACAACGGCTACAGAGCACAGAAGGGGGAAGGATTGATTCCAGCCCAGGGGCTTTGGGGTTGCTTCCTGAACATGGTTCAGTCCAGCTGGGAAGGGGATGGGACAAATGCAGACATTAGTGTGGGGGCCAGGGACAGCCATCCCAGAGGCAGGGTGAATATGAGGTGTGGGGAGGGGTCTCTTTGGGAAAAGGAGTACTGAGATGCCCTTAGGTATAGAGATAGGGTCCAGGAAGAAAAGGCCGGAGCTGGTGGTGGGAAGCACCACCAGCAGTGAGAAGGAAGTCCCTATTTCCTCCCACTCCCATAGCTACCTCCAGGACCAACCAGCTGTCTGGTAAAGATCTGTTCAGATGCCCAGGTCTGACTCCTGTTCCTGCTCAGTGACCCAGTGCCTTCCATCAAGAACACTTAAATTGGTCTCTGAAGACCTTGCCAGGTCCTTCAGCTTAAGATGGAGGTTAAGTGTCTGAACACTTCCTTAGTTCCCTGCAGCCTGCATCTCCTGACCCTAGAGCCAGGGTCTGGGAAGCTAGTAAAAAGAGATTGGAATCAGTAGCTTAAAAATGATCTTGGAAGTGAAATCAATCATGTAAAGGGAGAGAAGCAGAAGGTCAGGACTCCTAGCTTCACTTTTCTGGAGAGTTGGCCTGGAAGAAGGTAGTTACAGATGGGACAGGGGTTGGAGGACAGGACACACAGAACCTCATGGCACAGGATCAGGACTGTGATGGATCTCGGGGCATTTGGTCACCCCTGTGCAATTCAGGAGTCCATTTTCTTTGTTATCCTTGCTAAGTGGCATTCAGCCTCCATGTGCACACCTAACTTACTACTTCCTCAAGAGGGTCACTTTATCCTTGCCCAGCTCCAAGTTCTAAGTCTACATTTACATTCTGTTCAAGGTCAGAGCTCTGTGCTCTTAGACTCCACAGAAATATTTCATTTCCCTCAACAGGCTACAGCCTTGCAGGGACTGGAGATTGGGAAGCTCAATATTTGCCCTGAGAATTTTAAAGCTGTTGGACCAGCCTGGGGCCATCTCTTGGGCTTGTAATACTCTTGCATCTTGGGTCACCACCTGATGGGGGACGTGTACAGAGTGGTGTCTGCTTATGTGTGTCCCAGATACATTTGTGACTTGTACCACATGCACACTTGTGGCTGGAGATTTGCAAGTATGCACACAAGCTCTATCTGTGTGTAAGAAAGAGCATACCTTCACACATGGCTGGGCTGTGGCCTTGTGTGAATGTATCGCTATACATGAGTATTTATGACTGTGGTTAGATGTGGGTAGGTGAGCTTGTGACAGTCTGTGAATGAAAGGCTGTGTGTATGATAAACTTGGACCACCAGTGTGAGTGTGCAAGTGTCACTCCACACAAAGGACTTGCTAGGGCTGTATGTGAATATGACCAGCCAGATATGTGTGGGTTTCTGACTCTGACTACAGTGATTGTAATTGTGTGTGAAGAACGTGACATGATTGTGACAGATTGCAATTTAATGCATATGTGAGACTGAGTTCCCGACAGATTGTAATCTAATGTGTGTGTGAGACTGGCTGAGGTAACGAGTGTGTGAAAGACTGTGGTCCCACGTGTGACTGTGTGCCTGTGTGTGCAGATGTGGTTGGGTGTGCTGGTGTGGCTGTCAGTGGGTGCCGAAGGTGCAATGTTTGTGCGATGGTGACTGTATGTGTGTGATGATACAATCTATGTTTGTCTCCCTACTTGAGTGTGTGCATGTCTATGTGTGTGCACACAAATGGCTATGGCTAAGTACAGATGAAGGTGCTTGTGTGTGGAGGTTGAAGTGGGAAGGGTGAGGACAGTGCAAGATGAAAAGGGGACTCACTCAGAAAGGTCTCCCCAACCCCATTTTAATCAGAAACAGAGCAGCTGTTAGTCTGAATAGACACTGCACAACAGCAGACGTCTTAATCTCTTCTGCATTGTGATTCACTTGGCGAAGCCCTATTACTCAGCTTTTGATAGGAGCTTACTTGTCTCAAGTGTTTTCATTATTGCCCTAATACTATCTATTAACATACTGGAGGGAGCTCACTGCTGTCTGGAGCTGGCATCACTGGGCTTTTAAAGATTATGGGCCTTGCAAATACATAACATTTTACTGCCTTGCAGACGTAATTCATTGTGGGGTGGGGGGAGAGCACACGTAAATAGATAGGTAAATAGATAACCGAGGAGGAGAGAGGGGGCGCTGGAGGGAGAGATAATCTGTGATTCAAACACTGTTGCCATCTCCAGCTCAAATAATCGCCTTTCAGGAGGAGGAACAAGACAGACATCTGTCTCATTTGGCACAATTCTAGCCTCAAATTCTTCATCCCTGGATATCCTGTGCTGGAGGAATTGCTTGGGCTCATTTGGAACAGTAGGTCCTGGGCTTTTCTGTCAGGTGCTCAGAGGTACAAACTGGGGCAAGACACAGGGAAGTGTGGGATGGAAAGATCACAGGATGAGGAGACAGGGGGCTATGTTCAAACCCCAGTTCTGCAGCTGATGTGCTGGGTGACTTGGTTCCCACTTCTGAGCCTTGTCTCTTAACTGCAAACTGAGAAGTCTAGGTGATCTAAAGAGCCAGCTCCACAGCTTCCATTCTATCCCATTCAAACAAATGTTTGAACCACTAGTTTATATCACCATTTAACTCCATCAACTGGGACTCATGAGGAAGAAGAGGCTGGTACCATGGCATCTCCACCATCTCAGAAGTGGCAAAAAGCAAAAATGTCACCTAGTCTAAGGATCACCTCTCTTCAATATTCCTGTCATGTGAATGCAGACCTATAGTTGTAGGGATCTCATTACTTGCTTTTCCTTTTGACAAAATAAATTTCATTGTAATAATGGAAAGAGATCTAAAAAGAATACGTCCATATTAGCCCAAGAAAACTAGTAATCATGGCCTCAGTAGATGAGACATATTTGAGGACTTTCTAGAAGATAAGGAACAGACAGAATTAGACTTATGGAGAAAACCAGAGCGGTGACATCAGCACAGAAGAAATTGGCTAAAAAGATGTAAACTGTGCTTTCCAACAGAACCTTGGAGAAACTCCCAGTACCAAGAGTAAGGAGCAGGCCATGGCACCACCATCAGGTAAAGAATTGCTTGATAAACAAGTGGACCAGCTGGCTCTTCCTCTCTCAACACACGTAGAATGTCTGGCTGTGGCTTTTGTCCCTGATAGTGAAACCTGATGACTACTTTCTACTAAAATGAAAGATGCCCTTAGGAGGTGTGGGAAGCTGTTATACTGAGGCAATGAGCCAAATCTCTCAGTATTCACATCCTTGTGGAGTCCCTTACGTATGTACTTGGCAATCGGCAATATAATCCACTCTTGACTGAAAGGGCATGAGCAAGTGTAATGTAGTCAGAGGTCAGATGAGCCTTACGCACTTGGGCTTGTCCCCAGGAAGCTTGGTCACCATTCTGAAAGGAAATCCACCCTAACTTTCTGGAGAAAAGAGGCTCTAAAGAGGGAAAAAAACATATGGAGAAAGAGGCCACCTGGTGGAGAAACAGCAGACCGCCAGCATCAAGGCCCTACGCAGGTAAGCTATCTTCTGGGGCCTTCCAACCCAGTCCAGCTGCCAGCTGAATACACGACATAAGTGAGTCGAGCCTGATGCCATATGGGACAGAATAAGCCTAGAAAGTTCATAGATCATCAGGGATAATAAATCATTGTTGTTTTAAGGCACTAAATTATGAAGTGTTTTATGTGGCACTAGATAACTGATACAGGAGGGAAGACTGTGGGTTTTGAAGCCAGAGAAGTAGAAAGGAACTGAATTTCTGCAGTGAATGTGGAAAGAAAGGGGAAAAAGTAAAAACAATGAGACAATTCCATTTGGTACTTCACACAGAGAATAAAGTTTCCCTTACTTTGGCAATTGCCTGTGGGGCCTTCTTGTGCTTCCCAAAGGACTTCTCGTGCCTCCAGTGACAAGCTCCTCCCACTGGCTCATGCACACAGAGCTGCACGCAAGTTCCTTTCAAGGAAGAGGCCCAGCCTGGAAAAAAGTCCATGTGATTGAGAGAAACTTAAACCAGTCTCCTGGATATATTAATCAACCTAGATTTTAATTTATAAGCCTGAAATGACCACCATGGATCATCAGATATTTGGGGCAAATCCACACTATGACAAAGAATAGGATGAAAAAATCAAAATGTTTCATCCTAGAGCAAATGGAAATAATGTAGGTGACAGAGGAAAAACTTTAAAAGAATTTTAGGTTGTATAGCCAGAGAGATCCAGAAAACACTTGCTTTTACAAAATGAGAATAGATTGCTATGGAGAAGAAACCAACCAAAGAAGAAGAAATCATCCTTGAAAATTAAGAGCAAGAAGATAAAGTCAAGAAAATCCCCTAGAAGGTACAGTGAAAAGAGAAAAAATATAAGACCTGATATTTAAGTTATAAGAGCTCTAGACTGAGGTAACAGAGAGACTACATATGATTAAAAAATTGCAAATATAATTTTAAATTATTATCCAAAGCTAGAGAAAGATCTGAATTCTCAACTTATAAAAAGACCAACCAAATGCTAAGCAAAAAATACTAAAAAGACACACATCCTGTGACATTTCTAAACTACAAAATAAAATCAAAGTTTTCAATGCTTCTGGATTTTTTTGAACCTGCAATTCTGTATCAGCCAAATTTGTTCTCAACCATGAAAACAAATCCAAGATATTTTCAGATAATAAAAGACAAAGAAAATTTACTACCCATTCACTTCTTCTGAAAAAGTAATTATGTACTTCAGAGAAACAAAAAAAGGAATGCAAGAAAGTGAATGTCATAGGATTACAATTTTTTAAAGAAACAAGTACATAGCTTAAGATCCTAAATAATAAATAAAAATGAATCTATAAGACTTCAAAGAGTTTTTAAGAAATGATTCCTTTTCAAAGTATAGAAATAATGTAAAATAACATTTGAAACTTAGGTTTTAACAAAATATGAGATGTAGAAGGAGATTTAAGATACTACTGGAAGAAAAAACTGCCTAAATAACTTCACCTAAACTGTAATCCATCAAAAAATTAAAAATAGTACATGTAACTTGCTGATAGAGAAAAATATAATACAGAAACTTCCTCAATCAAATATTTGATTCTAGTCAAATCAATCGAAATGTACTTGATTAGATCATATAAAAAGCAGGAGGATGTATCCCTTTGGTCTGGGGATTTAGCTCAGTGGTTCTGCTGCCTGCCTTGCAAGTGCAAGGACCCGAGTTCAATCCTCGGTACCAAAAAAAAAAAGCAGGAGGAAAGCCAAACATACCAAAAATCATAATAAATATGAATGGATTAAATCTACCTGTTAAGCTACAGAGACTTTCAGAATGGATGAGAGAATGCTCAGTAACCTACACAAGCATATGTTATGTCCTCGTGTCCACACACAATACAATTATTTTATAGTCACAAGTGAAACAATGTAACACAAAAAAGATTAAAGACAAATGAATAGAAAATGAATTTATGCTAACAAAACAAACTGAAAGCATAGAAATATTAGTATCAGATTAAATAGAATTAAAAATAACAATGGGAGATACTTTATAAAGGCTACAATCTACAAAACAATAACAAAGTGGGTTCTGTATTAAACAAGAGAGTATCAACATATAAAAAGAGATAGCTTTAGAAGTACAAAGAGAAAGTGTTAAACTTGTAACGATACTTGATTTTTACATACCTGTTCAGAAATTGATAGATCAAGTAAATAAAACTAAGTAAAGCTATAGGAGAATTTGAATAATATAATTTTAAAGGTTTTATTTGAGATGTATATAAGAAAATTTACTGAAATGAGGATACATACTGCTACAGTTTGAATGTGGCCCCCAAAGTTCATGTACTGGGAACTGAATTCACAGGGTAAAAGTTTGAGTAATGAGATCTTTAAGAAATTATTAGGTGAAGAGGGCAGAGCAATAATGCATTAATGTTATTATCTTGGGATTGAGTTAGTTGTCTCAGCAGTGAGTTCTTGATAAAAGAATGAGTTCAAGCTGGGCATGATGGTCCACACTTGTAACCCCAGCACTTTGGACAGTGGAGGTAGGAGGATCACAAGTTTGAGTACCACTCAGGTAATTTAGTAAGCCCGCTGTCTCAAAATTTAAATTTTTTAAAAAAGGAGAGCTGGGCAGGTAGTGCAGTGCAAAGGCCCTCAGTTCAATCCCCAGTAGAGAAAGAAAGAAAGAAAAAAGAGATGAGTTTGGTTCCCTTCCTCTCCACAATGTGATGCTTTCTACTATGTTATGATGCAACACAAAGGCAGCCCCTCAACTCTGGACTTCCCATTCTCTAGAACTGTAAACCAGCTTATTATTAATCACCTTGACTGTAGTACTTGGCTATAGTAGCACAAAATGATTTACTCATTCTTTTTTTATCTATAGCACATTCACAAAATGAACTATTCATACAAATTGGTTACAAGTAAAAAATAAATTTTCGTTTCCAAAAAGTGGAAACCATGTAGACTACATCTCTTAACTACAATGTAAAAGAAAAAAAAAACAAAAACCCTTAGAATGAATGACAAAAGAGTAGCAAAATAATATGGCAAAAACTCAACAACTTATTAATTTAAAAACACTCTTCTATATAACTCTCAGGTTAAACAGAAACTCAAAATTGAAATGATAAATTGTTTAATAAATTAATGATACTGAGCACATCATAGAACAAAACCAATTGTCAAAGCCAATGCAGCACTTATAGAAAAATGCATATCCTTGAACATATTTATTGGAAAAGAGGAAAGAGAAATGAATATAAGTAGCTGGGAAAGAAAATTAAAAGGGAGAAAAAGAACCTATGTAGAAAGAAGGAATTAATAGAAATAAAAGCAGAAATTAGTTAAGTGGGAAGCAAATCTAGACTTGGTAAATAAAATCAAATGTTGGTCCTTCCATTTATTCATTCCTTTAATGGCCCCAAAACAGGTAAAAATGCTAATCCATAGAAAAAAATCAGATCATCAAAATTTTACTTCTAAAAATGGCATCAGGAGATCCCAGCTGGGGGTACCCCCAACACCAGAGGTTCTGGCACACACCTCGCAGGCCAGGAGCCTGCCCAGAGAGGACCTGCATGGGCACGCGGGCTCCTGCCAGAGGCCATTTCATCCCTAAGTGGGAGTAGATCCAGGGGAGCAGTTGTGTGGTCCGGACCAGCGTGGCTACAGGCAGATCCCAGCCTGGGCTCCGCCCTAACCCCAGAGCCTTGGGCACACCCACCCAAGCCAAAGGCCCACCCAGAAAGGGGCTGCATGGGTGCACAGGCTTCAGCCAGAGGCTCACCATACCATCAGCCACAGCCAGGGACCCACCTGGAAAAGAGCTGTGCAGGCACACAAGCAATACCCAGAGGCTCACCCCAATACCATTGATAAGTGCAAGGAGACCCTAGCCAAAGTCTGTGCAGACAACAGAAACTGGGGTGCACAGCCCCCAACCAAAGGCCCTCCCAGACAATAGCTACACAGGGGCCCCAGTGAGAGGCATGCCTAGATACCATCCCAAGTGTGCTCAGGCCTGAGCCAGAAGCCTACCCAGACAACAGGTCAGCTCAGGGATCTAGAAGGCCACCACTCTGAACCCAGGAATTGGTGTACTGGTGAGCAGCACAATAAAGGCTGCTCAGTGGCTTGCTGAGAATTCAAGACCACTGGGTGAGCAAAAAGTCACCTTAACAAAGACACAGCAGGGTGCATCTGTTGAAATGAGAAGACACATAAATAAGTCCCAAACCCAGAATTCCAGATCACCTAAGGGAACCCCAAAGGGCAACAAGATGGAACAATCTGTCACTCAACCACCTGGACTCCCTGAACTGGCAGCAAAAGGGGAACTGGAAAAAATGAAATCAGAAATAATTTCTCAGATAACAGCAGAGATTGTGCCCATAGTGCAAGACATGATTAATGAATCTAGAGTGGACACAGATTAAAAAAGTAGAGGAGCTGAGGAATATGATGGAATCCCAACCTAGGAAACAAACAGAATCCATAAAACAGATGCAAACAGATTTCCAGGAGATTCAAAAACTCCATTGAAAGTTTACGCAGCAGAATGACCCAATGCGAGGATAGAATTTCAGATGTAGAAGATAGGATTGCAATTAGTGACCAGGAAAAGAAAAAATTCTTAAAAATAGTAAGGGACCACGAGAAATCAATCCAGTAGCCACTAGATGATGCAAAGAAGAATAACATGAGAGTGATTGGAGTGAAGGAAGAAACAGGAGAGAGTGCAGATGACACACAAAAAAACTGTTCACCGAAGTAATGGCAGAAAACTTCCCAAATAGGGGAAAACATCTTGACATAGAGATAAGTGAGGCATATAGGACTCCAACCAGCCATGATCAAAAAAAATCTACACATAGGCATATAATAGTTAAGATTCCAGAAACCCAACAGAAGAACAAAATTCTACAAGCAGTTAGAGAAAAGAAACAAATCATATACAATGGAAAGCCCATCAGAATCACAGTAGACTTCTCAACACAAACCCACAAGGCAAGAAGAGTGTGGAGCAATGTATTTAAAGCCCTAAAGGAAAACAACCTCCAACCAAGACTGATGGACCCTGCAAAACTATCTTTCAAAATGGATGGAGAAATAAGATACTTTCATGACAAAGAGCACATTAGGAACTTCACAAATACCAAACCAGCACTCCAAAAAATTTTAAACAATATCCTAGGAAAAGACAATGAGGATCACAACCCCAGGAAGCCCTGCAGAATGAAGTCATCAGGCATAACAAGAAATTAAATGTAAAGGGGGAGAATCCAACAAAAAGAAAAAGTCATGACAAGGATAAGTCAATACATACCAACTATAACCATCAGTGTTAATGGTCTCAATTCACCAATCAAAAGAAATAGACTGGCAGAATGGGTTAAAAAGTAAGATCCGATGATATGCTGCATACAAGAAACACACTTAATTCAAAAAGAAACTCATAGACTGAAAGTTAAAGGGTGGAAAACAATGCTCCATGCGACAAGAAACCGAAAAGAAGCAGGAGTAGCTATCCTCTTTGCAGATCAAGTGGATTTCAAACCAACACTGATTAAGAGAGACAAAGAAGGACACTACATCCTTGCAAAGGGAACAATCCAAGAGGAAGAGATGACAATCATTAATATATATGCACCAAACACCAGTGCGTCCAACTATATAAAACAAATACTAATGGACATGAAAAAACATATAAGCACTAATACAATAGTAGTGGGGGACCTCAATACCCCACTGTCACAAGTAGATAGATCAACTAGACAAAAAATAAACAACAAAATACTAGAACTCAATCAAACTCTTGAACAAATGAACTTAACTGATGTTTATAGACTGTTGCACCGCACAGAATCAGAATACACATTCTTTTCAGCTGCACATGGGTCATTCTCTAAAATAGACCACATACTCACTCATAGAACATGTTTAAGTAAGTACAAAGGAATTGAAGTTATCTCCTGTATATTGTCAGACCATAGTGCAATGAAATTGGAGATCAATAGCAAAAGAAACCTCACATGGAAACTGCACAACACACTTCTGAATAGCCAATGGGTCACAGACGAAATTAAAGAAATCAGACAGGACCGAATCAGCCCGCTGCAGACAGGCAGGTCTGTGCATGCACTACCGAGGTCCTGAGTCGCGTGGAAGACACCGAATCACCCTGCTGCAGACAGGCAGCCACCTGATTCCACAATACAAAGACGCAGAGCACACCAGACCACTAGACTAAGGTACTGAGTCCCACTATTCCCGGCCCAGAGGTAGGGGCTTCTGAGCTGTCGTCCCACTGCTCCTGGTCCAGAGGAAGGGGCTTCCCAGTCCCCATCCCTCCCACTGCTCCCAGCCCAGAGGAAAGGGCTTTTGGGCCACCTTCTGTCCC
>NW_004624892.1:643074-681658 GCF_000247695.1 Heterocephalus glaber | reverse complement strand
AATATAATAAATAAATATAAATAAATAAATAAAAATAGCATCAGGCTGAGAATGGATTTAAGGGTGAGTTACATCAAACTTTCAAGGAACAAATAACTTTTGCTATTTAAATTGTTATAGAGCATAAAACAATGATGGGAAACTTCCCAATGCATTCTGCCGGGCTAGCTCAGCTACTGCAGGCATCTGTTGTTTTTGCTCTTTGGTGCCCACTCATTCCTCTAGTAACCACACCCTGATTTTCCTCCAAGGGCACCATCTCTATCTACACTGGGGCTATGTACTTCCAGGGAAGCTGATACCATCTTAGCTGAGCTCAAGGCTGAGCCTACAAGCCTCATTAAGCTTTGCTTTTCCCCAACCACTGCAGGTAATTCGGGGATGGTCATGTGACACAGACAAGGACAATGAAACAAGAGATTTTTTTTCTGGTACTGGGAATCGAACTCAGGCCTCTTGCTTGCCAGGCAGGCACTGTGCCACTGAGCTAAATTCCCGGCTCAGAACAAGGAATTTTTGAATGACTTTGGGGAAGGAACTGCTCTTGGAACTAAGGCTATAGATACTGCAGCAGCCATTTGCCTGCCACGGGGAGTCTGAGACCAAAGCTGACACAAGGGGAAAACAGCTATAAGATGGAGAGAAGAAAAGCATTGATTACAGTATTTGAGCCCCTAAAATATGCCCTCCCCCATACCCTCCATCTCACTAAACCAATGTTTAAATCAACTCAGGTTGTCATTTTCTACTAAAGCCACTGACCCTGACACATCAAACCAGAACAAAGGACATACAGCCCTTTGCACAATTACCTAGCTAGGTCACCCATAACTAAGCAGTCAACTTAATCTAGCTATACATTATAAAACTAATAAGTCATTAGCAAGCAGGTGTTATCACAAGAATCAAGCATTGATTTTAACATGAAAAACTAAACTTACTAAAAATTGACTACAGTGATACATTAAAAGAAAAATGTTATCTCTGTAGATAATTTTTAAAAATTTGTAAAAAGCATCCTTAACCAAATACAGGGTCTTGGGATGGTCAGTTTTGTGTGTCTACTTGACCAGGCAATAGTCCCAGTTATTTAAGGAAACACAAATGTAGGTACAGTGATGGGAGTATTTGGTAACTGTGGTTGAAATCCATTATCAGATAACTTTAATTAAGGGAGATTAGCTGTTACGATCTGGGTGGACCTGATTCAGTCAGTTGGAAGGCTTTCTGAGCAGACCTGGGGCTGTCCAAAAGAAATTTCACCCCTGGACCAATTTCCTTGCAGCGAATCTCTTACTACCTTTCTCCTCGTTGTTCTGTTTCTCTGATAGGCCCATGACTAATGAGAGTCTAACTGCAGCAAACATCATATTTACCTATGAACCCCTAAAAACATTCCTTCTAAGCCGGGTACGAGATGCCCACTATAAACCCAAGTTAAAGGGGTGGTCAGGGTGGGTCTTACTGGGAAGATGCTAATACCCCTACCTTCAAAGATGTCCATGTCCTAACCCCCAGAAACCATGAATATTTTTCTTACATGGCAAAAGAGATTGCTGATATGATTAAGTTAAGGATCTTGATGAGAGAGAGGATCCTAGATTATCCAGGTGGTCCCAATGTGACTCCAAGGGTCATTATAAGGAAAAAGGAAGGAGTAGGAGAGTTAGAGTCAAAGGAGATGAATGGTGTGGCCATGAGCAAAAGTATGTTGTTGGCCTCTGGAAACTGGAAAAAGCAATAAAATAGATTCTCTCTTAGTGCCTACAGAATGAGGCAACTTTGCCAATGCATTTTGGACTTCTGATTTCCAGAATGACATGATAATATATTCAACTTATTTTAAGCCACTAAGTTTGTGGTAACTGGTTACAGCCACATAAGAGACTATACAGAAGATACTATTTGAAGAAAGACCTGAAGGAAGAGAAGGTGCCAAACAAGCAGACATGTGGAAGAACAAAGTTTCAGACAGAAGGAAGAGCAAGAGCAAAGGCCCCGTGGTGGAAATACTAGAGGAATACAAAAAATCAGGAAGTACTAAGTACCAGGACCCAGAGGGAAGGAGCTGGAAGGTGGGACATCCAGGAGTGATAGGGATGAATCCAACCCATGGTGGGGTGAAAGTTTAGGAGGAGAGCCTTAAGTGATTGTAAGGGGTTTATAGTTTATTCTGAAGGAGATACAGAGCTGAGAACAGAGAAGTGCCCAATTCAACCTTCCTTTTAGAAGGATCACTCTGTCTTGCTGCTGTTAACCAAGGGCACATTTATCTTAAAGCTACAGAAGCTCAAAACTCAGAACTCTAACCTTGCATGAGTTCCTTTAAATGCATTCACTTGGTCACATTTGGTAAAATTTGCAAAAGCTTAAGACATTTTAGCCACAACTAGTAAAGACCCCTTAGTTTCTTTCTTGCCTATTCTACATACCTTCCATAAGTGTTGAACCAACCACAGGCATTCTGAGATGAAACTAGAGAAAACTGAGTTGGGGGTACCTAGTTTGAGTTTAGTGAAATATATTTATGCAGTTCACAGTTCTTTCCCTGTTATTGGAAGTTATTACCAGCTGTCCTGGAGCAAGGATGGCTTCCAGGAATCTTCCTCCCACCCACTCCACCACCATACCCAGGATCTTGACGTGAGAGATTTAATTGAGTGTTGTCAGCTCACAGAGGTTTTTAAAATTAGTCCCTGCATAAGAAAACTTGAAAAGCCCAGACATCTTGCAGTTACATATTTTAAAAAATCTGATAAAGCTTTCCTAAATTTGACAATCCTAAAAATTTACTCACCTTTTTTGGGGGGGGGGAAGGAGGATAATAGAGATTGAACCTTCACACTGAGGTATGACCCCTACCCCTTAGCCCTTTTTTCTTTTTTGAGACAGGGTCTCATCAAGGCACTAAGTTGCCCAGGCTGTTCTCAAACTTGAGATTCTGCCTCAACCTCCCAGAGGACTGAGATTACAGATGTGTCACTATGTCCAGCTCTGGCCTTTCATTTTTTTCAATCAGGCATTTTGTCTTAGCAACAAGACAAAAGTAACTAAGACAAAGAGTAATATAGGAATATATTAAGATATTAATAAAAAGATGATATTTTTCTGGATTACGTCAGGTGTTGATGGTCTTATCTGATTTTTAAATTTTTGTAATTTCCTCTGACATTTTTTCATCCTGGGTAAATATTTGTATACTTAATTTAGAGTTTTTTCACCTTTCTTTTTTTTTTTCTTAGTGAAGGCCCTCAAAACTTCATATGCTTTAGACCCCACCACACCTGAATCTCTCTGGAACTAGAGTCATATGCCATCCTTGACATCTTCTTTCAGATCCATTCTAACCTTCCCCTGCTCTACTCTCAGCAGGAAAGAGACCCTGCACCTGTTTCTAGGGATCCTGTGTCAACCACCTTCTTACAAGACCTGCCCAACGATAGGCCAGGTGGGAGACTGAGGGCCAAAGAGGAGCAGTAGGTGCTTTTCCTCCCTCTTCTCTACAGCATGGGAGGCCTCACTGGTCCTTGCTCTAGGTCAGCTGTGGTTCCAGCTTCTTTCAGAGCAACTCTGGACTGCAGTGTGAATAATGCCATCTTTCGCTGTCACCTCTAGAGCCTAGGGGTAGTTGCAACTTCCTGCTGTTGGTGACCACCAGGCCTCTTCCTCATCCCCTGTGTGGCCTCTCACTCTCCTATCACCTGTGTAATCCAGGTATTATGCTGTCTTACATTCTTTCAGGAACAGTGTCTGTTTTCCTAATCAATCCTTGCTGAAAGAAGGAGGTAAGGACAGAAACAGAAATGTGTTATGGGACTAATGTGATTATCCAGGTGAAAAACGAAGGTAGCATACTCCAAAATAATAGCTTTGAAGGGGATGAGAACAATGATTTGCCTATTGGATGTGGGAAGTAAGAAAAAGAGAGGAGTCAAAGATACTGCAAGGTATTTGACCTGCCGCCTGAAGAATAGTTACCACTCAGTGACAAGGTGTGGTTTTTTTTTAAATAACTTTATTATCAAACACACACATATACAAAAATTAAAACCATTCAAAGAAGAACAACGCAAGGGGGAAAAACTACAATAATATTCAAATACAGTAGAACTCAACCAAAAAGTTTTGAGGGGACAGGAGGAGATGAGGTGCTGATACTATTTTCTTTCCTAATCTAGGCAGTGGCTTTGGGAATGTTCACTTTGAGATGTCTATTAAATATTCAAATATTGGCATTTGGATATATGATACCTCTCAGAATGGAGGTTTGAGTTGCAGATATAAATTTTGGAGTTCTCAGTGTATGGGTAGAAACTCTAAGAACATTGATGGACATCAATGGAATGAGTATATATAGAGAGGTCCATGAACTGAACCCTAATGCAGCAGATGTTTAGAGGTATAGGAGATGAGGAGAGACTGGCACAGGAGTCTGAGAAGAGTGTCTAGAGGTCAGAGGGGAACCAGAAGAGTTGGGACCTGGAAGTCAAGCAAAGAAGTTATGCTTAAGAGAAGGGTCATAGGCATCAAATTCTGCTAACAGGTCAAGTACACTAAAATCTCAGAATGACCACTCGGTTTTGCAATATGGAGGTCATTGGTGACCTGACAACTGCAATTCCAGGAGAATGTTGGGGTTTAAATCTATGCATATAAATGATTTTTTGGAGTTTGGTTGTAAAATGAAGGAGAGAAATAGTATAATAGCTCAAAATGAAGTAGGATCAAGAAATATAGATAGATAAATACATAGAGATATATTTCCATACACACACTTGCATGCACATATATATAACTTGCTAAACTATAGCATACAAGTGTACAACTCACTAAGTTGTCTCAAGTTCACATATAAAGGTAACCACTACCTAATTAGGAAAGAACATTACCAGCATCTGAGAGCCCTTTCATGCTCCTTCCCAATCATTATTTACTCCTTCCTTCCAAAAGATAACCAGTAGTCAAACCATAAATTAGCTTTGTCTGATTTTGAAACCTACACAAGAGAAACATACAAGGTAATTTCTTTCACTCAACACTGTAAGATGGAGGTAGCAACAGTCTGTTTATTTTTGTTACCATATACTATACCTTTGTATGACTATTCTACAATGTATAGATCAATTCTATTCTCAATGATGGACATTGGGGTTGTTTACTATTTGTTCTATAATATATAATGATGTTATGAATATGCTTGAACATGTCTTTTAGTACACAAATGTATGAATTTCCATTTGGCATATATCTAGGCAAGGAATTTCTGGTTCATAGAGTAAGGGTATATTCAGATTTAGTGAATATTGCCAAATAGCTTTTTAAAGTGTTACACCAATTTACTCCCCCAGAATAATCCAGTTATTCCATATCCACTCAGTACCATCATAGGCCTTTTGAATTTTAGCTATTTTGATGGGTGTGTCATTGTGTCCTACCATCCTTTCAATTTTCATTCCTTTGATGACTACCAAGGCTGAGAACTTTTTCATACATTTAATGGCCATTTGGAGATTTTCTATTATGAAGTGATTGTTCAAATCTTTTTGAAAAGAGATGAGAAGACGTTGAATGGGAAAGTAGGGTCTTTGGATAAGAGACACCTTAACCTGTAGGGCCGGGGATTTAGTTCAGTGGTTCTGCCACCTGCCTCGCAAACTCAAGGACCCAAGTTCAATCCCTGGTACCAAAAAAATATATATATCTTAACCTGTAATATCAAAGGACCATTTGAGCATAGTGACCAGGGATTTAACATGAGATTGGTCAGCCCACCATGTGTGTTTTTCTGCAGACTCTTCATTTGTTCAGGAAAAGCGGGGAGCATCTGTACAACTAGAATTAACCAAATTAAGTTGCTCAAGTCTGTATAATGAAGTGGGGGGAGGAACATAGGAGCTAAGACAGTGTACAAAGGAGTTACGATGATGAGCCATGGAATCTAAACTGGGAAAGGTGGAAAATAAGGACAGTGAAAATATAGAAAGGTTGCTGGACTTTAAGCTCAGGTGGGTTGAATAATTCTCAGAGTAGAAGAAAAAGAGAAATGAGCTAGAAAGATTAAAGGTGGTGCTAGGCATGGTGGTGCATAATCCCAGCAGTCTGGGAGGCTGGCACAGGAAGATCTCAAATTCAAGGCCAGCCTGGGAAATTTAGGAAGATCCCATTTCAAAAATAAAATTTATAAAAGGGCTAGAGGGGCTGGGGCCACAGCTCCAGGGGCAGAGGATTCACCTAGCATATATGAAGTCCTGGGTTCAATTCCCCTGGGTTCTTCAATATGAAGCAGAAAAGGATTAGGGATGTAGCTCAGGGTTAGAGTGCTTGCTTAGCATGTGACACAAGGCCCATGGTTTACAAAAAAGAAAGAAAAGAAAATTAGAAGTGGTAATCTAAGAAATGAATTGCCTAAATCGAAGTTATAGAGGTGTCAGAGCTATTGATCAGGATTAGGTCCATGGCATGACAACAGTTTGAAATGGATGAGGTGGGTGGAAACCCATCTTATAGTGGAAGAAGTCAAGGGACCAGGAGATCAAACATTGTAGTCCATTTTGTGCTACTATAACTGAATACCTGATATTAGATAATCTATAAAGAACCGAAATTTATTGGCTCACAAGCCTGGAGGCTGGGAAGTACAAGATCAAGGTGCTGGCATCTGGTGAGGATCTTCCTGCTATTCATCACATGGCAGAGGCCGAGAAAGCAAACCTACTTTCACAAGCTTTTTTTTTTTTTTTAAATACCAGCATTAACCTATTACTCTTAAAGCCTCCAACTCCCAACACTATCACATTGGAGAGTTAAGTTTCAGCTCATGAATTTTAGAGAAGACACAAACATTCATACCATGGCACCAAAGTACCAGAAAGATGATCTATTTAAATGTTGAAATACCCAAGAATTATCACTGGTGTAGAGTTGAAGAGAAGCTATTTTAATTTACCAGAAGAAAATTTTAATAGAAGGGTAAGCAGAGAGCAAAGAACCCAATCAGAATTGAGAAACTCACCCATCTATAGATGGGAACTTACTATTTAAATAAGATACTATTTCAAATTAGAGAAGAAAGAATGTTTATTAATAAATACTTCTGGAACAACTGTCTATCCAATGGGAAAATAATAAAATTGTACCTCTGCCTTATATCATCTACAAGATTATCTTTTAAATGGACTAAAAGAGATAAACATTAAAAGCTACATAATTACTAAAAGAAAACAAAATATAATATTCTCATCATATTGGGATGGGAAAGTTTCTCTAAGATATAGGATCACAGACAATGGTCATAGTTAATACTTTTTGTATAGTGTCCCATGGTGGTTACCATTCTAAGAACTTTTAATGTGTGTTAATTCATTTAATCCTATTAGTACATAATCTTACCCTCATTCTACATAAGAAAACTGATGCACAGAGATTAGATAATTTGTCTAAGATACACAGCTAACTCCAGACAGAATATAAATAAATGATACATGAATATATAATTTTTACATACCAAATAAAGTTTTTAAAAAAGAACAAGTGAGAGCATATTCATATTTAAACTATATAACTTTCTTTTTTAAACAGCTTTATTGAGGTATGATTGACATACAATAAACTGCACATATTTAAAGTGTAAAATTTGATGAGTTTTGACAGAAGTATACACCTGTGAAGCCATCACCACAATCAAGAATGAAAATACCCATCACCCCTAAAAGTTATTTATAACTTGGGAACTATTTCCATATCATACATACATAAGGAGTTCCTACTAATCAATAAGGCAAAAACATAAACATGAGCAAAGGATATAACCAGGGACTAACAGTTCAAGATGCAACAACAACTAATAATCATTTGAAAGTATGCACAGCCTCAGTAATAATGCAGGGAATGTAAGTTAAAATTATTAATTACTGTTATTACCTGAGTGGTAAAACTTGGTGAGGTTGCTGCTGCCCCAGGTTGGTGAGGGTGGGAACCCATGGACTCTCTCACACACTGCAATGGCAATACGTGTTTGTACATGTCTTTTTGGATCAGGGTAGGTACACTCTGCATCTAAAATACACCCTCTTTCCTAACAGATCAATTTTCTAGGAATACATCCTCCAGTGATATTCACACAATTGCCAATGTATAATTCAGCCTTTTAAAGAAAACGGTGAAACACTGGTGGTGGTGGATCCTAAAATTCCCATTAATAATTAAACCATGTTTAAAGTGACATAAATATACTCCAGGAACATTACATGTCTATTAAAATCAGTAAGTGAGATTTCTATATACCAACAGGGAAAAACAGAGTCTTGTTTTTATTTTTTAGAAACTCTGTGTGTATCAAAGATTTTCACCTTTTCTAATGGGAAATAGGAAGAAAAGGGGCAAAGGGGAAGGAAGTGGGAGGGATAGGGGAAAGGATAGAAGGGAATGGGATTAATATGAGAAAATGGAAAAATAGGAACAAAATCTTTGTAAATAGGGAGGACTGGAGGGGTTGAATGGAGGGCTGGGCAAGGGTGAAAAATAAGAACCAAGAGAGACTATGTAAAGGTGCAAATTTCCAATGATGAATGTCATTATATTGTATACCTAAAATGTACCAATGATTAGAATGAATAATCGATAATGTCAAATAGGAAGAAAAGGTCCAAAGGGGTAGGGGTAGTGGGAGGGGCAGGGGGAAGGAAAGAAGGGAAAGGAAAAATGCTGAGAAATGGAAAAAATGGAAATAAAGTCTTTGTAAATAGGGAAGGGTGGAGGGCGTGAAGGGAGGGCTAGGAATGGAGAAAAAATAAGAACCAAGATGCATTATGTAAAGGTACAATTCCCAATGAGAAATGTAATTGTGTTGTATACCTACAATGTACCAATAAAAGAGTTAAACAAAAAAAAAAGATTTTCACTTTTTGTTCTATGTCCTTTTGAATCATTTCAATTCTTAACAAGTAGTTTAAAAATACATGAAAAATTTAAAAAGTAGTGCATGATTACGGATAAACAAATTCTTGTAATACAGAGAAAGATGCGAACATCTTTCCCATGTTTATTAATTCATGAAACAAGCTAAATGTTAATTGTATTCTAAAGATGAATATAAAAAGCACAATGAAAGAAACACTGTCCCTGTCCACACGAGGTCATCTTCTATTCCAGAAGGAAAAGCTAATGTGTTACCTGCAAGTGAAAAGGGACACCTAATTTAGACTGGATGGAAGAAGCCATCTTTGGCCAAGTGAGAGTTAGCTGGAGCCTGAAGGATCAGTGAGGGTTATCTGAGCGATGAATTTAGAGTCCATGAAGAATCAGAGCAATGTGCAAAGGCTGGAGGTTGCTGGAAGACCAGTGGGCTGGCTGCAGAAGCTCTGGGAACTAGAACAGGCCACAGAGACTGATTAGACTTAAGGAGACATGTGGGAAAAAGAAGTCTTGGATTTTCAAACTCTGTTAGCTTCAAGACTGTATGATTCATTTTCAGGGGAAAAAAATCACCTTTTTTGATAGAAAATTTGATGAATTTTGACAAATGGGTACAGTCATGAGACACCACCACCACCACCACCATCAAGCATAGAACACATTCATCATCCCAGAAAGTCCCCCTTTGCCCCTTCGTTCTCAAGCCCTTTCCCCTTCTGCCAGCCCCTGCAGCTCCAGAACTGCTTCTGTGACTAGTTTTACCTCTCTGGAGAGTGTCCTAATGAATTTTACAGTATGCATTCTCTGGGGCTGGTTGCTTTGACTCAGCATAATGTATCTGAGAGTCATCCATGCAGATGTATCTGTTGGTATCTTATTGCTGAGAAGTATCCCATTGTATGGAGGCATCACCATTATTCAGTGGACATTTAGATTTGTTTGTTCTGGTTTGAGAGTATTACGAAAGCTGTGGGCACATACATGTACAGGTCTTTGTATGGATGTATCATTTCATTTCTCTAGAGTAAATGAATGTAGGGAGTGGAATTGCTGGATCACATGCAAAATGTATATTTAGCTTCATAAGAAAGTGCCCAACTATTTTTACTGAGCGACTGTCCTCTATTGTCCCTTATTGCATCCCTACTAGCAATGTGTGTGAATTCCAGTTGTTCTCATTCTCACCAGCACTAGATATTATCAGTTTTTTTAAATGTATTACTTTAGCCATTCTAAGAGGTGTGTCCTCATACCTCATTGAAGTTTTATTTTGCATTTCTCTAATGATGTTGAGCGTATCTACTTGTTTATTTATTACCCATATCTCTTCCTTAACAAAATGCGCCACAGAACTTTTAATTTACATTAAGTTATTTGTAAAACTCCAAAATATTAAGTAATAATTAAAGAATATTTAAAAAGTTGGGTGCCCTTCATTCCTACCAGTATCTCAAGCACTGAGCTTTGAGAGATGTATTAGTCTATTTTTTTTGTTACTATAACAAAATATGTGAGTCAGGCTAACTTCATAGAAAAAAGAGGCTTATTTAGCTCACAAATTGTGAACCATGCCCACATCAGCTTGGCTCCAAGGAGGGCCTCACCGCCTATGGCATCACAACTGCAGGAGCACAAGCAAGAGGAAGAAATCACTTCTCAAAGCAGAAAGCAAGAGAGGCCAGGTGGTCCCTCTCTCTTTCTGTCTCTGCCTTTCCTCATTTCCTCTTCTCCTTCCCCTCTCCCTCTCTCCTTCCTCTCCCCATCTCCTCAGAGTTCCCCGAGGAACATCTTAATCCCTCCTGAGGGCACTCCTTCCATTGACCTAAGAAGCTCTGACTAGGCCCCATCTCTTAAAGGTCCTACATCATCTCCCAATACCACCACAATGGAGACCAAGATTCTAACATATGAATCTTTTGGGGACACACTCACCCAAATATATCCAAACCACAGGATTCACAGAGCAATGTCTGAGACCAGGCTAGAATCCTGCCAGCCAGTCTCTGACAGCAGCTCCCCATCAAGCCGATGCCCATGTCCTTGTGAAGTCTCCACCCATGCAGAATCTAGGCTGAGTCTGGGTAACCAAGAAAGTGCAATAGAAGTGACACCATGGAACTTCTGAGGGTAGGTCAGAAGAAGCCAGAAAGCTTTCACTTGGGTCCTTTAGCAGGCTCACTCTGGCAGAAGTCAGCTGCCATGTAAAAAATCTAACTATATCAAGAACATTATGCTATTAGAAACTGCATGGAGAGCCACCCACAGCTGTCCCAACCATGGGGAGCTCCAGACATGATAGTGAAGGAAATCAACTTGAATGCCCTGTTCTTCCAAGCCTTGGGATGACTCCAGCTTCAGCCACCCTCTAACTATAGACCTATCAGAGTCCACAAAGTAGAACCATCTATCGGAGTCAACCTCAGAACCATGAGAGATAATAATAAATTACTGTCTGATCACTAAGTTTTGTAGGGGATTTTATGCAGCAGTAAGTAACTGGAACATGGATAATGCCCAGGTTTGGGGTCTGCTGCCTTGGAAAGGTGGCAGAGTCATCCTTGAGACTGAGAGCAAGACAGAGGGCTGCTGGTTGTTATCATGTTCTTTCTTTTTCCTTCTACATTCAAACTCCCTATCCTCACACTATCAGTGCCAGAATCGTGGGTGGCTACGAGAAAATGAAGACTGGCAAGAAACAGGAACTGAGAAAGTCAAAGCAGATGCCAGGGCCAGGAATGAGCCCAACTCCAACAAAATAATAAGAACAGTAACTCCTTACACGTTCACAGTCCTTTACAGTTTCTAAAGCACCCCAAAATGTGTTCTTTTATTTGACCCTCATATCAGCCAGCTGAAGGGAGCATTACTACTCTGATTTTATCAGAAAGAAGAACAGAAAGGTCAAGGGTTACAGTGGGCATAGCTCTGGTTCACTGCATTCTGGAAAGAGAGAGAGAGAGAGAAAACCAGAACTAATTCAGACATCGCTTGGGATGGAGTCCAGGCAATAAATCGTTTAGTGTAATAGTGTAAAAAGCTGGTAACAGCAAAGCCAAGGTTTGATTATTTACTGGCAGCAACTGACAGTAAACTAAGTTCTTTCCCATTTACTCCTCCTATGACCCCGTAAGCAGATACTATTACCATCCTCACTTTGCACCAGATCTCTGGTACCAAGACTCACCACACCAACCCACCTGTCTCCAGAATGTCACTACTGGTTGGCTGGAACCTAAAGCCTGGAAATGAGCACAGGATACTGGCTGACCTCTTTACCCTCCTGTACATTGATATTTGTCTTACTGTCCTTGAGCCAATTGTGGTTACACCATTTCTGTGCTCAGAAACCACCAGGGGCTTCCAACAGGGCACACTCCTCATTAATCCCCTACCCATCAGCTCTGCGCAAAGCTTAGGACCAAGCCTGTCCCTAGTTGTGACCATTCCTTCCTTCATACACTCAATAGATACTTATCAAGTAAAGGTCTATTGTGTGTCAACACCATTTAGATCAGGCAGCAGAGTGAAAAGTACGATAAACACTTTCCTTGACCTCAAGGAGCCTGTAATCTAGCAGGGTATACAGAAAACAAGTAATTATAATTTTCCTAAAGTCATTAAAAGGATTGCAGAGAGCTACTGAAATGTACTGCAGAATGAGATAAATGAGGTAAGGGAATGATGGGGGAAAGTTGAGGAGAGCATTGCAAAGGCCTTGAGGCAGAGAGACATGTATGTGCAAGGAGAGGAGAAGAACTCCAGATGAGACTTAGAAAGCAGAGACCAGACCATGGAGGGCTTTGGGGGCCTTCTGAACGTTTTTGGTTTTGAAGTGGGCATGGCAGCTGATGGGTCAGAGATGGTGATAAGGAGTTTTTGGTTAGTAGCCTGATCTGCCTCCTAGACACAAGGCCTCATCTTAAATGACTAGATGCTATACTTGGTCTCCCAATGTGGAGCTCTTCCTTGATAAGCTGCTTCCCATTCTGTCTTGCACTCTCTGCCCTTTGGCATTAATGGAAGTCTGATGGAGTGGAGATAACTCACTGTCTACCAGTGTCTGCTCCCCTGCTCCTAACTGGAGTCTGGTTTTATTTAGAGTTTCTCCTTCGCGATGGGTCCTGTGCTGAGAACATATAGCCATAGTCCTCACCAGAGCTCCAGCCCCAAGGGAGCTCTCACCGGTATGAGGCACCACTGGCAGTCCCATTCCCTTTGTCATGACTGATTTAGGCACAGGCACATGCTGAAGACCCTGATGGGGGGAGGGGGCTCTGAAAAAGTTTTTTGGTTTGTTTTTTGTGGGTTTTTTTGGTACTCAGGATCAAACTCGGGACCTTGCGCTTTCAAGGCAGGTGGCGGAACCACTAAACTAAATCCCCAGCCCCTGAAAAAAAAATTTTTGGGGGGTACCAGGGATCAAACTTGGGACATTGCGCTCACAAGACAGGTGGTAGAACACTGAGCTAAATCCCTAGCCCTGAAATAGATTTTTTACTCAGAGACACCCAGAAGAAGAGTGCTTTTCTTCTTCTGGACATTGTGGAATCTGAATGGGATGCCTAGATCTGAAGCAGCTTTTTTGTGACCCTGAGGGGAATCAGGTTGACAATAAGGTCAACACATGCACAGCAGCAGCAAAGGACAGAAATAATTGAGTCTTTAATGATATTGTTGAGCCACTGTGTAAGGGCTCTCCCTCCCTCCAGAGGGAGTTCCTGTCATGTGAGATAATTCATTTTCTTATCATTTAAGGCTGTTGAATTGAAGAGATTCTGTTACTGGCATCCAGAAGCATGCTGTACATCTGGTCCCAGGTGTCCACTGCTCACTACTTGGCCTCTGAGGCTGACCTTGTCCATGTGCACCTGTCCAGATCAGACTGCAGACTGAGATTTCCTCTTGTCTCACCACTCTTACCTGCCAGAACCTTGCTCTAGTTATGGCACGGAAGTCCTTTCTCCCTTCTTCCCAGCAATCTAGATTTAGATCTTCTACCATGTTTCGGCCTGCAGTTCCCTCAGACATAACCTATACCCTTTGTGCATTGTATTCATTTCCTTACAACTGGGGATAAACAGGCTCTGCCCAAGTACTGGGTGCTCTCCAGCTGGACTACCCTTTGTCTGGTCCCCAGCTTATTTAGCAAACAATCAGAATTGAAGTTCTTCTGCATATCAAGCCCAGCAAGGCTGTAATCAGGAAAACAAGTCATGGTCAGGGCTGGGAAGATCAAGAAGCAACAAGGAAGGGGGTTCAAGATGGTGGTTTAGGACCAGCATGTCAGGGACAAAGCAAGCGTGCAAAAGACTGGATGAGAAACTGCAGGGTGTCGGGCACCCCTGCTGGATGGGAGCATTTGGGCAGTGTTGGGGCCCCTTTGGACACCTAACTCTCCTTCCCCCTCCTGCCAGTCCTCATCTAGGGTCTTGTGTGTAGATTTAAAAGTTCTCCTTCCTAAACAACCTAATTCTCCCTGTGATGGTGGTTTAGACCTTTTTGGCACAAGGGACTGGTTCCAGGGAAGATGGTTTTTCCACAGGTTGGGATGGGATAAGGATGATGATGGTTTAAGAATTAGATTCTTATGCAGCCCAGATCCTTTACATGTACAGTTCATAGTAGGATTCATGCTCCTATGAGAATCTCATGCCCAGATTATCTGACAGGAGGCAGAGCTCAGACAGTAATGTGAGAGAGGAGAAGGGGCTATAAGTACAGATGGGGTTTCACTGGCTCACCCACCACTTACCTCGTGCTGTGTGGCCTGGTTTCTAACAGGCCATGGACTGGTATTATGGTCCCAAGGTTGGAGACCTTTAGTTTAAGTCAATTCAACATACAGATCACCTACTCTTGCACCAGGGACCCGGAATGCCTAGGTGAATAAACAGTCCTTGTCTTCTGAGAGCTCTTGCCATCAAAATGGTTTGCTGCCCCTGTTCCAAGTCTGGCAAACCCTGTCCCTATCCCTCACCCCTAAAACCAGAGTCTTCTCCACTTCTTCTGCATTCTCCTGTCTTTATGATTTCCCTGCATCATTATTCTGCCAGGGACTTTTCCCTGACTCTCACCATTGGGTACATTTTATGCCATTCTAGCAATCCTTGGAAATTTTCTGCTGAACTCTGTGCAACTAAGATTAACACAGCATATATCTTTCAGCCATCAGAGATGAGTGTTGAGTGTGTGTGTGTGTGCATGCACGCGCGCCTCATTTCAGCCAAACACCACCTCCCCCAATGCCTTGTCACCACCATGCATGTAAAACCAGTCTGAGCCAAGGCCCTCCTTCCCTCGGTTCTCCCCTGCTCCCCCCTTGATGTTCTGCCCAGGCCTCATACTCATCACACCCAAAAGCATCCTTCCCCACCTGCTCCTCCTTCTCTTTCTCTATTATGGTTTATAGCCACAGCAAGGACCTAAATACACTGACTCAAGACCTCAAACCATTCCCCAGCAGACACATCAAACCACTGTCCCACCACACACAAAACTCAGACCTCGCAGCCCCAAAAGATCCTCACCTTGTGTACAGCCACACTAGACACAGGACATAAAATCCCATGAAGCCTATGCACAATTCAGAGGCCTGGTCCATCACACAGAAATAAAATCAGAGCCACTCAGAGAGGCATACAGAAGCCCAGCCTCCCACAGAGTTGCAGTAAATCATATAGAATGATAAATACATAGACACACACAGACACACACACACACACACACATACACACACACACACATACACACACACAAGCATTCTGGGAAAATGAAACATAAAATCCAATCGTCTTGAACCCAGACCTAGGACCTGAGCCCATCACTCTTGCTGGAGAAGGAGGGTGGGTGTTGCCTTTCCCCTGATCCTGATAGGCTCATGATTTGTGCCTGCTCTGTGCACCTTGGTGCCGTAATTCACCACAGAATGACCGCCCAGCCTGGCACTGTGCCTCAGATTCTAGGCCTGCCCGGGCCTGGCCTCCTAGCTCCAGAGCCAAGCTGTTTCCATGAACTTGGGGCAGCGGTGGGGACTGGAAGTCATGTAAGGACTGCCCACATGCAAGATTATAGAGCAGACATGCTTCCACTACTACATCTTCCAATGTCCCCATTGCTGAGTACTTGGCCCAGAGAACTCCAGCACAAACCCATTGTGCCTAAACCACAGTCAGATCTAAACTACCTTAAACAAACTGGCAAAAAAAAGGTTCCCAGAGCACCATGGTGGGAATCCAGGATTCTTTCTGCACAGACAACCTGGAAGCTACTGTTGCAATCACCCCAGCTTTCCTTTTCCTACCTCCAATGTACACAACATCCATATGCTGTATGGCTCAGTGGCTGCTTCCTGAGGAGGAGCAGTTCCTAAGCCATCCCCAGGGCTGATGCTTGCTGATGAGCAAGGTAGAATGGGTGACTTCCATGTTACTGTAGCAGAATGGAGGGTCTGGGTATGTGGCTAAAGTAATTACGGGGCAAGGTTATAGGGCAAAAATCCAAAGTTCCAAGGCAACTTGTTCTCAACTCTAAAAACAGGAAGGACAGCTTTTCATCTTAATTGCTGAGTGCTAGAAACAAGGATCTCCAGTGACTATGACGAGGCTGCTGGAAGGGCTTTGATTGTGATGCTGGGTCTAGCTCAGTCCCCTTAATGTCTTGCTTCTGCCCATTCAGAGCAAGGAGGACCACAGTGAGAAAGCATTTCCCAGAGTCTAGCTGGGAGCAAACCTTGATGAATCCTGTTCAGAACTGCTCTTGTGACCCACTGGCCACCTTTTATTCTTGGAACAGTTTTTATTTAGCCCCTTGTCCCCTCTCTGGTCTTCACTGGGGGAAGATGGAATAGTCAAACATTGTAGGATAACTGATGAACCATTTGGAAAACAATAAAGCCGGAATCATGTTTCACTATTTACACCAAAACAAATTCAAAAGATAAAAACATAAAGTGTAAAAACAGGCCTCTCTAAGCATGACATAAAATATACAAGTTATAAAGTAAAAAGATCAGTAGACTTAACCACATAAAATCAAGTACTTATGAAGGACAAGAAATAACTAAAGTTGAAAATAAATATGAAGTAGGAAAATATTAAGGATACTACCTCTAGTATGCAAAACAGTTCCCACAAATAAGAAGGACAAATACTGCAATAGAGAAGTAAACAAAAACATGACCAGAAAACTCACTGATGAAATAGGAATATCCATTAAGAAGTAAGTGTATGCACCAGTTCAATACTTATCAAAGAAATACAAATGGAAAGAGACACAAATTGTCATATCAAATGGGCAAAGTTTTTCTTAAGTGGACAGGTTATTGCTATGGCTTGTATTTAGATTTCCCTCCAAAGCCTCATGCAGTCATAGGTGGGGCTTTTTGGGTGTGGCTGGATCAAGTGTGTGTGAATGTGGATTAAGGGTATGGGTTAGTCCACTAATTGGTTTATTCTAGTTCTGGGTGGGGGTTATGGGAAGCCCCACTCAGGGTATGGGTGGTACCACCCAAAAGGCTTGTAGCCTGATGGAATCAAAGGGAAAAGGAGGCTTGCTGCTGTTGCTTTGCTGCTTGCTGCCTCCTGCCTACTCTGCTATGGACTGTTTCTCCTCTGCAATTCCCCTCTGCCATCCCACCCTGCCTTGGAGCCAGCCAACTATGGACTAATACCTCTACAAATTGTGAGCCAAAATAAACCTTTCCTTCTTTAACTTGTGGGTGTCAGATATTTTGTTTCAGCAACAAGAAAAGTAATTCAGACAGGTATTGTATTCATCAGTTTTCTATCACTGTGACAAAATACAGTTTACACTGTGACAAAAGGCAGTTTAAAGGAGGAAAGACTTATTTTGGCTCGTGGTTTCAGAAGTTTTAGTCTATAGTCAGCTGACTCCATGACTTTGGGCTTGAGTTGAGACACATCATGGCAGCAGGAGTGTATGGAGGAAGAGGCTACCCACCTCACGGAAGCCAGGAAGCAGTCAGAGGGAGCAAGGAAGAGACAAAGGACAAGATATACCCCTTTGTGGTGCATTCCTAGTGACCCATTTCCTCCAGTGAGATCCTACTTCCTAAAGTTTGCACCACCTCCCAATAGTGTCATCAACTGTCAACCCATCACTGGATTAACCTATGGATGAAGTCAGAGCCCTCAGGATCTGGTCACTTCCCCGAAGCCCCACCTCTGAACAATGCTGCACAGGGAACCAAGCTTTCAACACAAGAGCTTTTGAAAGACATTCAGATTCAAGTAGGAAGGGGTATTTATTGTTGGCAATGGTGTAAAGAAAGGCACATTCTCCCACACTGCTGGTAGAAGACATGTATACCGGTCCAATGTTTCTGGAAGCCAGCAGGCCACTGTTCCCATAGCAGTATCAAATATAGACAGCCCTTGCAACATGCCAGACATCATTCTAAGTGCTTTGCACATAATAGTTTATTTCATTCAAATAGTAATCTCATGAAGTTAATCATATTATCCCCATTTTACATATGAGAACACTGATGCCCAGAGAGGTTAAGTAATTTGCCAAGACACCTTTGCTGGGAAATGGAAAAACCAGAACTGAATCCCAGGCACTTGCCTCTACTATGCCACTCTATGACAAAATGATCATTGTACAAACCCTTTGTCCTAGAAATTTTCCTCCTGGGAATTAATCTTAAGGGGTTAATCAGACAAATGCACAAGGATAGATACATAAAAATGTTGCTTTCTGTGTCAAATATGTCAATGAAAAAATGGGGACAATTAAATGTTTATCAATAGGAGATCTATTGTCTAAATTACATTACTTCCATATGACAGAATGCTATGCAATCATTAAAAAGTATGATGTATATTTATATTCACTGATATGGAAAGATTTTGCCAACATATTGTTGAGTGGGAAAGCAGGTTGCAAAACAGCATGCATAGTATGATCCCATTTAGGTAAAATTATATATATATCACTCAAGATCTGAGCTGATGCTCACCAAAAACCTGAAGGTTATTATCCTGAGATGGAGATTTCAGAGAATTTTTATTTTCTCCTTTCTTGCTTTTTTGTGTTGTTTGGATTTTGTTCAGTGAGCATATATTATCTTTGTAAACAGAAAAGGCAATTTTTAAAAACTGAGCTTCCTGGAATTGGCATCTCCCTGATCAAATGTCTCAATGTTTTGTTTGGCCAGCCTAGAATGCAAACCTACTACACATCAGGCCCCAGAGTGGCAGGATAAGAGAGAAACAAACAACTAGAAGGCATGGGGCAGAGACAAGGCCACCACAGAGAGCAGGGGGAGAGAGACACATATGTCTGCCTGAAGATGACAGGAACAGGCAGTTGTAGAAAGGTGTGAATAAGATGGACCTGCAAAGAGAGAAGGTAGAAGATGCAGACTCGGGTACTTGGTATGGGCGCCATGTCCCAGCTCCCAGGTTGACTAATGCTGTCCTGTTAATGAAGTGAGTGATTAATAGCCAGGGGGATAGAGAGCTGGTATATGAGATTAATCCCGGTTAATGAATCCATTGTTAACAGCATTAAAAAGCAACAGGGGGGAGGGGGAGACAGCCTCCTCGCTGCTCTCAGCGCATCCAGGTCTGGGCTGGTGCTACAGCCACCGGAGGGGAGGAAGGTTCTTGGTGTGAGGCATTGCTAGTGTGGAGTGGAGGAAAAAGGACCATGCATTGCATATCTACGGCAAGCCTGGTACCTTTTCACACTCTCATGCCTGTACTCTCTCGCAGCTCTGGGAAGGCTTCACTCCCTTCCAGGGAAACGTGGTCACCAGAGACAAAGGGACAGGAGGAGCTCTCCAAGAACCCAGGCAGGGGCCTGGTGGTAACATGGAGGCAGAGAAACAGTAGATGGCTGAAGTGCTTGGAGGACAACAGGGCCTGGGCCCACGTGGACTTGCAGTGCACTGTCTCTCTTCTGGGGACCAGGTGTCAGGGCGTCCCCAGGTAAGAGCTTACCCCGCTGCCTTCTCCCAAAGTTCCAGCTGCCTTCCTAGAGCTGTCTGGGCAGCAGAGGCCCTGCCCACCCCTGCCTGCCCCTACACTCCTCCAGGGTACACAGGTATGTTTCCCTCGCCCCCCACCTGTCCAAGCACACTGCTAGAGGCTGGAAATGTGCTAACTTGTTTGTCCCTCCTAGGAACCCTGGGTAATTAGTGTTATTGTTCTCATTTTATAGATAAGGATACTGAGGCTAGGGAGCAAACACTGTCATGCCCAAAATCACACAGAAAATTAGTGATAGAGCCCGGATTGGAAAATAGTTCTACCTGGCTCCAAAATCTAGATTCTTGCTGGAACTTCTCCTCTCCCAGATCAGTGATTCTCCGAATACTGTTCCAGACCACTAGCAGCCTCAGTTGTATCATCTGGCAACTTGTTAGAAAGGCAGCACTTAGCTGGGCACAGTAGTGCACGCCTATAATCCCAGCACTCTGGGAGGCTAAGGCAGGAAGATCATGAGTTTGAGCCCAGCCTGGGCAACTTAGCAATTTAGTAAGACCCTGTCTTTAAAGAATGTTTTTAAAGGTCTGGGGATATCGGTCAGTGCAAAGGCCTGGGTTCAATCCCCACTATAAAGAAAAGTGGGCACAGTTTTAGGGCCCGACCTAGACTATTGAGGGCGGTCCCAGCTGTCTATGTTTTAACAGACCTGAATGGTTTTGATACCCATACTCTCCAGGGGTCCCCCCTCCTTCTGGGGTATGCCAGGCAAGTCCTCTGAGGCCTCCTGCTCTGCTGGACCTGCAAATGCCAACATTCCCAAAGACCTCTTCTCCCTGTGTAAACCCTCCCGCTGGGTGATATCATCCTATCCTGTGGCTTTCAACAACATTTATATGCTGACAGCTTCCCAATTTATATCTTCAGTCCTGACATCTCCCCTGAACTCCTAGCTCATACATCCCGCTACCTAGCTGACATCGCCACTTAGATGTCTCAAGCCATCTCAGAATTAAAGTGAACCCTCATTGTTCCCAAACCTGCACTTCCCCTGTCTTCCCATCTTAGTAAACAACATCAACATTCACCTAGTCGCTCAGACCCAAAGTCGTGGAGTCACCTTTTACTCCTCTCTTTATCTTGTAGCCCACATTCAATTCAACAGGAAACCCTGTTGGTTTTATTTCTGAAATATGTTTCAGAGATGACTGCTGTTTACCATCTCCCTGTCTCTACTGTGCTCTGAATCATCTTTCTCTTCTCACCTGGACATGTACAGTAGCTTCCTAATTAACCCCTCACCGCCCATCTTGCTCCCTATTGTCTTGTCCACACTTTGTGGCCAAAGTGAACTTTTTAAAACCTAAAGCTGAGATCACGTCCTGGTCAAACCCCTCCAGTAGCTTCCCAACATATGTAGAATTAAATCTATAGTCTTTGCTTCGATCTATAAAGCCCCACACAATGTATACCCTACATCCTTCTTTCCAACATCATCCACTCTTTCACCACATTTGCTCAACACACTACAATCACACCTGCCTTCTTGCTGCACCTTGATCACAGTAAACATGCTGCTGCCCCAGGCCCTTTAAACAGGCTATTGCCTCTGCTTCAAATGGTCACATATTTGTTTCATTCAGTTTTCTGTCTAAAAGTCCAAGTAACCTGTACTACAACCTCCAGATGCTTTCTACTTCTTTACTCAGTTTGTTTTCTGCTTAGTACTCATTAGCACCTTACATTATATCATAGGTTTATTAGTTTTTGTCTGTCTCCCCTTCCAGGCTATATACTCCATGGGGGCAGAGACTTTCCAATCAATCAGCAACTAGAATGGAGTCTGCCATGGGAGCCACTCAGTCAGTATTTGAAGAATGAATTAATGAGTGAATGTATGCATTTCATTATGAACGAGTTTCTCTGAACTTGTTTCCCTGCCTGTAAAAACAGGCATACTAAAGTACCTGTGAATAAACACATTGTGTTGGTTACTTTTCTCTTGTTGCTGGGACAAAATATCTGATACCCAAAGTTAGAAGGGAAGAGGTTTATTTGGCCTTCAGTTCGTAGAAGTTTCAGTCCATAATTGGCCAACTCCAAGGCAGGGATGACAAACAGGCATGGCAGAGCAGGAACAGCGTGGCACACACAAGGTAGCAAAGAGAGTTTATCAGCATCTTTCTGCCCCTTTTAACTTATTCAGACTACTGGGATTAGGGGGGTGCCAAACTAATCACTCACATGTAGTGGTTTAGTAATCACATGCCCTTAACCCCAGTGTCACACATTCCAGATTCAACTACCTCTGAAAAAAGAAAATCCCACCTCATCTGATGAGGCTTTGGGGGGACATCTAAACACAAACCATAACACATTTTGAAGAACCTAGTTCATGATTGGCATGATATGGATCCTAAATGAAGGTTTTTGTCATTTTTCAATCTTTCCTTCCCTTCTTTGGGAGTCTATGCTGATTCTACATGTCCTACTGCCCTGCACGTGCATCTTGGCCTGGCATAGCGGGGATTGCCCTATGCTGGGATTGCCTTCCCCAGACTCCCAGACTCTGGGTTCTACTTGTTCCCCCTCCCACTGCTCCACTCCTCCTCCTGGAAGCCCTCCAGACTCTCCTCTGAGCTGCCCCGCTCCTGGACTCTGGCCTCTCTTGCCCTGATTGGCTCTTATATGCTTTCACTTATCAACTAGCAAAACAGTGACATCTAATTCTTAAATTGTATTTGCTATATAGGCAAACAAATTGGAGCTATGTAGAGGAGAAAGTCAATGCTCCCTTTCAGGGCCTCCCTCCCTCAGTCCCAACCCACTCAGAGTCACCACTGCCACAGCCTGGCCCGACTGCTGGAGGCCCCTTCCACACCTTGAAATGCCACATGTGCTCAGATCCAGAAGCAGTGCTTCCCAGAGGGAGTCATACCGTATGTACTCTTCAATTTGGTTTCTTTTCACTTAGCAATATGATTTGGAGATTGTGTCCCACCAGCACACAAAGGATCCTCTTTTATGTGGTACTGAGGATTGAACCCAGGATCTTCACACTGAGCTATATTCCAAACCTTTTTTAAAAAGCTTTTGAGACAGTGTCTCACTAAGTTGCCCAGGCTGGGCTTGAATTTGTGATTTTCCTGTCTCAGCCCTCCCAGAGTGGTGGGAATGTGCCACCACATCTGGCTTAGACACCCTTTTTACGAGCTGTAAGACTATGAATGCACTGTGACTCCTCGGATCACTCCCCTGTTGGAGGATGCTGGAATGGTTTCCAGTTTTTCTCTATCAGAGGGGACCCTAAAAGCAATAGCCAGTCTCACGTGTACTTCACTGAACACACATTTCTACCAGAGACAGAACTAGAAGTGGTGTCACAGGGGTCTGGGGATGCAGCTCAAAGGTAGAGCACTTCCCTAACACGTGCAAGGCCTGAGGGTTTTTTTTGGTACCGGGGATCAAACTCGGGTCCTTGTGCTTTCGAGTCAAGCAGCAGAACCACTGAGCTAAATCCCTGGCCCAAGGCCTGAGTTTAACACCAGTTTAACACCAAAAAAAAAAAGTTGTAGAGGAAAGTTGCCCCTTCATAGAGTCTGGGCCATTTTACATCCTGCCCATGGCAAGATACATTCACTGATTCCATCCTCTGAATTTGCAAAGGACTTCCACAGGCACTATGTTCTTTGCTCCTCACACACCTCTGAGAAGTGGTGGCATCGGTACCCTTTTACAAGTGAAGACTGGAATTCAGCCCCATCCTGCTGTCCCCAGGGCTGAAGCTCAGAGGTCAGCCTTACTGAGTGGATAAGAGAGGTCCCCGGGCCCCAGGAGCAAGGGCAGGGAGGGTGTGCGCTCTGGAGTCTCAGTGGGGTCATGAGCACCAGAGGAGCCTGGGGCATGGAGTTTAGAGGTGAGGGCACTTGGTGGGGCCTCAAAAGCTTGAGGAGGGGCTTTCTTCCCACTCCTTCCATGGCTCAGAGGAGCCTGGGCTCAGGCTGAGAAGCAGGGCTGCTATGTTGCCATGGAAACCAAGGGTTCCTCTCTCCCTCACAGCAGGAATCACGGTGATTGGGGGGTGGGGGTGGGAGGAGGATGTTTCCCTGGCAGCACCAAGGGCTGGGGCCAGAAGGCTGGTCACTCCTCCCCTCCTCCCACTTCCCTCTTCTCCCCCTTACCCCACTGTTGGGGCCAGCAGCCAGCAGGTCTCAGTGGTGGTGCTGAAGGGACCAGGAAAGGAGACACAGTTGGTGGGGGTGTGGTGGGGAGTCAGGGGCTCCCCAAGGAAGCTGCAGAAGGTTCCTCCCTTCAGATCTCCCATGCATCAGTGGCACACAGCCCCCAACCGCTGCCCAGATACTGTCACAAGACAGACCTCCTTTCACTGTCACTTAGAGTGATACAGTCAACCTCACCCTGGAGCACAGCATGCCCAAGCTTACCTAAGGCATATGTGCATGTGAACTTCTTACACACACAGCTGACCACTCACATGCAGAGTCATGCACTGATATATCTGAACACTGACACATTTGTATACTCACTCACACGTGTCATACCCACACACGCACACTGCATGCACCTGCTCCCTAGTACACGCGTATGATTACATAGTCATGCTCACATGCAAACAAGCACATGCACACCTCTCTCTGCTTTGTGCGTGATTGTCAGTCGCTGAAAGTGCTTCTTCTTCCTATCTCCTCCTACTCGCTCCCCTCCCCTTCTCTGTCTCTTCGCTCAGCCCTCCGCCTGTCCCTGGTGGAAGTTCTGCTTTCTGGGCCTCACCCTGAAAGGAGACACTGTCATTTCCAAGGGAGCAGACTCTCAGACATACATAGTGCAAGGCCTGAAGACATAAGAAGGGCTAAAGTTGAGGGGTTGCAGAGTCGAGTTTGATACTCCACCCTCCTCCCTCTCCTTGCAGATGATACTCCTGCTGTATCCTGTGCTAGATTTAACACCAGAAAAAGCTACCCTGCTCCCCAAACAAAACAAACAGAACCTCCTACAAGCTTGCTACAGGATGTAAAATTGTGAATATTCAAATGACTATGGTTAATAAGAGTAGGCAGCTAAGTAATTATTTACTGAGGGTTTGAGCACTGGGTGCTATGCTAAGTCCATGGTCCCATTTATTCCTAATATCAACTTCCAAGCTAGGCAATATTATATCCATTTCACAGAGAAGGCACCTGAAGCTTGCAAAGCTCCTGTAACTGAAGCTCAAACTCAGGTCTGCCAGACCCCAAGGATTCCCAATCAAGGGAACCCTGACCTTGCATTCACTGAGCACTGTGCAAGGGCACTCTGACTGGGAATTCAGGGATCAGAGGGTTGATGGACACCAGGAAAGCAGGCACATTCCAGTTGAAATTAAATATTGGCCATCTCCCTCCCTAGAGTTCTTGAGTCATTCTCTGCCTCCCACTTGGGGAAATTTCACAGGTAGTCTCTAGGACTCTAACCCTCTGCTCTGCCTCTGGGCCACTCCTGCTAGCTTCTCCTCTTCATCACTAGCTTTCTCAGCCTTCCAAGTCCCCAGCTGCAAATCAGATCTTTTGCAGAGAAAGACTCTAGCTCCATTTCCCTTTTGGCTCACTCCAGCCAGGCCTAGAGAGCTATTTGTTACAACCACAATGGCTCATCAAGGTGTTATGCTAAACACAGCTTAGTTAATTCCTAAGAGGAATTCTGTTCTGTTTCCTTTTGCCTTCCTGCTATACTGAGTATACCCCTAGCTTTTTGAAGGTAAAAAATGTGTAAGTAAATGTCCTGACTTGACAAAATTTTAGGTTGCTTGACTATCTGGGTTCACCTTTTTGTTTTTATTCTTCCAGTGGAAGGGTCTGGGAATTAGTGGTTGTCTGTGAATCTCATCTAACCCTTTATTTTCACAGACTAGAAAAATGAATTCAAGAGAGAAGCTTAACTTGTCAAAGAATCAGCTTTAATTGTGAGTTGCACAGATTCTGGGATCAAAGACCTGGTTCAAAGCCAGCCTCGCTAGTGTGTGACCAGTCACTAGACCTATGTGAGCCTCAGTTTCTTCATTTATCCCTGGACTGACCTGAGAATGAAATAAGACATTGTTTGCTTATCACTTTGAAACTATAAAATACGATGGAGTGTTAGTTATCATTATCCTCCAGGGCACAGCTGGAGCCAGAAGCCAGGCTTCCTGGGTCATGTCCTGTTACTGCTCCCTGCCTTCCTGTGTTCCCTTGGGCAAGGGTAGGCTGTGAAGACAGAGACCTGGCTCAGACCCTGACTCCACCACTCACTAGCTGTACGATTGTAGGAAGAATAATTCGTGTCCTCCATGGTCCTTCACCTGACAAAGGGGGACTATAAGAGCTGTTGTTGATGGGATTCCATGAGTTAGTAAACAGGAAGTGGACTGCACAGTGTCCAGCCCATGACTGGCAGACAATAAGTGAGGACTTTCTCCTGTAGCCCTCAGATCCTTTTCTCCAGTTGTCATTCTCTGAGTTTCTTCAGTGGTGAACAATCTCCTACTTCCTGTGAGGGAGAATTTGATTTTGGAAAAAGCCCAAGGTCATCAAGAGCCCCCTCTGGCCCAGGAGGCAGAAGGCTAGTAATGGAGCCCAGGAAGGAACACCCTTTTGGTGTACAAAGAGGTCCCAGCCCCATGACAAGAAGGAAGGATTTCTCCTTCAACAGCTCAGGAGGCAGTTCAGGAGGAGGACAGTCCCCCAGGGGGCCAGCATTTCCATACTGCATGGTCTCTTCTGAGGCCACTGAGGGGAGCAGGTCTGTACCTCCCAGGACAGGGACAGTCATCATGTGTTGGCAGCTCAGAGGGGATGGCTCTGGCCTTGATGACTGCCTTTCATCCTTCCCAAGCCGAATGTCAGAGCCAGAATGACACATTGTTCAGTCCACTCCCTCAGCACTTTCACGTGAGCAAACAGAAGCCCTGCCCTCCCTCACCTGTTCCATGATGGACAATAGGAAAGCATCAAGTGCAACTCAGAAAGCTCACATTAGAAGTGAGTTTGCCCAACCCTCCTTTACAGGTACAGAAAAGGAAGACTAGGGAGAGAAAACAACATGCCTGAGGTGACAGAGCTCTTGTACACCCAAATTTCCTGACCTTCATCTCATGTTTTACCTCTGGCCAGGGACCACTGTCTATATGAGGAGCAAGTGACTGCCCTCCTGGGCTTTCCTGAGAGCCACTACGGAGGTGAGGATTGAGGTGAGAAATGAAGGAAAGCCCAAGATGAAAGGCTAGGAGGAGGGTAGGAGAAATGGTCCAAATCCATACTTTCTTTTAGCAAATGGTCCTGCTATGGAACCCTTGATCAGCAGAGAGGTGAGCTAGATAGCAGCTGTGTCCCCGACTCCCACAAGCCCTCCTCTTCAGCCTTCAGCTTCCTCATCTGTGAAAGAGACTGGATGCTGTACTATATACGCCCCTGGGCCTTCACTCCACACCAAGGGTGCAGCTCCAGGGTCCCCTAGCAGGATCTGATGGCCAGAGTTCAGAGGTGCCCAATGCAGGAATATCTGGGATCACTGGCTGTAGGTTTTTACCTCAAATTCCCCCTTTATTTCTAGTATGGTCTTTGACCCTCTAATTTTCCAACCCCCTTTGGCAGCAGCCAAGGAACTGAGCCTAGGAAAACTTCGCCACCTAGAGGGAATCGGCCCCCACTGCAGCATGGTAGTGGAAGGAGGTTGCTGCCAGGGATTGGTTCCTTCTCTCAGAGCTGGCTTCTGATCCTTACCTGTCTCCTGGGTCCTCACACCTGGAGAAGAGCAGGTCAGGAATTTTGAGGACTGGGATACTATGACGGTCAAGCAGCAGTAGTGTGGCAGAGTCCACAGCAGAGCTTAGGCCTCTTGATTCTAGAAATCTTTTTCTTGTTTCTCCCCTATTCCAAGGGCACCTCTGGGTGAAGTGATACCTCACAAATAAGATGAGTAAGTATTCAACAACTGCTCTGCAGTAGGGCAGAGATCACTTTAATGGCTGGAAACCCTTTTTGTTTCCATCAAGAGGGTCAAGGCTGGCTGTGGGTGAGGAGTGGCCTGGCAGCAATGCTGGGGCTTGGGTGCCCGGTATAGTCTGAGGCCAAATCCTGGCTCTATGAGGGACCATGCTGTGGGGTCCAAACCCCTTCCAAGAGGAAATCTCTGAACTAACTACAAAGGGGAATTAACTTTCTTACGGGGTTCTTGGGAGGATCCTCAACAAAGCATAAGAAGCTCCAGACACCTGAGCTTTCCACATGCTCACCCTCTGTGTGCCTGTCTTCTGGCAGCAGCTAGAGCCACCCTGGCCCTCCTCATCAGCCCAAGGTGAAAGCCAGGGGCCCACAGTGGCCTTGAGGTGAGGTGCCTGCCCCACCTCCCTGCCCTTTCACCTTCTCCATCCCCCCTCTCCCCTGCCCTTTAGTGCAGCATTTACTGTTCCCTCTGCCAGCAACAGTGTCCAAATAACCTGCTCCCTCACTGCCTTCTGGTTTCTCTTACAGGATGGAGAGACACAACACCTGCCCTGCTTTTTCTCCCTTAGCCTTTGTTACCTCATTGCTTTCTGCTTACTTTCGGTTTCCCATTCAGTGTGTTCACTGCTGAGTTCTTGGCATATAGAAGGGGCTCAGTAAACATTTGTTAAATGTATGTATGACTATTCAAATAATTTTGAAAAGAAAACAAAAACAGAACACCGACCCCCAACTCCTCTTGGAAACTCAGAAAAGTGTTAGCATGTGTTATGCTTTCCCATTTATGAAATCTTTTCCTCTGCAGCAATAAAATGCTACTCCAGGACACTGTGAGGGACAGGAAAGTGTCAGCTGAGCCCACTTTGTAGCTGGGATGCCGAAGCCCTGCTGATCACAAGGCCTGTGTCTGGGGCCACCGTCTGGTTGAGTGGAGCCTAGAACCAGGGCTCCTGGACTGGCAGCTGCAGAGGCCTCTCCTTCCCACACTGCAGCTTCCATGGAGTGGGGGACCTGGAAGTACTTATGCTGAAGCACTTGGTTGAAGTATTGTTCGTCGCATAAGCACAGTACTTAAGTGGCCACCTAGGCAGCTTTCAGAGGCCTATCGCAGGGACAAGCAAAGCCTTTCATAACATGCATGACAGTTTAGCGGTCACCAACTCCATGGCAAGGCCGTGGGATGAGCTGAGGCAGAGAAAGCCAGATTTCTCAAAGCAGTGTGGCCAGCTTCCTAGAACAGAAGCTGCTCACTCAGCGGAGCCAAGGGGAGCAAAGGGATTGGAGAGAAGCAGTGAAGTGTCCAGCAGGGAAGCACTGGAGTGAGACACTGGGATTTCCACTGGACACTGGTCCTCCACCAGCAGCCTGGTTCCCCAGGGTTCACCTCTGGCACAGTACTTAGCACTTAGTGTGGATAGGTCTCTCCACTCCTTCTCTCTAAGCCAGTGGTTCTCAGCAGGAAGGCACTTGACCCCTAAGGGACATATGGCAATGTCTGAAGACATCTTTGGTTGTCACGGCGTGGGGGTGGGGGTTTGGGGGCTTCCTGGCATGAATATGGTAGAGACCAGAGATGCTGCTACACATCCTATGCTGCACAGCAGTCCTCAAGAACTGTCTGACCCTTCTAAAGGAGTAGGGGAAGTGGGAGGGGTAGGGGAAAGGAAAGAAGGGAAAAGAAAAAATGTGAGAAAAGGAAAAAAAATGGAAACAAGGTCTTTGTAAATAGGGAAGGGTGGAGGGGGTGAAGGGAGGGCAGGGGAATGGGGAAAAAAATAAGAACAAAGATACATCATCTAAAGGTACAAGATCCCAATGATGAATGTAACTGTTGTATATCTAAAATGTACCAATAAACGTAATGAAAAAAAAAGAATTATCTGACTCAAAGTGTCCACTGGGTTAAGGTGGAGGAAACTGCTTTAGACCCGAGTCCCTGGAGGGGTGGAAATGCCAGAGTATTCTCTACACACCCAGGGCCAAGTGTGGCCCCTGTGATGACATCCATAAGTGTGTGCTGATTGATATGGACCAGACTAGAAAACCTCTGAGTCTGTCCTGGCTCTGGAAGTTTGTGATTTAAACCCGCTGACTTTGCCCTGCAGGCCACACACACACACCTTCTCATTGACAGGGCTGGTGGACCTGGGGTTGGAGATCACAGGTGTCCCCAGGATAGGGGGACTCAAGTCAGACTCCCAGTCCCTGCTCTGCCTTCACTCACATCTGTTCTCAGGAGTAGCCCTGGGTGGGATTGAACCAACCTAAGTTCAAGTCTTAGCTTTCCACATGCTCATCTTCTGTGTGCCCTTGGTGAGACACTTCTTTTCTTTTCTCTCTATAAACCACAGGCATCACCCCTGCCTGGCCCAGGGCCTTTGGGATGTATGTGAAGTGCTGAATCTGGAATGAAGGTGACAAGTTGGCTTCTCCCAGTGGAACGTCTTGATTTCACGGGCCTGGCTGAGAGGACAGCTTCCTGCAGAACCTCTGCTCACTATGGCCCTCATCAAGCCATGGCCAACTGAGGCTCACAAGAGCAGGATCTAAGCTGAATCACCAACAGGAAGCCCTATTGAAGCAATCCAGGAGGATGTTTGGGGTACAGGGCAGCCCCTCAAGAGCAGGGCTGCACTTCTCCTGTCTTTGGTGACTGTAAGTGGGACAAGCCATATTCACCACTGCCCAGATGGAACCCACAGTGTTTATATCCTATCTGAATGTTTTCATAGTCTCACTTAACCCCTGTAAGAGCCACACTACCAGAGGAACTGAAGCCTGCAAAGGTAAAGCATAGTAGGTGGTGTCTTGGGATTTGAGCCCAGATCATTCTGTTATCAAAAACCATAGCCTTTGCACAAAATCACCCTGCATCCCCTCTACTCAACTCTCTAAAGAAGCTCTTCTGAGAACCGTTCTAGAAGAAGGCCCTTCCAGGCCAAAGAAACTCCATGTTGCACTATAGAGAGAAGAAGGGAGCCAACTAGGACTCTTGCTTCTCCACCCCCCACCCCCCAGCCCACCCAGCCTTGTCCCAGCCAAGGTGGGGAGTCTCAGTGCTGTGAGAGACATTAGCCAGCACCCATCACCCTTCCAGGCAGAGTTTCTGGAATTGAGGCCCAGAAATCTGCCCTTCTCACCAGCACTTTCTAACCCCTATTCCAGAGCCTCTGATTTGGTGCAAAGCTCCAAAAGCTCTTAGCTTACTTTCTAGAATGTACATAACAGTGCATTCAGAACCATGTGCCTCCATTGACATTCCTCTTCCATCACCTCCTGGTATCTTCAAATACCAACTGCCCTACCTCACAAGGACAATTTACTCTGCCCAATGTGGGTACCTCATGCTTGTGTGTCTGCACACAAGTAGCCTGTCTCTATCTGGAGTGACTTTCCCCATTCTGATGGCCAAGCAAAGTTCAAGTTGGACCAACTTATCCATCAAACTCAGCAAGCCAGTGCCTTGGGCCCACATGTTTTCATGAAAATATCTTCATTTCTTTTAAAATGAAAGGTGAAAAATAAAATTTTAGGTCAAAGAAAATGTTTTAATATATAATCTTACTATATTTGTTTTTGTATCAAGGAGGTTTTGTTAGTCAGCTTTCTGTCACTATAATGAAATACCTGAGATAATTAACTTAGAGAAAATATTTACTTTGGCTCACAGTTTTGGAGGTTTCAGTGCATTAACATTTGGCCCCCTTGCTTTAGGCCAGTGGTTAGGCAGCATACTATGGCAGCGGGGAGCATGAGGTAGAGAAAAACTATTCACCTCATCATCAAGCAAAAGGAGAGGGAGGAGCCTGGGTCCCCTAACCCCCTTCAGAGACACACACACAATTGCCTGAGGACCTCCCACCAGGCCACTCCTCCTAAAGGCCCACCGAACCTCCCAATAGCATCACCTGGGGAACCAAGCCTTTAAGATATGGGTCTTTGGGGAACAGTCAAGATCCAAACTATAGCAGAGGTTCTAAATATACTTTTGTAGTGGGTATGTGCAGGAAAGGATCCACATAAGCAAAAAGGCCTAGGGCCCAAGAAAGTCATAATGTAGCCCCATCCTCAAGCTCCAATTCTCCTGTTTAGTCTCTTCCTCAAAGCAATGTCACCCTGAGCACACAGAACTGTCCCTTCTCTGTGTCCCCATTATCCAGCTATTTCTGTGATTAGCACATATGATCATTTGCAAACCCATTTTTCCATTAGGTGGCAAGCTTTTCAGGAAAAGGTGTCTGTCTTACATACTCATGTTCCCAGCCCTGTGCTCAGGGGTACCATATGGCAGGAATCAGCAAATATTACTGAATTCAGCTGATGCCCCTCAATTCACATAAGGAACAAGGGCCTCACTTTCCCAAGCCACACAATATTGTACATAAGCAGAGCTACTTCTCCACATGTATTCATTCAAATATGCCCGTTAAGTGCCAGGCATTGTCCTAGGCAACAAGAATCAGTCAGCATTAAACGAACAAACAAGACCCCTGCATCACACAACTCCTCTCTGACAGCCCCTCCTGCCAGTGTCTGCTTCTTATACTTCCCATCATTTCTCCACCCTGTCTTGCTGATGACCCCTCCCCAATGCTGGGGGAGAGAAAACACCAGCTCAAGCCGACTGCCCCCCTGCAGCAGCCCCTCCTTGGGCCCCACCGCCTATCTCAGAGGGCCTGCATGCCTCCCTCTCTGCCCTCTTGGAAGGTGACTCCCGCATGCTCGTTAATTTCACGCTCTGTCTCCTGCGTGACTGACCTACTTTCTGCTCTTTTCCCATGTGGCTGCCCAGCAGCACTGGGTCTCTCACACACCTGGGGCTAGGGCTCCTCCAGCTTCCCCCTCTTCCCTATGGTCAGGTGTCACTTCAAGGCCTCTGGAATGGAAGTGTCCATGGCCCTGGGGAAGGCAGAAGTAGAGATCTTGCATATATAGCCTTGGATTTAAATCTTAGCCCCAGGTGCAGGACTCCTGAGCAGCCATTACCCAATCTGAGCCTCCTTTGCTTCATTTATATAGAAGTCTGCCCACAGGTAGACATAAGAAGATAGCATCCATAGAAAGATTGGCATTGCAGGTACGCTTTTAAAACCACCTCTTGTCCCAACCCACCCTCTGCCCCAGCTGGGATTCCTCAGGTTTTGAAGAGGCCTGCTACATACCCCTCTTCTCATAATGGTGCTTTCCTCTGTTGTTCCTGCCAAGCCCCTTTATCTGCTTCCTGCCCTCCTTCAAGGCCAAGCACAGGGAGCCCCTCCTGAGCAGCCTCCCCAACTCCCTTCTCTCCCCAGGGCCCCTCACTCAGCAGCCTGCATTTCTTTATACTTTGTCTCACTTGAGAACAAACTTGAGGCAGGGCTTTTAATTGGTAATCCTCATTTGGTATTCATCACATCTGGGCTTTTCTGGGAGAGCCCCAATGTCAAGTATCCTGCCTTCTCATTCCCATGAACGCATTTCAGAATAATAAGAATAATAGCTAACATTCGCTCTGTGCTACTCCAAGACAGACACGGTTCTCAAGACTACGTGAACGACTTGCTAAATCCTCACAATGATCCTAGGAAGTAGGTAATATTATTACTCCCATTTTTCAGATGAGGAAACTGATGCACTAAGAAGGGAAGACATTTGCCCACGGTGGTGCTGATGGGACTGCAACCAAGACAGACTGGGCCCAGAGCCTTTCCCTAAACCATTGCTGTGGCCACCCAACCACTGCAGCCTGCGATCAGAATTGGCTCAAAAATCCCTTGGTCAAGGTCAAGGGCCCCTGGGCCAGGGGTGTAACTCAGAGGTAGAGCACTTGCCTAGGGTCATGCACAAGTGCCTGGGTTTGATCCCTAGGACTGGGGGGGAAGTAAAAAAATAAGTGCTCCACACACTGTACATAACCTCCCATACAGTAAATGGGATTATTTGCCCCCTTCACGTGGGCAGAAGTGAATAGCAGACTTCAAGATTCTAAAAACTCTTATAGGTCTGGAACCAGGGAGTTCTGAGTTCCATCCACAGAAGGCCACATTGTTGGTACTAATTCTGGCAGGATCCAGGTAAAATCACATGACTGTCCTGTGTGCTGCCTGGGCTGGGTCCTATATGTCTGATCTACTTGGAGGATGGAGAGGAAAATCAAGGACATTGTGCAAAGACATTGAGTAGGACCTGCCCACTTTATCAGCTCCATTTGAAAATATGTCCAAGGGACAAGGACAGACTTGCTAATCAGTGGCAATGCAGAACATGCCTTTCCATCCATGAGGCACAGTGGCCAGAGCCTGAGCTCAAAGAAAAGTTGCCTGGCAAGTAGTCTGCTTCCCATGGTCCTGGTGCCAGAGTAGGGTGCTGAAACCTTGTACATAACTTGAGTGGAGGGATGTAGAGATGACTTTCATCCCGCAGACTTCATTTAGTTTTAATAATGCATATTAGTTCCTGATTATAAAGCTAAAACATGCTTATTGTGAACATTAAGAAAAATTTTAAAAGTCATCTATAATCCCACAATCCAGAAAAAAGAAAAAAGAACTATTAACACTTTCCTGCCTTTTCTCTGAGCCATTTTTCCATGCTTATGTGTTTTTACATCCTTAGGATTCTAGCAGCATATCATGAGAATTTCCCTGTTCTGAAAACTCTCCAAATCATGATTTTTTAATGACTTTGTAATATCTGACCTTACACAACATCTCACAGTATATTTAACCATTCTCTTCTTCTTGAATATTCAGATTATCTTCTATGAATCCCAATTCAAATCTCTAATGACTGTTGGAGCAGGAAGAAACACTGCCCAGTAATACAGGAATAAAAGAATAAGTGGGCCAATACAGTTGGTCCAGATATTTAAGGGTTTGAATAGCCAGAAAAGGGACTAAGGCCCCCGTACAGGTGGAAGGCCTTGAGCTGCCTATCAGGATGCTCTTCGAACTTGCCAAGACAGGTGCTGCGCCGAAGCCCTGGCTTTGGGAGTGCTGATGAAGAAGGGGCACTCCCTTCCCAGATCTGGCCTCTGGGACAAAGCTCAGCAGGAACCCTGGGGAACTTGCCAACCAAGATTCCCTGGTGGTGCAGGGCTGAAAGAGGCACTCGCTCTACTTTTCACAGCATTCAAAAGCAGAACTGTCAAAAGCGGGCCCCCAAATGCTCATATTATGTGGGAGAAAGTCTTGGGGAGAAAATGAGGAAGGAGGGGAATTATGCAATTGAAAACATGTACCAATCCAGACAGAATAATGAAGCACAGACACAAGATTTTGCACTCAATGGAAATTGCATTTAGCCATGTTTTGTGGTTTGAGAAAAAGAGAGACTGACTCAGAGAGACAGATGGAGACACACGGGGTGAGGAAAAAGAAAGGGGAGGAAAGGAAGGGGACAGATGCGAAGAGAGAGGCAGCAGCAGCCAGATGGAGTCCCAGCAAGGACAGGACTGAGAACAGCAGGCTGGGAAGAGTAGCTTGGTCTTCTGCTGCTTCTTCTCTTGTCTTTATACCCAATCTGCAAGGCCAGATCCAAACCTGACCTGACCTGGGCAAGATGGAACCCAGGAGACTTCCACCCTCCTATCTTGGGGCTTGAGATCATTGTCCTATATTTTCTATATGTTTTCTGTGTTTCTAAGTCTTTAAAAAATGGATCAGTCATGAAACACTACTTTACAATAAAAAGGAACAAACTATTGATGTGATGACTTGGATGCATGGCAACAGCACTGTGCTGAGTGGAGAAAGCCTCAAAGGTTACCTATGGTATGATTCCATTTATATGACATCCTGAAAATGACAGAATTGTAGAAAGGAAGAGCAGACTAGTGATTGTCAGGGCTGAGGAAGGTGGAAGGGAAGGGGTGGCCACAACTAAGGGTAGCATAAGGGAGGCCTTTGTGGTGACGGAGCAGTGGTGCTCACCTGAATCCATGACGAAATGATACAGGACAAGCACACGTATTTTATCAATGTCAATTGCCTGGTTTTGATCATGGTCCCCAGGGGGAAACTAGGTGAAGAATCATGGGCCTGCTTGTACTATTTTTGCAACTTCCTACAAATCTATAGTGATTTTATTAAACTAAAAAGTCACCCCCTAGAAAGTAACCAAAAATAGATCATGTCTTATAATCAGAAAAGTTATCCTAAACTGTTAAGCATACACAAATGAAAGCTAAAATAGTCGTAACAAAATGTCATAATTGCCAGGTGTGGTGGCACATGGCTGTAATCACAGCACTGGGGAGGCTGAGGCAGGAGAGTTTGAGGCCAGCCTGAACTACATAGTGAGATGCTGTCTCAACCCTGCCTGCAAAATGTCATAACCTAAGGATTATTATCCACAGAGAAATTCTTATATAAGTTAAAAATCCATCTTGAGAATAGATAGCTGAACAGAAACCAACTGGAAAATTTGGAGAGAGAGAATAGCTGAGAAAGAAGTGTGCTCTGCCTCTTTTTGGCTGTGTAACTCTGGGTAGGTCACTCCACCTCTCTGAGCCCGGGTGCTTCATCTGTAAAATGGGTTGCCATACAGGTTAAAAGAGATAGCGCTTGTGAAATGACACAATGCTCAACAGATAGAAAGTCCCTTCCTTCATCAAACAGTCATCAGCCATGACAAGTGTTCTGGCCCAGGAGGACTGTAGCTTTGCCTGCTGGGTTGGGAATGAAAGTTAGTGCCAAAAGGGTCCTAAGGAAAATCCCCTATATGCCATCAAGCATGCTGTAAAGGTTTTTGAGCCCCACTCAGCTAGGGAAAAAACATACCCATTGTTCCCTCAGAAGGTCTTTCTAGAATTATATTATCTTTAAGAGTGATTTTTTGAGGGTTTCACAGATGTGGTAGAATTTGGAGAGAAAAAATGCTATGGCTTTAAAGCAGAAACAGACAAAAGCAGTAACGCCATTAGTATTTTCAAATTGTAAAGGTAAATCTTTCTGTCCAGGTAACTGAGACACTGAAGATAAGGCTGGAGCACTGCTATCGCAGGTGGGGTCTCAGACTTGGAGAGACTCTCAGAGCTGGGTGTGGATGCCCTAAGGAGGCCAAGTCATCAGGAGTGGTGAGGAGGCCCTCAGAACTCCCCTGGGAGAGATGCAGAACCACCAGGTCCAAGTCCAAACCTTCACTCATAGATGAGACCCAGAAAAAGGGAACCTGTGCCCCGAGTTCTCAGGGCCAGCAAGTGGCAGCAGGAAACACACCTTTGGAAATGCATCAGCTGGGAAAAGAGGCTGGCTGGGGAGCTGCACAGCCTCTCAGAACAGAAAGACCGTTTCAGCAGCCTGACCCTGTTCCTCGAACACGGTGCTTTTGCAGAGCTGCTCCCCTTGCCTCTCTCCCTCTCCCTTTCTGGGAGCCTCCCTCCATCCACGGCACTGCTGGCACCCAGGGAAGATCAGCTGTCCCCACTTGAGCTCCTCCATTGACAGCAGCCCACTCACTGTTGGACAGCTCCTGTCGTCAGAAAGCTCGCTGCCAGCCAGGTGTGATGTCTCTGACCCAGCCAATCAACCCCACACACAGCCTGTCATTCCGCCATTTGAATTCCATTCCTGTACATTTTAAAGATGAAAACATCTTTATGAGTCCCTTGTTGAAATGCAAATATGCCAGTGAACACCTAAGGCCCCAGTCAGTGGAGACCTTTGAGGTGAAATATTGGCAGGAAGCCCCTTGATGGGCTGACTGGAGAGAGTAGGGGTAGTGAATATACAGGCTGGGAGTGCCACACGCTCCAAATCTGCAGGAAATAGAACCGAGGCCTCCAGGGGGACAGGTCCCTTCCGGCCCTGCATCTATATGCTGGCTACTCAAGAGAACCCTGCCTACAGCCGGGAGATGCACGGATCCAGAAACTTCTGGAGAAGATGGCCCTGGAGATTCATGTTTTCAGTCCCACTCCCAGGTACCAAACCCACAGCAATGACTTAACAGGAGATGGATTCTAAACACAGCCATGCAGACAGGTGTGGTGGTGCACACCTGTAATCTCAGCACTTCAGGAGGCTCTGACAAGGGAGAATCATAGGTTCAAAACCAGCCTGGAGAACTCAACAACTTAGAACCTATCTTGAAATAAAAAATTAAAAAAGAGGCTGGGGATGTAGCTCAGTGCGAAGGCTCTGGGTTCAATCCCAGTACCACAAAAGAAACAAACAAACAAACAAACAAAAAACATAGCTCATGCTTACAATCAAGACAAAAATCTCTGTGGACCAGAAACACACAGGGGGATTGCAGAATGTTCAACCAGGAGTGTGGCTCTAGCAACAGGGGGAGTGGCCAGGAATTTGACTCCCCCTAGGTATAAGGGACAGTATGAGGCCCCATGAGGCTACAGGCAGGTTAGTTCATGACACGATGCATGAAATCCCTACCTCATCACAGGATGAGAGCCTTGAATCCTCCTCAGGAAATCTGGCTGGGGACAGGGTCCCAGGAGTGCAGAGAGAAACCATCCAACCACTAGGAAGCATGAGTCTGCACAGAAAAACTAATCCTTCAGAAGAGACTGCAAACTAAAATTCTAGAACACATAGAGAAAACAAATGCTGACATAGAAAGCCAGCAAAATCAGTGATGGGGAGAAGAAGTCCATTATGGGCAAAAGGAAAATAACAGAAGCATCTAAAACCAACTTCAAAATAAGTGTTTAGGGAAGGATTAATATAGTGAAAATGGTCATACTTCCAAAACTGCTATATAGATTTAATGCAATTCCAATTGAGATCCCAGCAGCATACTTCA
>NW_004624892.1:605487-641336 GCF_000247695.1 Heterocephalus glaber | reverse complement strand
GAAAAAAATAAGAACCAAGATGCATTATGTAAAGGTACAATTCCCAATGAGAAATGTAATTGTGTTGTATACCTACAATGTACCAAAAAAAGAATTTAATTTTAAAAATAAATAAGTGTTTAGGCTCTTCAAATAAAGTCAAGAATATCACTCATCCATAGAAAAAGAATAATGACTTATAGAGGGGTGGACACTACACAGAACCGCTTAGATACAGTGGCATTAAGAAATATTACATATATATTTGGATATGTGAGAAGATAGGATCAATTATTTGGAAGAGAGAACTGGAGATTTTACCCCATTGCAGCAAGTGATGAAGGATAAATTATGGGAAAGAGCATTGCAGGAGTTAGAGAACAATCCAGACAATAGCCTGTGGTAGACATTGCCAGTACCCAGCCCCCTGTCTCCTGGCTGACCCCAGCAGCCTCCTGAAGACAGCTCTGTCCAAGGTGAAAGCTTCTTGTGACCTCACCTGACAACATTCTCTGGCCACAGGAGCATGCTCAGATTGTACAGGGGCAGGAAAAGTACTGGGGGAGTTGACCCCTGAAAAGACCCTGAACCAGCTCCTGGAAAAATGCTCCAGCTTCCTTTCAGTTGGTGGATCATTGATGCATGGTGGATCATAACAGGACTGAGCCTCGGTTTCGTCCAGCAATAACTTGCTTGTGATCAAATTCTTTATTAGCTTTTCTGATTTCCCTGTCTCACTTCTTCACTTCTGCACCTTGCTTCATGGAATCATCCCCCCAGTAAACTACTTTTTTGTAAATCTCTGTCATAGAGTATGTTTTAGGAAACTAAGAGAATTAGGAAAATAATTATGGCTTAAGCAAGCCTATTCTTTCATGGAGTGGCCTAGTGACCTCATAAAGATATTAAAACCCAAGTTCCTCCTATCTGGCTTCTACCTTGTGGTTCATAATGGCTGCCTGAGCTCCAGCCGTCTTATGCATCTTCGAACTGCACACTCCTTGCTTTAAAGACATTTTCAGGAAGTGTCACATGACTCCTACATTTATACTCATTCTTCAGAACTCAGTTATATGTCTATGTGTAGCTCAATCAAGGATTCTAAAGTGTAGTTTTTATTCCAAAAGGCCATGTGCCTAATTAAAAGTCAGAGATTTTATTATTAAGGAAAATAGGAGACAGATACTGGGAGACAACCAGCATTCTATGCCCCAAGCAGTTAAAAGACAGAGTATAGATTGACAGACTGCTATGTAGGAGTTCCAGAACAGAAGGAAAGCCAAAGGAAGATAGATTAAAGAAATAAGGTTTCAGGGATTTAGCTCAGTGGTTCCACTGCCTGCCTCACAAGCACAAGGTCCCAAGTTCAATTCCTGGTACCAAAAAAAAAAAATAGAAAGAAGGACTGAGACTTTTCCAGGATTAAAGAAGGATTTAAAATACATACTTGGTGAACAGGACAAATAAAAGTAAATGCACACCTTGCCTGAAGTAGTCTGGGGCCAGCCAGATTCTATGTGTGGGGCTGAAGTACAGCAACATGCTAGTGCCAACTCAGACTCTGGCTGCTGGTTATTCACATCTCTTCTCAATTCTGAGCTCAGTGATGTTGCCCAGGAAGCTTGAAATGGGCCATAAGGGAGGCTGCATGGCATTCTTAACAAATGCTACGAATCAGGGCTCCCCACATCTGAAAGCTGGTTGCAAGCATTACCAGCACACCACTATTTTCAAGGGTGATGAGACATTCCAATTCTGTTCTCATTGGAATAAAAGCTGTCACTGGGCTGTGAACTGGGAGATGATGTGACTTGTTCCATTCTTACAGGACCGCTGTAGAGAACAGACCCCCCGAGGGCAAGAACGGGAGCGAGATAGATTAGGAGGCAATGGCCTTGGATGAGGTGGGACTGGGTGGGAAGGAGGGGGCAGCCTGAAGTCTGTGTCCTGCTTTCTCCCATTGCCTCACTCATGTCCAGCTAGCCTCAGTTGTCAGAGTGAGTCCACTGGCCGGAGAAGCACATTCTCCTGGAAAGACCGTGAGATTTGAAATCAGTGGAATCCACAGTTTTTTTCCCATTCTGGGGATGGAACCCAGGGCCTTTACATTGAGCTATATCTTCAGCCACTTTTTTCACTTTTTATTTTGAGACAGACTCTTGCTAAATCTCTGGGATTACAGGCTTGCACAACCATGCCTGGCTACTTTTTAAAAGTATCCCTTGGGGACATTAATTAACTTTTCTGAGTCACTTGTGTATAAAACATAACTGAGAGGCTACGGGTGGCTATGCTAAATGAGGCAAGGAATATGCAATTTCTATTTATCCCTTTCTTGGGACAGAGCGCCCTCTCAGTCCTCCAGGCGCCTCTCCCTGTACTTCCTTGTCCTCAAAGCAACAAGAGTGAAACTGCTGGCCTTGGGATTCCCTGGGCTGGTTGCTGGCCTCTCCAGTTACCAGGTAGGTCACTAGCGCCCCTTAGTGTCAAGCATGGGTTTTGCAGGCTAGCCTTTCCCTGATTTCTTGATCCGGGCAATCACCTCAAGGTTGAAGATTGCACTGCCAGATGGAACGAATAGCACATGAACTTTCCTTACACTCATTGTCTGACCTGCCAACCAAAATTGCTCTCTGCTGCCCCCAGTCTCTCCTGCGTGTCAGTCTTTGCTTGGCAGCCAGATTGTAGAGGGCAGAACCTATGTCTTTAGCATCCACTCCTCAATCAATTATTTTGGGCTAGGCATTGGGACTTAATCCTTAAGGCAATTACACTCATTATCTAGAGAAATTGAGCCCAAAAGATATAAAGTGACACATTTAAGGTCACTGAGTAATGAACTTTAAAAAGACTGGATCCCAGGGCTTCTCTAGGCAGGCCCAAATTTTTAACCACAAACACATCCAGCACTTGGAAGACCTCAGTGAGTCATTCTATTTATTAGGTTCTTTTAAAGTAGTGATGCAAGCAGAATGCTGAACAGGAGCCAGAAGGCCCACATTCAGTTCGAGGTCTGTCATAAGAACTCACTAAGTAATCTTAGTGGATCAATGTCCCTCTGTGGCCATCAGTATCCCCATGATTGAACTAAACGTTTCCAAAGGCTCGTTTGAGCTCTACCATTCAACAATTGTGAATTTGGGAGAGATGCAGATGGGGTTAACATTGTGGGCTCGGAGGCCACTGCCAGGGTGAGACCAGCTTTGTCATTCAATATCTATGGGAACAGGGAGGGGGGATTATTTATCTTGGCCTCCATTTCCTTGTCTGCAAAATGAGGCTAATGAGAATACTCACTGTCCTATAGCCTTTTTTTTTTTTTTTTTTGTACCAGAGATTGAACTTGGGACCTTGCGCTTGCAAGGCAGGCGCTGGAACCACTGAGCTAAATCCCCAGCCCAATGAGAATACCCACTGTCCTATCTCATAGAGTTGTTATCTATTAGACACTCTTAAAATTGTTTTTGGTACATAATAGGTGATCGATCTATGTTGATTTTAGAAAATATTGATTCTACTTGTTACCTAATTCCTTTGGGTCAGATCACATGAAAGTCTTGTGCTGTCCATTGATCAATGGCTGTAAGGTCCAGGACATAGTCATGCAGAGAACCACAGATAAAGAAATACCAGAGGTCATAGGTCTGACACCTAAGTTCCTTATTGAATCACCTAGATTACAATTTAAAGAAAGTGAAATTCCTAAGACAAAGTGGGGCCCACAGCCCATTACTGGGCTCCTAAATCTCATCATTCCAGATTGCATAGAGATTCAGAGAACTGGATCTTTTAAACTAGGCTACTATGGGCCTCAGTTTGTAAAATTAGGGGTGGGATTAGCAGAATATTTATAAAGACTCTTATTATGGGCCACACAGTGGGGTAGGTTTTCACAAAGCTACATCAGAGAACAATGTGGGTTGACAGAGGGACATGGAGTCCTGGCCTCTCATTTGGGTCCTGTGTGATAGGCTGAACAATGGAATGATGCATCCTTTCCATCCTATACTGTTTTGGTCTCCTTGTAAACATGTATGTGGGGAGGCTGGAGGATTTGCTATATGTTGGGACAAAGCCCTTCCCTTTCAGAATCACAGGCCTCAAGAGCAGCCCAGCCCAATTTTGGACATGATAAAAGTATTCAATATCTATGCTGTCCAATTTGGTGGCCACTAGCCACCAGTAGCATTTGAGAACTTGAAATGTGGGTAATGCAACTAAGCATTATTTTAAATGTAATCACTTTAAAATTTAAATTTAAATAGACCCTTGTGGCTGGTGGCTACTATATTGGATACAGCAGCTCTGGAGCTTATACCATAGAGGCATATATCTGGAGAAATGAAGTGAGACTCAAGAGACTTGCTTGAAGGCATTCAGTGACTCCATGACAGAACTGAAACCAGAACCCGGGTCCTTCTTATTTCACCAGAATCCTCTGTCCTTGCATCACCACTATGTGCTTGGAGACTTTTGCCATGCTTTACAATGCTCCATGCTTTCCTACAGTTCAGTAGTTACTGACTGCAATGCTTTTCTGACCCGCATCATTTCTAAGGCAAGCCACAGGCCCCATTAGGTACTCCAAGGGACTTTTGTCTTGGCAACTTGGGTGAGCCCTGGTGGATCCTCTGGAGGAGGCTGTTGGGAGTGGTGGTGGGGTGACCAGCAGATCCTGGCTAGATGAGGCTAAGGTGGCTGTGCTCAACGTTGCTGGGAGATGCAGCTGCACCAGCAGCTGCTGCTGGGCCACTGGGCCAGAAGAATACAGGGAACTTGAGACTTGGTGGAGGGAGGACTGGGAAGCAGCAGAGGGAGGAACCAAGGAGAGGAGGAAAACAGAAAAAGCAACAAAATCCTGACTATAGAAGCCACTTGTTAGTCTTCCATTCATTCATACATTTCACTCATTCTTTCAACAAATGCTGATACACTGATTTTCTTGGTTCAGGAGATCTTTTATTATTATTAGAAGGAACTGAGGCCCATGGCAAGGGTATGATTTTTCCAGGTCATGTGGGAAGTTACTGAAAAGCCTGGGGCTAAGAGGCTACATAGGTGTCCACCTTCTCAAATCTCCACAACCCTGTGAGGGAGAATTATCTCCATTTTATACACAAGGAGACTGACTCTGAAAGATTAAATTTCTCAATTTACCCAGTTAACAAGAAGGTAATGTCAAGAAACAAGTCCTAAGGAGGCCAGGAAACACCTTAAATCTCCTTTTGCTCTGTAGAAGCAGTTGCTATTCTTGGCAGAACTGTTCTACTGTCAAGGGCCTTGACAACTGGGAAGTGAGTCCTGGGCTAGGCACATGGCTGACTTTGTTTCAGCACAATAGTTTGCTTTGGTATTTGAGAAGGTGGAATCCACACACATGAACAAGCACGCACATGTATTTATATATAATTTTGTACAAAGGATCTTTCTTTCAAATCACATAGTGTGCCATACTTCCTATGATGCTTATGAGAGAAATTTGCCCCCTACTCTAACTAGTCTATGGTAAAACTGGGAAATAACTGTTGTGTTAATCAGCTTTCTGTACCTCTGACAGAATGTGGGGAATATATCAACTTAAAGGAACAAAGGAACAAAGGTTTATTTTGACTCATGGTTAAAAAGGTTTCAATCCATGGTCACTAGGCTATGTGTTTCTAGGCCAGTGGTGAGAGAGAATGTCATAGTGGGAGGGCCTGGCAAAGGAAAGTTGCTCACCTCATTGCAGCCAGGAAGCAAAGAGAAAGAGACAGAGAAGAGACAAGGGTCAAAACACACCCTTCAAAGGCATAGAGACCCACTTCCTCCAACTAGGCCCCACTCCTAAGCATCCACCACCTGCCATCAGCTGGGACCAAGCCTTCAACATGTGAGCCCTTGCAGGGTATTCTTGATTTAAACCATAATGACTGCCGTGGGGAGAGGAAGAAGTGGTGGCAAGGAGAGAGGTGCCTGTGAGCACCTGCACCCTCCCAAAAAGGTGTGAGCAAGAGTTGGGCCCACTCCGTGCCCTTATTCCTGAGTGCCATGGCAACCTGGCTACTTCAATGCAGCCTCCTCTAGCACACCAGCCCCAGGGCTAAGGCCTAACAGTTTTGAGTAAAGCATTATCCACCAGAGATCAGAATTCTCACTTTATAAGTGGGGAAACTAAGGTCCAGGGACAGAAGTCTCTTCCATCAGGCCTCCTGTAGCTGTTGCTAGAGATGGCTGCTTCCAGCATGCAGGGGACAAAGATGTACATCTCTTCCCAACTCCATACTGAATAATGTCCCATCAGTAGTTTGCTATTAGGTGTGGTGCAATTGCTTATACCATAGATATTGGCAGATGGTAAAGATCAAGGATTTTGAGGTTTTTTTATTTTGCCTTCTTAAAGAGAGCCAACTGTTCAGCATTTCCCAGCATACCACTGGCTTCCTCTCTCCCATGAGGAAAAGGAATAATAAACATTAGTGGGGATGTTTGGAAACAACTCCTGTCATAGTACAGACAAACTATGATTTTATCATTAATATCCAAGTGGTCTGTGATTACTTGTGTCAGAGTAATCTGTGGATCTTGTTGAAAATGTTTCCTGGACCTCACTAAATCAGAATATCTGGAAGTAGGATTCTAGAATCTGAATTTTGTCGGATCACCTCAGATTTTCCTTTTTTTGTGCCTCCTCTGAGTTTGAGTATTATGGTTCTATATTCACTACTGTGTCAAATGATACTTCAGATACAAAGGGCAAGGCTTAGACCCTCAAAGAAAATATAATTCTGACTTATATTAGTCACATTCCTACTGCTGGAACAAAATAGCCAACACCACAACCTAAAGGAAGAAAGGTTTATTTTGGCCCATGGTTTTAAAGGGTTTAGTCCATGGTCAGTTGGCTCCAAGGCTTCTTGGAGTACAAGGGCTTGATGGAGAAAAGCTGTTCAATCCATGGCAGCCAGGGAGGAGTTGGGGACAAGAACATATCCTTCCAGTTCATGCCCCTAGTATCTTCCTCTTTCTACTAGGCCCCACCTGCTAACAGCATAGTCAGCAATGAATTTATTAATGAATTAATCCACTGATGAGTATAGTGCCTCCATAATCCAACCACTTTCCAAAAACCCCACCTCTGAATACATGAGACTTCAGGGGAACATTTTAGATCTAAACCAAAACAAGCCTCTATTTCCCAAATGCCTTCCCTATGCAGGTTGAGGGTGGATGAGGACAGCCCCAGTTCTCCTTGACTAAGCATCTCACCAACATGCTCATAGTGCAGTGAGGGGAATAATTCCACAATGCCAGAGTTGAGGAGGGCTTTCCTGCAAGGGCAGGATAACTAAGGAAATGGATAGGGACCCGGTACCACTTAGATAAGTGTACTTTCCCAGTGTTGTCTCATTTGATTCTCACAAACCTCTAGGGTGGCTGCCAGTTTTATAGAGGAGGCAGCTGAGACCCAGAGAGTTTAAGGGACTTGTCTTACGTCACTCACTTAGCATGAATCAAATCCAGGACTCTGACTGAATTCTTGACTTCAAATTGTTTGGATAATTAAGAATCAACCATACAGTTCCATGTGTTAATAGATTCTACTGAAAGATGAAGCAGGCAAACTCACCTAGAAAACCCTGAAGGGAAGCGTGGGTGGAATTCTGTCTGACTTCAATATCTATACACTAGTGAATTCTCTGTTACCTTAGAGATAGGAGAAGGAATACAGAAGAAGACCTGGGGCTGTCCTCATCCACCCTCAGCTAGCACAGGGCAGACAGTCAGGAAATAGAGGCTTGTTATAGTTCAGATCTAAAATGTCCCCTAAAGTCTCATATTAAGTATCTTTTAAAGGTCTGTGATTGAATGTGAATTGTAGTGGAATTCTCCACCGAAACAGAACAAATAGGAGATAGGTAGGTAGGTAGATAGACAGACAGATAGACAGAAGATTTATTATAAGGTGTGGGTCACATGCTTTTAGAGGCTGCAAAGTTCCACAATCTACTGTCTGTTAGCTGGGGATCTAGGAAAGCAAGATCCTCCCAAAGGCCTGAGAGCAAAGAGCTGATGGTGACAATTTCAGTCCAAATCTGAAGACCTGAAAACCAGGAGTGCCAAGGGCAGGAGAACATCAACATTTCGGATTAAGCAGTAAACTAGAGAGCAAACTCAACCTCTTCAATCTCTTTATTCTATGCAAACTCTCAATGGATTGAATGATTCCCACCCATATTGGAGCCCACATCTGCTTCACTCAGTCTACTAATTCAAATCTGAATCTCTTCTGGAAATACTTCATAGACATATCAAGTGATAAAGTTTAACCTGTGGCTCAGTCAATTTAACACATAAAATTAGCAATGACAAGCATGTATGAGCTACATGTAGATATAGACAGATAACATCACCAACCCATAGATAATATGTACACTATTTGAGGATTACTCACAGAGAGGTAGATGAAGTTATCAGCAGAGCATAGGACTTGGGATCAGGATTTCAGTTAGGAATTGTATCATCTATTGCATAACAAATTACCACAAACATCAAGGCTTAAAACCAAATGTTTATCGTCTCACAGATTCTATGGGTCAGGAATCTGAGCCTAGTTGAGTACTCTACCTTGAGTCTCAAAAGATGTTTTTCCAGGCTAGAGTACACAAGGTGTTTTTCCAGGCTGGAGTCTTATCTGGATCTTGGCCTAGAAAGATGTGCTGACATACTCACTCAGGTTGTTGGTAGAATTCACTTCCTTGCAGTTGCTGGACTGAGAGCTTCAGCTTCTTGTTAGCTGTCGGTTAGAGAGAGGCCACCCTAACATCTGTTTCTTGCCTGGGGGCCTCCCAACTTAGGTGGCCCAGCACATGGTAGCTTGCTTCTCCAAAGCCAATGAGGAAGTAAGAGGGAGACTTTGCAAGAAGGATGCTACACTTTTGGTAATCTAACCATATCATCATTTACATAATAATGCATATCCCCATCCATCCCATCACCTCGGCTGGATTTTATCAGTTAGAAGCAAGTCACAGATCTTACCCACACTTGAGTGGGAGGAATTACACACCCCTGTGAAAGCAGCAGGTGGGATGAAGGATGACCACTTTGAAATCTGTCCCTACAAGAGCCAAGGTGCATCATATAGAGGATTTTCCTGATAAAGCTGGAAGACACAGACTTGTGGCATAGTATAGCTCTGAGAAGTCATATCCATTTTACTTTACTTAGTAGAAAACCAAAGCCCAGAGAAACTGAGTCACCAGTGAGTATGCAGCAGTGTTAGACTGTAATCCGGAGCCTCAGATTTCCAATTTCCTACTTATAAGGGTGATCAAAGATTATAGAGAATGTTAAATATAAAAAACTTTTTTATAGTAAAAGACACATTGCCACGAACAATAGGATAAGTGTGCTCAAAGCAAGGTAGGTATTTTGAGGGAGATTAGTGGCAATGTGTCTTTTACTGTAATAAATTTTTTAAATTAAACATTAACAGTTGTATTTTTTAATTACACATCGTACTCTGCTGCTTCTGTCTTCTGCTTATTGACAAGACTTTGGGAACAAAAGACAAATTTAAGTAGTACTTTGAAAGTATAATTCAGAAAATATTGGAATATCTTGAATAATCTACAGAATAAATCCAAATAGCATAGCATACAAGGCTCTTGGACTCTCTAGTCTAATCGAGCTTTTTCATCTCACCTTTTCCTGTTTCCTCCTAATAGCTAGTGTCTTACCACAGGGAACCATTTGGTGTTTCCTGGTGGCACCTTCCTCCCTCCATGTATTCGGTAGCAGAAGTGCCCTTCATTTTCTATCCCTAGGAAATAAAACAAACAGAAAATAAATAAAGCTGCATATCCTGTAAGTCTCAGCTCAAATGCCACCTTCTCTATGAAAACTTTCTTTTTCTAAAAAATCATCTTTAATTCTCATAGACAGAATTAATCATTTCTTCCACTCCGATCTTAGAATCTTATACAGTCTCTATTAAGCCCTTTTCATACATGACAGTTGTTTTTGAGTTCTGTTTCTCCAATGACACATGGACCTTGAAGTGGAGTTGTTAGAAAGACGTGAAACTAATTTGGTCTAAACAAGTCTATCGTGCCAGCTGGCCCTGTCAAAAGACTACCACAGCCTCCTGCTGAGCTGAGACACCAACAAGGCTAATGAGAGTATTTATTTCAAAGCAGATGCCTCTAGAAGCTCATTGCAAGTCAAGGAAAGGCTAGCTCAATCCCCATCCAATTATGTTCTCCTTTGTAGCTCCTTCCCCTTTATTAGTCCAGGAAATCTTTACTGATTGATTGAGCAGAATTGGATTGTCATTGAACAATGGTAACTGATGTATACCAAAAGCTGGACCCACACTAAGAGTTCAGGTTACAGAGATAAAGAAGACAAGAAAAAGGCATGAGTAATTAGAAGCACATCTAGAACCAGTAAAAGCCCAATTCAAAGCCATTCAGTTCCTAACTAGCCATATGATCTTGAGCAAGTTATTTAACTTCTGATCTCACTTTCTTCAGTTAAACATGGAATAACAATGCCTACTCCATAAGGGGTGCCCTGTGGGTGACATAAGATGATGTACATGTCTGGCACCTTGCAAGTACACAGCAAATGTGAGTGCCCTGTCCTTTCCCCTTCATAGAAACCAGTATCTCAGGAAATAATTATCATAGCCTATAATTACTGCTATAACAGATACATAATCCTGGGGAAGCATGGTAAAAGGAGAGAATTGTTCTATTCAATAGGGAAAGGGAAAAGGAGAGCTTCCAATAAAGGAAGAGCAGGAGTCGACCAAGGAGACATTCAGTACAGGAAAGAGTGTGAAAAAGCAGCACAGGCCTACACCTAGCTTCCTTCTGTCTGCTCCCAGATGAGGCAGTGTCTAGGCCCTGAACTTAATATAGATACAAAACAATCTTCTTCTGTGACAGATGACTGACATTTTTATTTCTGTGGTGTACTAGAGAACGTGCCTTTTCTCTCAACCAGAAATATGAAAATAATCCAATTTGCAGCTTAATTAATGCTGAGAATTGAAATGTGTTGAATTACAAAGTTCTGATTTTAAGAAGAATGTCAAGTGAGTCTCATCCCCAACACATGTGACACATTTTGGAATATATTTTAGATGGAGTTTGATGCTGTTAAATTGAGACATATGTACAACCTGGGAGTGATATAGCTGCTGTAGGAAAACTTGGAATCTCCAAACATTCTTACATCCATAATTTCATGATCTGAAGAACTTAGACTCCCAGAATCCCAGAATGTTAGTACTATAGAAGACCCTAAGAGTTCCAACCTCCACATCTCCTTAATGGAGACACCGAGACCATGGCACAGAAAATGACCTATCCAAGACCATATAGCTAAATCCTTAATTTCTGATACTGGAACTTAGATTCCTAAGCTTCCCATCTAGTGTTCTTTCTCTTGCCCTATAGTTACTCCTGAGCAGCTGCTATAGGTTTAGGGTAGGCTCTTTTCAAATTGTTTACTTCAGTAATGGATATTCATTTTGAAGAAGATTCATTCCCTTTGGTCCAACTGGTTGACTTTAACAAGGTCAATACTAAAAATACTCCAGGTTCTTGACCATCTCCCCAGTACCAGGACCTTGAAGGTGATAGAATGATAGAATCTTAGAGTAAGGAAGGGATTTTAGAGGGTTATCTGGTTCAATCCCATTTTTACCAAAGAAATATCTTCCTGGAACATATCAAGTGGTGTGTTCATTTCTAAGGGAATTTATGCCGTTGTTTGGCCATAACTCCACATTTCATTAGGCATTAACTCTGTTTCTCTGTCTAATCTGTCTATTAAGAGAAGGAAGGAAATGGTTCTCACTTATTGAGCACAATTGGGTATCAGACACATGTGAAGACCTTGGATGAATTACCTCACTTGACTTTTAAGACACCTCTATAAAGCAGATGTCAATATAAGTTGCGTATCTTTATCTAAAATGCTTGGAAATAGAAATGTTTCCAATTTCAGAGTTTTTCTGATTTTGAAATATTTGTATAGATTTTAGTGGGTGAGTATACCTTATCCAAAAATCTGAAATCTGAAATAATATACTCCAAAATCTGAAACTTTTTGAACATCATGTTAGTGCTCAAAAAGTTTTGAATTTCAGAACATTTTGATTTCAGATTTTTAGATTAAGTATGTTCAACCTACATCTCAATTTACAGACTGAAAAATAAAATTCTCATCTGTGTCAAGTGAAGGGTCCAGCCCACACACTCTATAGTATGTTGTTTTCTTGCCTTGTCTGCCACCTATGTCTCTTCAGTACAGCCCTGTCAGCATTCTGCTCCAGGGCCCTCCTTTAAAAAAAAAAAATCTCCTGCTTAAATGCCTCTGATGATCCTTCAATACTCACTTGAAGTAAGTACCCCAAACTCTTTAGCTGAATAATCAAGACCCTTGACAATCTGGCTCCAAGCAGACTCTGCAGGCTCACTCTCCTATTCTTCCAGAGCACCCTGGGCTTCCTGTGAGGATACTTTTCTATCTTTGCATATGATGTATCTGCTGCCTACACACCTTTCCTCTCTTTCTGTGCCTAAAGAAACCTTAGTTTTTCTTTAAGATCCATTCAAATGTCATCTCCTCAGTGGAGCCTTCTTCAGTCCCTCTGGACAACATGCTTTTCTAGCACATTCTCCATGTCTCTATAAGAGCTTCTTTTGCATTGTCATGATCTTTTGTGGTTGAAGATCCTCAAAGACAGGGATTATATTTAACTTTTCTTTGCATTCCTGGTTCCTAGCACCTAAGAGGTGTTCCACTGATATTCATGGAATAGAAAAGGCTTAATCTTTTCCCACATTAGCCCTCCAGTTATTTAAAGATCCCTCTAAGACCTTTCCTACCCCACCCTATTCTTAGTTATTTCTTCTCTGGGGTAAATATTCCCCAGTCTTTCATCTGTTTCTGGTAAAGTCTGATTTCCAGATTCCTTATCTGGTCATTTGCTTCTGGGTGCTGATTGGTTGACATCTTTTAAAATACAATACCCACAACAAAATTTAATGGCCCAGAGAAACTATGTCTGCAGCAGAACAAAACGAGAGGATTCTAAAATTCATGTTTTGAAAGAAACACTTCCTTTACCATTACCACATGCCAGAAGCCTCTGCCTGCCTTATTGTCTTTCATTCTTCAATAACTGGTAAGGTAGGTGTTATTTTTGCCATTTTATAGACAAGAATACCATCTATCTGGTAAGGCACTTTAAGAGGAGGTTAATTTAAAGTCACAAGCCCAGAGCACAAAATGAGCTTGTGTTCAGCTAATACCTTTAGATTATTTTTACATCAACTGCTGTCAGGTTAATATTTTTTTCAGTTACCAGCTAGTGACAGATTTAAGGGTATCTGAGGACAAAAAGAATCAGTACCTTTAGAAGGGTGTGAAACCAAAGCACAAGAAAAGGCATGTTGGATTAATGAACAATTTCCTAACAATAACAGCCTTTATCTAGGTCTAGGAGCTTACATAGAGCCTGGAATTTCTCAACCACATAGCTTCCTGGAACTATTTTTATTTAGTATAAAAGGAGAAAGAGCAGAAGCATCTTAGATAAACAATGAACCTTAGGCATCAGCACATCTCTGCTCTGCAAAGCACTTATACCATCTGAATACGGGTAGCCACTGGGCCCTGTATTACAGGGTAGACGATAAAGGGGCTGTCTCTCTGGCCTGTGGCGTGGATTTGAGAGGGACACACTGTGCACACTTGTTCCGCAAATGTTGACTTAGCAACAGCTATGTTCCATGTATGAGGCTCTGGAGATGTAGTAGAGGATACAGAGAAAGTTCCCAGCCTCTGGAGCTTACAGTAAGACAGCAGCAAATGATATGCATGCATCCTAATAAGTGCAATGATGAAAGTATGTACCCAGACTACTAGGAGAGCAAAAGGAGGGGCTCTTACTCCACCTGGGGAGAGGATGGAAGAGCAGGTATCAAAGGAAGTTGGCAAGAAGGTACTTTTAATTGACAAGTAGGAGTGAACCCAGTGAAGATGGGGGAATAGAAATATGAAGGAAGAGAAAGTTTTAGGTATGAGCAGAACCTCAAATACAAGAATAGCATATTCTCAAAAATTGTGAGAAGAATTACAAACAGTTCGGTGTTTAAACTTCAACAGACTAGGGAGGTAGACAGGATAATTAATTGCCTCTTGTATGTTAGGCGGTGTGGCAAACTCTTCACATACAGATCACTACCCACTCTGTGACTCTGAGTAAGTTACTGCACCTTTCTGGGCCTTATTGGAAACATGAGGACTAGTGAATTCTAAGGTCCTACTTAACCTCAGACTCTGACATAAATGAGTGGAAAGGCATTCAAATCTATGTCTGTCTACCGTTTTTGCAGGAACACCAGTGAGGTTGATTGAATGTCATGGCCCTGCATCCCTAAGTTACAAGCAGAGTATTCAAGAGGATTGTATAATACTTAAAAAACATTTAGTAACCATATAGTACGTGCAGGATTAAAATCATTGTCTGGCAGGGTGGGCTGCAATAAATGCCCTGGCAAGGGTCAGATGTGAGCTGTGAGTTGGAAGAGAGGTGGAGAGTGCAGCAAGACTTCTTGAAGGAGATGGGAAGTGTGATGGGCCACAGGATCCTTGTGCTGAAGGAGAGACTGAGCAGGGGTGTTCCAGGCAAAAGAAGCAGCAAGAATCTGACAAAGTTAGCCAGACACTACACTTCTGCCCCATCCATCTGCCATCTCCATCCCTGCACAGCCTCCCTCCCCTCAGAATTCTCAGCTGACATTTGAGACTCTTCATAAATAAACCATAGTTAAGCTTATGGTCCCATGTCTCCCCTGTCTTCCATATACAGCCCCCTTGCTACAGCCACACAAAACTACTTGCCTTTTCTCTTCTTTTTCCTTTCTTCTCTTCCCTTCTATTCCTCTCCCCTCCCCTCCTCCTACCTCTCTCCTCTTCTCTCCTCTCTTCTCCTCTTTCTCCTCCTTCTTCCTCTTCATTTATTCCTTCTTCCATTTATTGACCTTAGGCAGCCTTGAAGCAGAAAAGAAGTCACAAAAGGCCAAAGCCCAAAAGGCATGAAAAGGAGATGTCAAAATCAAGAAGACTGAAAGTTTATGTACCTATTTCAATTCCTCCATCCTCCAACTTTCTCTAAGCACCAGAAGCCATCTCTTCAATTTCCTTTACCAACTCTCCCCCAGGTCATCAACAATACAATAAAAGTAAAATACTCTTCCCTCAATTGTCAGTAACAGAATAATCATTCCTTTCTGCTGTCCCTTATGTGGGGGGCTTTGCAAGCTTTAGTTCCTTAATGAATACATAAAACAGCAGACATGGGCTTTCTGGCATTCCCTCTTTAAAAAATAAAATTACATCCTGATTAACTTACTCCTTCTCATCCCTCTCCATTGCCTGTACTTCTTGGGTTCCCCTCTACTTGTGACCCAAAGGGCAATAAGACCTGTCATAGCCTAGCTCTGCTCTCTACCTGCCTCTTGCTTTCAAAAGCCTATCCATCCCATTTGTTTTAAAAGTACAAACATTAAACAATTAATAGCATCTATGATGAGCTGTGACCTGGGATACTAAGTGGCATACAAATGAAACTAGTCTTACTTAAAAGACTACAGTGTGATATATTTCATACAAAGATATTTATCAACCGGGGAAGGAGCAATTAACTCTTCCTGAGAAGTGTCAGAGGAGTTTTAAGTTGGACTTAAAAGAGAAGCAAGGGCCAGGGATTTAGCTCAGTGGTTCCATCGCCTGCCTCACAAGTGCAAGGTCCTGAGTTCGATATCCCTGGTACAAATAAATAAATAAATAAGAAGCAGAGTAATACTTGCAAACTCATGTTTATAGCAGCATAACTCATAACAGCTAAATCTTGAAAGTGGCCCATTTGTCCATCAACAGATGAATGGATAAAGAAAATGTGGTATTTACACACAATGGAGCACTAATTTGCCCAGTAAGAATGAACTTAAGTCATATGTAGGAAAATGGTTGCATCTTGCAATCATAGTGTTAAGTGAAATAAATCAGACACTCAAGCTTAAATATTTCATGGTTTCTCTTATATGAGAAACCCAAAATATAAATACAGAGCAAAATAAAAGACAGATAATAGGAAATGGGGAGACGGATCTTTTGAAAAAGGGAAGGGGACCAAGAGATGAAGGGAAGGGAATGAGGGAGGGAAATGGGGATGAAAAAATAATTAAGACTTGTTATGCACATGTACCAACTCCCTACAAAGAATGTAATCATTATTTACTGCAAACATGTACCAATAAAAATAAAAAATTTAATTTAAAAAAGAGAAAAACAGGGCCGGGGATTTAGCTCAGTGGTTTCGCTGCCTGCTGCGCAAGCACAAGGACCCGAGTTCAAGCCACAGTACCAAAAAATAAAAATAAAAAAATAAAAAAGAGAAGAACAGATCCAAAAGACAATATGTACACTTTTTTTAAAAGCAAACATGCAGGAATGCCTTCTTCATGCCAAGTTTTGTCTTAAGCATTGGAGCTGCAGACAAGGCATTTACAAATGCACCCAAATAATGGCAATACATGCATGTTATACTATGGAGAGAGTTACAGAACAAACTGCCACAGGAATTCACAGAGAAATATTTAAGAGTCCATTTCTCACTAGGTATAGTAGGCAGAATTCTAAGATCCGCCCCCCCCGCCCCCGCAAACTCCTGGCATCTGTTGTATACCTCCCATATAATTCCGGGGACAGTGACTATGATGAAATTTGCTCCTTATGGTTATATGATATGGCATGGTTGGCATTAAAGATGGAAGATTATCTGGGTTGGCCTGACCTAATTACGTGTTTTTAAAACTCAAAATATTCTCTGATTGGTTAAAGAAATCAGAAAGATTCGAGCGCTGAAAGGGATTCCATGTGAAGGAGGTACTCTGTTGATGAACCAAAGGGACTTTGTGGCAAGGATCTGAAAGCAGTCCCCAGTTGACATTGAGCAAGACAATGGGTATCTTAACAGGGAATATCTACAACCAGGTAGGAATGGATATTTACAACCAGGGAGGAATGAGTTCTGCCAACAACCTGAAGAAGTTTAGGGCCGACTTTTCCCTCGCTGAACCTCTGAACACTTCAGTTTCAGTGTTATGACACTCTGATCTGAGAAATTTGCCACACTGTGCCAGATTTCTGACCTCCAAGACTGAGCTATTCAGTGGGTGTTGTTTTAAGATGTTAAATTCTGGTAATTTATTATTCAGCCACAAAGACTAATATGAACATATAACACTGTGCTCTCATAGCTGTTAATGTATTCATTTCCCCAACTATGTGCTCCTTGGATTCAGGCTGTCACTAATTATCCCTGTAATCGAGACACTAAAATTCCACTGAATGAAAGTGTAAATAGGGCCGGGGATTTAGCTCAGTGGTTCTGCTGCCTGCTTCACAAGCGCAAGGTCCTCAGTTCGATCCCTGGTACCCGCCCCCCAAAAAAGAAAGTGTAAATGAGACACAGGGATGTAGATCAGGATCTGGACACATTCTGTTTATTTCCTTTTCCCAAAGATGGGTGTATGGACACTAAGACCCACACCTGGACTGAAGGAGGAGGCTCCCTTTCAGTCAAATGCTCCAAGGCATTTAAGACAAGCAAGTAACCCAGCCTCAGTGTCCCATCTTTGGCTTAGGTAGATTTCCTTCCAAGAAGCTCACAGATGATCTTCAGTCAGGACACCCCGCAGGACCTGAGAGTCATCATCTTCTGAATGATATTTATACCAACTCCACACCTAGCACAGCAGGGGTCTCAGAATTTATACACCACTGTTTAATGTTAGCTATACATGAAAGCCAAATATGAGTATTTTTGAGCAGCCAAAATAGAAATCAAAAAGTCTTTGAACCTCTTTTATTCATTTTTTTTCTGCTCTTCTTTTTCTTATAAAATTTTCATTATTGAACCCAGGGCCTCTTACAGGGTAGGCAACTGTTTTGCCACTGAGCCACACCCCAGCCCTTTTAAAAAATTTTTATTTGCCATAGGTTCTTGCTAAAGTGCACAGGCTGGCCTTGAATTTGTAATTCTCCCATCTCAGCCTCTGGAGTATATGGGATTACAGGCACACCCTACAACACCTGGCATCATTTATTCATTAACATTTTGTGTTGTTTTTAATATGACACAAAAAAGGATAACAATGAACACAAGTTACTAATAGTTTAAATCCTCTGTGTACTCCTTCCTCCCTGATGACATTCTCATCCCTTAGAGACAGTCACTATCCTAAATTTGGTGTTTATTCTCATGCATGTCTTTTTTTTCTGTTTGTTTCTGGGGTGCTGAGGATTGAACCTAGGGCCTTGCACATAGAAGGCAAATGATTGATCACTAAGCTACATTCCTAGGCCTTCATGCATATCTTTATACTTTTACTACGTGTGTGTCCTCAACAAAACTGGCATTGTTTAATTTAAAACTTCCAAGGTGGCATCATGCTGTTTATTTTATGCCCCATCGTAGCGCAATACTAAAGCAGCTATAGAAAGCCTGGCTGACTTACTATAAATTTTGCCATGTAATTTCCCCATGCCATGAACTATTACTCTTTGGATTTTTCTTTCAACCATTTAAAAGTGTAAAAAATATTCTTAGCTCCTGGGCTGAACACAAATAGAAGAGGGGTTAGATTTAGCTCAAAGATCATTGTTTGTGAGTCCTGCAGTTTGTCACTTCTATCAGTATTAGCATATGAAATTAAAGCTGAGAAATTTAAAAATATTTACTCATTGAAAGCTATAATAACAAAGCCCATTACATAAAAATAATTCTATTTTCTTAAACAAAAAATAATGAGAAGAGTGATGTTTTGACATTTGTGCAAATCTCTCAACACCTGGTTTAAAATGAAGACAGCTGGGGGCTGGGGATTTAGCTCAGTAATTCTGCCACCTGCCTTGCAAGCGCAAGGTCCTGAGTTCAATCCCTGGTACAAAAAAAAAAGAAGACAGCTGGATTCTAAATGGTGTTTCTGCATTTACTCTGTTGTGATGTCATATGTTCTGTGGAAAACTTCACTGTGCACTCTGAACAAGAATGGAAAAAGCAAATAACGTTAATATTATTAGGAACAACATTTTGAGTATATTGACCCTTTCAAAGTATCTCGGGGACACCCAGGGGTCCCAGAACCACATCTTGGAAACCAATGACCTACAAAATAAACCTGGAACTCTATCTAGGTGTGCAAGGACCTCCTTCCACGTTCTGGCTTTCTTTTCCTAACTTCTGCAGCACCACCACTCTTTCCACGTACTCAGGCTACACCAGTCCCTCGGGCCATCCGTCCCTGCCACGCCTCACCTCACCTCGAAGCCTTTGCACTCATCCTCCCCTCCTCCTGACGAGCTTCCCCCGCAGACTCCTTCAAGAGCCAACTTGAAGCGCTTGGCTCGAGATGCTCCTCCTTGGAGCGCCCAGCACAGAGCTGACCACTCCTGCAGGCAGAGCATAGGCTCCAATCTCCACTTGGTCATTTCCCAGCTGTGTGAGCTCGGACGAGCGGCGTCACTTCCCTGGATCTGGTTTCCTCCCTACCAAAACTATGTAGCAGTTAAAGAACCGTGTAGCGCAGAGCCCAGGAGGAGGGGTCCCCTGTACCTTGCTTGGCTCACCGGCTCAAGGCGGACTGGAAAAGATGAACCCAAGCAGCACCAGCTTCACGCTCTAGGTCGCCGGCACCGCTACTGCGGTAGCTTTACGCGCACTAATTTCTATTCTCCTCACACCAACCCCCCAGGTTAAACGCCATCGTGTCAGAAAAGTCGGCCTTGGCGAGGAGATGCCAAGTAACTCCCTCAAGCTCACCGCAGAGTCAGCTTCTGGCAGGGCGGGGACTCAGAGCCGACTACGCGTGACGGCGGGATTCGAACCAGAGTCCTACGCGACGTCAGTTTACCAAAGCGAGAGAAGCGAACCCGACAGCAGGACAAGGCGGAATCTCTCCCTCCCTCCCTCCGCGGCACCTCCCTCCCTCCGCGGCACCTCCCTGCGCCCCGCCCTCCCCTCGCGCGAGCCCAACGGCCGTGGCGCGCGCCACCTCGCGGCGGGAGGCGCGGGCCGGGCGGGGCCGGGAGCTCCCGCCCCCCTCGGCCGCCGCCGACACCGCCTCCTCTGTTGAGCCCCCCGTCGTCGGCAGCTCGCCGCTCTCGGGAGCTGCCGCCCGCCCCCTGCCCGCGTCTTCTCCTGCTCGCTGCGCAGCAGAAACATGGCGGCGGGCGGGGAGTGAGCCGCCTGCGCCCTCAGGTAAGCGCCTCGCGGCTGTCGCCGTCCGCCTATCCCGCATCCAGAGGAGTGGCCCGCGGCGAGAGGCCCTCTGCGCCTGCTCTCGGGGCGACCTGCGTGTCTGCGGCCCTCGCGCGGCCGTGTCAACCGGGCCCCGAGCCCCGGAGGCCTGCGCTGCGTCCCGGCCCAGGTCCGGCCGACCGTCCTGCTGCGGCGAGGACGGCCGGGGACTGCAGCCCTGGGGCCCCGAGAAGGTCGGCGTCGCGGGGAGGTCCGCGCGCTGTGGATCTGTCCGCGCGGGCGGGGGTGTCGGGGTGGAGGCCGGCTCCAGCCCAGGGCTGAGGTCTGCGCGGGGTCAGTTGGTGCGCTTGGACGAGAGAGGTGACAAAATGCCGGTGAGGACCTAGGGTCGCGGGCGCCAGGCTCTGGAGCTGTCAGCAGCAGTCCTCGGGACTGGGAGAACTCACGTGTGCCACCTGCCCCTGCCCAGAGCCCCAGCCGAAACGGGAGGGGAGAGCAGGTTTCAAACCTCAGACTGGGGCGGGAGTACCAGGCACCGAAGTGAGGAGCAGCCCGGGAGAACTGGACACGTGGGCTCAGCTATGAAAGGGGTTCCTAGGAGTTGGTTGAACCCCAGGACATCTCCAGATCAGGAGAGAATTTAAACTCATCCAGAGCTCCTTTTCCCCATGCCAAAGCGTTTTTGAGAATCCCAAAGATGAACCTATTTGGACAGCTCTTCCAGTGAAGGAAGCGAATGTGCTCCCAGGAAAAATTCTCAACAAATTTGCTTATAGGTTGAAAGAAGCAGCTGTCCCCCAGCTTACCTAATTCTTGGCCAGCTGTTAAGATATCTGAGTCTTGTCTTCACTAATTCCACTCCCTTCAGTCTTTTCTGATATGCTATGGTCTCTGATTACCTCTGAGCTTTAGTTTCCCCATTTCCCCCGTAGTTAAAGAAGAGCTTCTTAATGTGAACGTGAAGACAAAACTTTATTTCTCCTGGGAAGGAAGCTCCTTGGGCTCAAAGTTTGATCTGCTTAAATAAAAAGTACTCTCCCTTCCTCATTTCTGTGCTGTGTTTTGAACTTGAAAGAAAAAAAACCGTTCTAAGTAGTGTCTGTTCAAATGAGCTAAAAGAGATCTTATTTTGTGGAGATTTTTCGGGTCTTTTATCCTCTTAAAAATGTCTATAAACATTTTATCAAATGAACTAATGTATATCACACGTTTTTAAATATAATGTGCTATGCAAATAAAAGAGCTTATTATTTTTACTCTAGAAAGGATTGAGATCTACTTTGGTGCCAAACTGCAATTTAATATTTAGTTGGAGAGGGAAATGCTTTATTACACTGAATTCTTTGCTCTATTACTAACTGCCAGCAGAAGGCCCCAAATTACTATGAAAAAGAACACTTTTTGTTGCTCACTTAACAGCATTAGTTTTTGCTTGCTTTTTTTTTTTTTTTTAACTTAGCCTTAGTGGTACATAGGATAAAATTTTTTAAAGGGATCTTTTCCAACTTACAAACTCCTGCCTAAGCAACCTTGTAGATTAGTAATTTCTTAAGCCCAGTAGAGATGTGATGGCCTTATAGATAAAATGCTGAACTCTTACATCTGGGTCCCTGTTTAAATTCTAAGCAAAGTTTTACTGCTTTTACAATTTAGGCAAGCACATACCAGCAGTTGGAATTGGTTATCTTTGTTCTTGTGTCTTCATTGGTAAAAATTAGTCAGTTTTTGAAATTTGTAGCATATATGCCAAGTTTTGATTTCTGGTATGTTTGTGCAATAGTATTTCCCTTTTATGTAAGTTGGGTGAAATATTTGTATAGCACCATTCTGTACAGAACTGTACAGGTCCAGAAAAGGCTCTGAACACTTCAAAGGACTTGAAGTTATAGGTCAGTACTACTATGAGAAAGCACTGGTGTGCACATTCCATTGAAAATTTAAATTTAGCACACTCTAATCTTTACACTTATATACCTGCTATGTGTCAGGCACTATGCTATGTATTGTGCTTAGCTGAGTATACACAGATGAGTAAAGGATGTTTCCATTCCTCATGAAGCTGGCAAATTAGATGTTTAAATAGGTCATCTTGGAATAAAAGGTAGAAACTGTCCATATGATACTGTGGTTGCCCCAAAGTGAGGGCCTCTAGACTAGCTTAGAAGGAAGGCTTTGAGAGAAGAGATGACACCTGACCCAGATACTTAAATGGTCAGTAAGAGAAAACTAGGCAAAATGAGTAGAAAGTGCTTCAGACAGAAAACAGCTTGAACAAAAGAATCAGTGTAAGAAAAAGAATGGCTCCCATAAAGAACCATAGCACTTGGGATTGCTAAGAATATGACAGTAAAGCTATGTAAATTGTGGGGCCGAAAATAAACGGAAGCCATATCATGGTGGACTTTGTATGCATAAATATTTTGAAATTAATTCAATTGGAGATTTTTGTTTTTAGTCACTGAAAAAAATGATCAGATATAATTGAAGTAACATTTTTAAAGTGGTCCTAGAAATGGAGAGAAAAAGATGAATTTGAGAAAATCAGTGAGGTTGGGTGTACAGGTGAGAAATTGAGAAGTCTAGTGTGATGCTTAGATTTTGGCTTAGGTTAGTAGGAGGGTGGTGGTAATATTAACTGAAACAGGAAACTGGGTGATAAGTTGTTTTAGACTTGAAGATTTTGTGTTTTCTCTTTTGGAACATTCAGCGACTTTTTATTTTTTTAGATTTGTGGTCATAAAGTAGAATATTGATATATTTTTTTCTACAGGGGATTGAACTTGAACCTTGAGCTTGCGAGGCAGGCGGCGGCACCACTGAGCTAAATCCCCGGCCCTGATATATTTTTCTTAATAGGAAGTTAAGTTTCCTGATCTGGAGCTGTTCTAAATGACAGCTAGGTCTCTGTGTGAGTAGCCGAAATACAGCAGAAGTGAAAGTCAATGAAACTGAATATAAGGAACTGTAAGGCTAGTATGTATTCAGTGTATCATTATTTGGATAGTGAAGTGATTTAGAATGATGGGATGTAGGGAAAAGAGGAAGATTGTGACCCAGGTGCAGTAAAGATAGGAAATTAACCAGAAGGGTGGTAGATGACAGATGAAGAGGCAGAGTGGAGAGTGATATAGTCAGATGGTACAAACCTCAAAGGAGGAATTTTTAAACCAAGAGTGGAAAGTTAATTTTTTTTTTTTTACTTTTCCTTCCTGTATACAGGGTTCTGATCTCTTCATCTTTATTTAAGACTCATATTATGCTGTTTGTTCTCAATCTTGAAAAGTAGGAGGGCAAATACCCAATATCAAATCCTTTCTGCTAATATGTAAAGACATGTAAGATGATTAGTGGCCAGACAAGAAACAATCAGATAAAGCAGTAAGGATATACCCATAGTGTTTGGGCAGAGTATAGTGGAAAGAGTCTAGGTTTTGGAGTTGTTAAGACCAGATTCAGGTTGCGACACTGTATTTTACTAGTCTTATGACTGACTAAGTAAATTATTTTGCCTCTGTGAAATTCATTGTCCTTATCTATTAAAAAAACAAATTTCTATTTCATAAGGTGGTACAGATTATATTACACACACATATAATCAGTAGAAAAGCAATTGACACTTGATAGATGTGAATCATTGTTAGTTCCTTCCACCTACCTTTAAGAGGCTTATATTCTGCTAGCAGAAATCAAACTTTTTCCTGCTTACTAAATTCTAAGACAGAATACAGTGACTACTCCTAGGGAGGTAAAAGCATAGTGATGTAGAAGGGAGCCATTATTTCTCAACATTCAGAAACAATGTTAAACTTCACATTCAAGATAAATTTTATTTGGGCATTGGAGAACGAAGTTCAATAGATTAATGATTTAGGTAGAGATAAAAAGTAGGTCAAGTATAGATTATGTTTGTTAAGATCATCACTGCCACAAGTTTGCATGTGTCAATAGCGGGATATGTGGCTAGAGAGATTGGCTGGGTCTATTTTGTATGAAAGACCTGAAACTATACCATTTGGAGTTGATTCTAGACACACTAGAGAGCAGCCATTGATTGTATATCTACTCTCCCTACCTCAGTTTAAATTGTGTAAAATTTATAGGCATTAATTTAGAACTGTAGATTTTGTTTGAAGTAGACCAAGTAAGAAATTCCACATTTGAAAATAAGTTCCTATGTAGGCCAGTTTTATGTTAAAAAAAGAAACTACTAGGGTTTGTTTTGAAGTTGTAGTCTAATTTTTGCAGTTACCTTGTTTGGTAGATATGCTTAGTGAAATTAAGAAACATATAAGATCTCATCAGTAGAAAGTGACCAAAATGCTCTAATTTCAAATTCTTTTTCATCTTAGTGTAGTAATTTAGATTTGAAAAGAAGCTTCAGCTCCTCAGTGTAACTGTACAACCCTGGGAAGCTTCACTTCGACTCTTGGATCCTTTGTTTCCTCATTTGTAAAATAAGGGAAGGTGTAGCTGTAAGGTTTAAATTAAGCATGTGTAAAGTTCTTGACATAATATTGGTCACTTACTAGAAACTGATATGTAATATCACTCCCTCTTCATCTATAATTTATACTTTTGCCAAGAGTTTAGTGCTAACTCCATGGCCTTTGCAGATCTTCTAGAACTATTTTGATAACCTTATGGCTAGATAAATTCATCAAGCCTTTTTATTTATTTATTTTGTTTGTTTGTTTGGTGTGTGTGTGGGGGGGGTGTCGTGCCAGGGTTTTGCTATGTAGTCCAGGCTGACCTTGAACTCACTATGTAGCCCAGGCTGGCCTCCAACTCAAAGGATCCTAGTGCTTCAGCTTCCCGAGTGCTGGGCTTTTAGGCACGTGCCACCACACCTGGGTCCTGAACTCAGAAAATTTTATCATCTGCTGTCTTTGTCCTAGCCTCTCCAATTATCTGTTGACTTTTGTACTGTTACTCCTCTAGATTCTTCTTCCTGTCTCCCAATCCTTCTTATTTGTTCTTTCTCAAATCTTTGTTTGCTCATACTCTTGATTCCTACTTCTTTTCCATTTTTATTTCTCATTAATACATGTTTGCAGTACATAATGATCACATTCCTGGTGGGGAGTTAATACATGTGCATAACACATCTCAGTACTTTTTTCATCCCTTTCCACTCCTCTCCCTCCCCTCCTCCATTTCTTGGTCTTCTTCCCATTGGCAAAAGATCTATGCTACTATTTCACCACTATTTCATTCATTTTTTTGCCATTATCTTGTATTCCTGTAGTCTATTTTTCTGTCTCTGTCTGGGCAAAGTCCCAAACTTTATTGAACCAAACCTCTCCCGTCTTGCCTATACCAGCTATACTAAATACTGCTGAAGAAAAATCGCATTTATATAGATTGCTTTTATTGGATCTTCTCCTAGTCATTTCTTTTTCCCATTTTCTGTGATGTTTTATTTCAAACCTATCCTTTTTTCAGGCTTCTGACCACCCTATTTCTACTTTTATTCCTAGCATATGGTTCCATTTCTTACTTGAAAGAAAAAGTAGACATCATTAAAAGAAACATCTCACTTTCCTTTCAGCAAACTAAATTATTTAAAGCTGTATATGTGCATTTTCTTCCACCTTGCTCATACCTAAGACTAAATCTCTAAGCCCCATTGTTTCATTGCCTAAAACCTTTCTCTTCTGGTTCCTGTTCTTATAATTATATTTAAATCTGCTTGGAATTACAAGAAATCTTATCAACAAAATAAATCTTATAAATTCCTTACCTTTCATACTAAAATTTCTTGAGTTATATGCATTTGATATATAAACTTTCTCCCTCTTCTTCACTGCACCCTGACTTTAGTATCTTCACTTAAACTTCTGTTTCCTCATTTGAAAGTGGGGATAAAAATAGTATCTACTAGGTTGTTGTAGGACCTCAAGATTTTTATGAATTATTTAAAATGAGATAATCTACCAGGTCTAGCGGCACACAGCTTTAAATCTCAGTTACTTAGAAAGCTGAAGCAGGAGGATTGCAAGTTCAAGGCTTTCCTGGGCAACTTAGTGAGACTCTACAATAAAATGGATAGGATAGGACAGGGTAGGGACAAGACAAGGACAGGAGAGGAGAGGAATGTAGCCCAGTGGTAGAGTATTTGCCTAGAATGTGTGAGGCCCTGGGATATATCCCCAGCAGCACAAAAAAAGAAAAGAAATTTGTATGAAGTAGTTCAAGACCGTCTACCACACTACCTACCTACCATTCCTACCACAGGAGGAATGCTGTGCATGTTGCATTCATATACCTGTATATTACTTTTCCTATTACTACTTATCTCACTTAATTTTCAAAATACTTATGAGGAGATACCTTACTATACAAATAAAGGAAACTGAAACTTAAATATTTAGAAATTTTCCCAAATCATACAGTAAATGCCAGAGTTCCTGGAACTACTCTGATGAAGGTCATTAATCTTGGTGCTAATATGGACAAAGAGAAGGAGGACCCAGCAATTGCCAGGACTGAGCAGTAGCGTTTCATGATTATTCTCCCTACCTTCAAACACTCCCTCCCTTCCCCCAGGTCTTTAGTATACTTCAATGCTGGTGCTCCTCTGGCTACTTCAGTGCAAATGTCCTTCAGGTGAAAACTTCTCTTGCCTGTCTTTGGTCCTAGGCCACCTTCTCTACATTCATTTAACAATTTCGTCTACTCACTTGGCTTCCAATAACATCTCTATCCTCATGATTCAGATTTTTATAAGAAGATACCTATTCTGAGTATTAAACCTTACACATTTAGCTATCTGTAGACAGCTTCACAAACAGCTATGTATCACATCTACCTCAAAGTCACTATAGGGGCTTAAAAGAAGTAATTAAGGTAAAATGAAGTCATATGTATGGACCCTAATTCAGTATGTCTGATGTTCTTGTAATAAGAGATTAGAACACAGACATATCCAGAGGGAAGATCATATGAAGATGGAAGGAGAATATGACTATCTGTAAGCCAACAAGGGAAAACTAGGAGGAAATCAACCCTGCTGACACCCTGATCTTGGAATTCTAGCCTGCAGAAATGAGAAAATTCATTTCTATTGTTTTTTTGTTTTTAATTTCTGTTGTTTAAACCACCAGTCTGTGGTATTTGTTATAACAGCGCTATAAAACTAATATAAGATCCATCTTAGAGAAGTTAGTATCCAGTTCTGCCTAAGAGAGAAAGGATGGTGTAAGTAGCAGTGGAAAGACAGAAGATAGGAAAGGATACATAATTACAGTTGCCGAATATTGAAGGCTATTGTCACATACATTTTCCTTTTTAATTTGAAATGTGAAATAATCTTGATAGGATGTCAGGTCATTTTCAGCCCTGTTTTCTGATAATGAACTGAGGGAGCAAATGATGTACCTAATTGCAAATAGCTACGAAGTGTCAGAACAACTCCTCAAGACCAGGTCTTCTTGCTAAAGATTTTGTATTTTGTCCAGAATGACTCATTGCCTCCTTTGACCTCCTTTTAGAAACCTTGTGCTGTTTGAGCCTCTTCCTGGTTCTCTTGCAAGTCATCATGAATTAATTTTCATAAAATTTGAAACATATAAAAGTGTCTGCATCATTTTCCTATCTGTATTTTTTGTATTATAATTGTTCACTTTTAGAATTAAAGTATACATATATATTTGTTTTAACCTCTGTCTGTTGCTCAATAGCTTATTATAGACACATTCCCAAGTGTTTTCTAATTTATTGTAATTGCTTTATACTCATGGTTACATAGACTTTTTCTCTGGTGCATTCAAAAATGATGGAAATAAGGCTATTTTAGCCATTATTTCCTGTTAAGTGTAATAAAATACATCAGAGCCAGCATACTTGTTCATGAAAGTATTTAAAAAGAGAACAGAGGGCCGGGGATTTAGCTCAGTAGTTCCGACGCCAAGCGCAAGGTCCTGCGTTTGATCCCAGGTACCAAAGAAAGAAAGGAAGGAAGGAAGGAAGGAAGGAAGGAAGGAAGGAAGAGCGAGCAGATGATTCAGTTTTAGATGTCTAATCCTGATTTTATGGTGCCCTGCCATGTTTCTGGTTGCCTCAAGGGATAGCCAAGAAGTCTCCAAAACATATTATATTTATTTATTTGAGTATAAATTAATTTGGGAGTATAAAAAGTTACCAAGTCTCATAGACATAGAGGGTCATAATTCCAAATTAATGAAATATGAGTTTAGAACCTTCTAATTTTTTGTGTTCAGGTTTTAATTTGTTCATTTATTCAGTAAATATTTATCAATGTCTGATAACTGCCAGGCACAGTGATATGTACCTTGACAAAGATGAATGCCCAATTTTTAAAAGTTGTAAGACAAGTCATAGAGTTAAAGAATATTTTTGCAGTACATTTAACAGCCAGATATTACTATCTATAATAATAAAAATTCCTACAAGTGGAATAGAAAGACAAATCAATAGGAAAATGACAAGAAATAAGTAAGGCACCCTAATTGCTTATTAGCCATTCCCCAATAATGAGGTAAAGAGAAATTAAATTTCTAAAAAGATACAATTTTGTACCTATCAGATTGGCAAAAATTAAGAAGTTTAATAATACTAAATACAGAGTACAGGCATTCTTGGACACTACTGATGGGAATAGAAATTTCACAACCATAGTGAAAAACAATTTGGCAATATGTGGTAAAACTAAAATTCATTTAACTTACAGTTCGTCAGTTACACTCCCACTTATATACCCCTTAGTGACTCTCCAATGTGTGTATAAAGGAATGCACAAAAATATTTATGCAACATTGTTACAGCAAAAAATTCAAGTTAGTTCAAATGTCTCACAATAGAAGAATGAAAGTATAGTAAGTCCCAGACCTACAAATGAGTTCTGGTCCAGGAGAACATCCCTCGGATTCTTTCGTAAGTATGACAAAGTGAGCCTTATACACCTTTGACACAAATATACAGTGTATATTGCTTTGCACTTCCTAGCAGTCCCCTCCATGTTGCCACTGCTTTTCCTCATGCTTCTGGACATCTTGGGCTCTGATTGAGCACTGTGCTACTGTCACCTTCAACAGTAAATACACAGCAGCACAACTGTGACAGTGTCCTGCAGACACCTGGGCTACTTCCATGATTTGTTTGCATCTACAAATGTTGGTAATGCGAATTTCGTTCATATCTGTGAAAGTTCACAACTTGAATGTTTGTAAGTCCAAGACTTACTGTATTGTGGTATATTTACTTAATAGAATTCCGTGTAATAATAAAAATGAATGAACTAGAGCTATATAGTAATGAGTAAATCTCACAAATGAAAGGTTGAGTATGAATTAAGCACATTTCAGGACACTTTTATATAAAGCTTAAATTGTATTTCACTTGAGTTGTGAGCATTTAGGTGGCCATTATTCTTTATACTTTTTTATCCATCTGAACTATTTCAATATATAGTATTCTAAAGGAACAGTAATTCTGTCACTCAGGAGGCTGGGGCAGGGGGATTGAATGTTCAAAGACAACCTGGTCTACATGAGAGGAAAGTGGTATTTTTGAATGCCAAGGGAACAATAGTAAGTTTCAAAAAGAAAGGAGTAGTCAGCAGTGTGAAAGGTCCTAGGAAGATAAAATAAAAATATTTTTAAAAGCATTGAATATAAAAAAAATTGTGCTCTAAGGTATGGTAAGGAATACCAAGATAATAGAGTTATGGGTATCTCAGGATACTAATTATTCAACCTATGATTTCTGTATGTTGATGATTATAATTCCGTTTAATTGTGAAGAAGATGAAGCCAGGGACTCATCAGTAGATCTCTATTACTAAATACTTGATGTATCAATGTGATTGAAAGAATTTTGACCCTTTGATTTACATAGTCATAGTTTCTCTTAGCTTCCTATTAATTAGGATTAATATTGACAATTTTGTTTATTTTTCTGTATCTTCTCTTACCTACTCAGCTTATCCTCTTGTTTATTAAGTGGATTTTAAGAATCAGGCATTTCATAGATAAGAAGTGAAAGGGAACTTATAAGCAGCACAGCCTATGAAAATTGTTTTATGGCTTGATGTTTGGATGTCCGGATTCAGGTTCCAGTTTGCCATTTACTGGCTCTTATTTGGGCAATGGGTAAACTTTAAGATCTCTTCCAATTCCCAAGTTCTGTGACTGTTAGGTTAGTTGTTCAGTGAAGAAATTGAAACCCAAAGAAAGGAATGGCTTGACAAAGGCCTTAAAAACTGAAATCTGGTTTTCTTGACTCATGTTCCAGGGAGTCTGATGGCAGACTCAATAAATATTTGAGTGGCTGTTACATATCAGGCATGAACTAGGTACATGAAAAAACAAAATCATCTGTAGTTGTTTGAGAATTCTTATCTAATGTATAAAAATTAACAACCAGCATCGTCTGTTTAAATATATCGTGTTGGGGCTGGGGATTTAGCTCAGTGGTTTTGCCGCCTGTTGCGCAAGTGCAAGGACCCAAGTTTGATCCCCGATACCAATAAATAAATAAATTAATTAATTAATTAATTAATTGTGTTATTCCCGTATTTTTTAAAGCACACCTACTCTATGTAAGATACTATACTAAGAGAGGAATATCCTTTTCTGAGAATGTGCCAGATACACTGAAACAAGTAGTATATTATTTTCATCTACTGTATCTAGGTGTTATTAACACTGTTTTATTCATAAACCAAGAATCAGAACTATCTGGCCAAGATTATGTAGTTTGTAAGAGATAAGATTCAGTTTCAAAAAAAAACAACAAAAAGCTTCATTTTCAAACCAAGATCAGCCTAACTTCAAGTCCAGCCCCAGTGCCCATTCTGATTCACTGTGTACACTTCTCCCAGCAGTGTTGTGTGATTTTGAGAATTTATCAGTACAGGAGGCAAGGTTTACTTGCAGGAACTGACTGGTTTATGTTTTGTTTTGTTTTACTAAATATATCTTATTGACCAAACAACATAGGCTTGAAAAATTCCTAATGATATAGTTTGGATCTTAAAGGTCCTCCAAAGGTCCAGGTGTTAAAGGTTTAGTCAGGTTGGCATTCTTGGAAGGTGGTGAGAGCTTTAAGAGGTAGTGTGAGGTCTTTGTCCTTGCAAAGGATGATGTCTTCCTTCCCACTCCCTGCTTCCTTGCCATGAGGCAAGTACCTTTGCTCTTCCATGTGTTGCTTTATCACAAGCCTAAAACTGTGAGCCAAAATCTTTTTTCTTTATAGGTTATCTCAACTACTGTATTTGTTGCAGTCACAGAAAACTAACACAGTTGAATAGAAGAATGAAATCCTTTGGTGAATCAGAGTCAAGATTCCTGTTTTGTTTGTTTCGTAGTGCTGGGGATTGAATCCAGGGCTTCACACATGCTAGGCAAGTACTGTGCCTGAGGTATATCCCTAACCCTTTTTTATCTTGAGACACTCTCACTATATTGGCCAGGCTGGCCTGGAACTTGCAATCCTCCACAACTCCCCATGTAGCTGTAATTATGGGGTACCACCACATCCAGCTTGTTTACTTTTTAATTTGAGCAAATATATGAAGTTTCCTTGTTAGGATCAGTGCTCATATTTTAATAAACTGCAAAGTTTCTGTATCCTCTCAGCTTTTGGTCTGCATCTGTTCCCTGCTCCTGCCACCCCTCCCCCGCCAACCAACAAACATTTACCAACTGCCTACTATTAGATATGGCTTCTTCCCTCAGTGAATTTATTATCCAAATAAGAGGTATCATCATGTGACCTCAGTTCTCTTTCTCCCCCAAACCATAACCCTAGTTTAATCATGAGAAAAACATCAGACAAATCTTGTTGGAGGAATATGCTACAAAATAGCTTACTGGTACATCTCCAAAACTGTGTAGGTCATCAAACATGGAAAGTCTGAGAAACTGGCAGCCAAGAAGAGCCTAAGAAGACATGGCAATGTATGGTTATGATCCCGGAAAAAGAACAAAATGTTGTAGGCAGAAACTAAGGAAATCTGAATAAAATGTGGGCTTTAGTTAATAATGTATCAATAATGGTTCATTAATTGTTCATAAATATACCATAGTAATGTAAGATAGTAGTAGTAGGGAAAACAGACTACAGGGTATATGGGAATTTTGAACTGTCTACAATTTTTCTGTAAATCTACAATTTCTTATAGAAGGTTAGATGCCTGTAATCCCAACACTCTGGAAGGCTGAGGCAGGGGGATTTCAAGTTCCAGTCCAGCCTAGGCAACTTAGTGGCTTAGCAAGACCCTATCTCAAAATAAAAAAGGGGAAATTAGGAGTATACCTGCATGTGAAGGCCTTAGGTTCAATCCCCAATACAAAAAAAAAATTAATTAGATGCTATTTTGGGGGAATTTAATTAAAACATTTTCTTCATGAAATGGCTGTCCCAATATGATTGATTTATTTTATGGGACGGACAAACTGTAGTCTACTAGTAGATTTATGTGCCGAAGTGTATATACTAAGTGAACATTTTCCACCTCACTGTCATATTCATAAGTGTCCAAAAAATGCCAAGAGATAATCAACAGAGAGCTTCAGACAAATGTAAAAATAATTCTTACTTCATAATATTGCTTATTAATTGAAAACACAATACCAGTATTTTTAAGAAACATGAGTAAGTCCTCACATTGGCTTGTAAACAAAAATGATTCATTTTCATATAGGAATGCTTTTTTATGTGAGTTGTTTGGCACTAAAAATTATAAATATATATTACTCGTATATGAATGAATTGCATTTTATTTTTTCTACAAATGCTTTATAAGATTTTACTATGACTTTGGTCATGTACTTATGAGAAGTGACATAAATTGAGAAGTCCTGGATTTAGTGTTAAGAACAAAGCTTTTTGGGAAACCTCTTAATTACAGATTTTATAGTTCTACTAAGTATAGCTTTATCATCAGTTATACAGTAGTTATATCTACATGTAAAGAAAACCACTCACAGAAATCTTCCTTCAAGGACATACTCTGTTCATACTCATTTAAATGACCTTGAGGTTTTTTCTCTGTGAAGTGCTAAGAAAATATTACTTTAAAAAATCAATAGAGCTAGCAATTATCATGTTTGTTTCTTGCTCCAGAACCCACTCTCCGGACTCTCTAACTCTGAATTCTATGATTTCTGATACACTTTCCAACTTAATTACTTAATGCTGCTTTTCTAAATGACCAAACAAGGATTGGCTTTTAGGCTAAATCCTATTAATTCCCTTAACCAATAAAAGTAGGGTTGTTTTTATGCTGATTTTGACACTTAGGTGTCACAACTATCTTCTTGAGAACGGCTAGTTGAATTTTGTGAAATGTTGTAGGGTTTTTTCCATTTTCACTTATTCTATTTCACTTAATCTAAAAAGTAGACAAGGACTGGGGATATAGTCATTGGTCATTTACCTAGCATGCATGCAGCACTGGATTTGTTCTCTAGCACTGCAAAAATTAATAAATTAATTAAAAGTAAATGAGATACATATGTGATTGAAAATAACGAGGTGAAAATAACAGAATAGATCCTTTCTTTTACATTCAGTTTTTTAAGTCTACATAAATGTAAAAGAATTGGTTTTATTTTATATTGATTAGTGTGTGTTGTACATCAATGAGCTTCAGTGTGCTCTTTCAACACATACATACAGTTTGCACTAATCAATTCTACTTTCCCTTTATCTACCACCTCCTCCTTCCCATGCTCTAATAATCACTATTCTACATTCAGGACTACTTTTTTTTTTTTAATGTATAACTTTGTTATCATTCACTAAATACACATATATACAAAATTAAAATTATTCAAAGAAAAGCAATGCAAGGGAAAAAGTTATAATAATATTCAAATATAATAGAACTCAACCAAAGCAAAACTGAAAAGTACTTAAACATTTTTCCATATAATTTTTTTAAAAATCTCAAGAATTAACAAGACATCAAAGGATGTGAATTGTTTTAGAAAGATTTTCAAAACTAATATTGAACAAATAGTGGTCTGGAAAAAATTTCTAATTAGCTAGTAGACTCTACATAGGCCAAATTTTTTAAATTTAAATTTCAATGGTCATGTGACACATGATGGAAATATAATCTGAGAAATACGTTATTAGGTGATTTCATCCGTGTGTATCGCACAGTGCCAACTTCCAAGTGCAAACTGAGAAGGTATATGTCAATCATCTGTGATGGCCCCTTGATATTATCCAAATATGCAGTTAAACATGAGATACATGAGGCTACCATTGGCACAGCAACACACTGTTTTATAGTTAACTCTTATAAAGTAGGATTATGCTCAAAGATGAAAAGAATAGCATGTTATGATAAGTACATAAAACAGTAACAGTCATTTATCACACTATTGAGTACTGTGTACTGTACATAGTTGTATGTGCTTCTTCTGGAAACATACCCTTCTCTCCTTTGATCTCAGTGACTCTTCCTTCCCAACCCACTGATGAGCTCCAGCCTAGTCTCTATCTACATCTCTTCCTATAGTTTTAAACACAATCTATATAAGGATTCTTTCCAGATTCCAGCCTGTAACTGATCTCTCCCCTTCCACTCCTGCCACCCTTAACCCTTTGAACCTTTTCTTCCTATTTCAAATTATCAATTATTCATTTTAATCATTTTAATCCTTAATTACACTTTCAGTTTCTCACACTAGAGAAAACTATTTGGTATTTACATATATGTGTCCTATTTATTTCACTTAAGAGGATGGCTTCAATGTGCATCCATTTAGCTATACATGTCTCTAGTTTCTCATTTTTTATGGCTGAGTAGTACTCCATTTTATATAAAAAAAACCACATCTTTATCCATTTTCCAGTTGATGGGCATTTGGGGTGTTTCCAAGCTTTCTCTGTTACAAACTGTGCCACTATAAACATGGGTACACATATATTGCTGTGGTATGATTCTTTTAATTCTTTTGGGAAGATACCCAGCAGTCTAACCCTAGTTCTTTGAGGTATCTCCATACTGATTTCCACAGCAGTTTCACCAGTCTGCACTTCCACCAACAATGGAGAAGGGTTCCTTTCTCCCCACACCACAGCCAGCATTTGTTGTTGGATGATTTCTTGGGACTTGCAGCCAGAAATCTGCCTGAATCTCACAGCTCTGTGACTGGCTTACTGAGACTCATTGACTTAAAACTGCACACTGCTGCCCACGTTGTCTATTGTGAAAGCAGAGACAAACTCTGAAGGAGGTCTTTCATTTTAATCTTTTATTTGTTATTTTCAAAATTACCACTATTTTTTGTGCTCTTTTAATTTTTTTTTCTTTTTCTACTCTTTTAAAACTTTTCTTTTTCTCTTTTCTTTCTCTTTCTCTCTCCCTTGCTTCCTTGCTGTCCCACATTGTTCATCTCCCTTTGTGTTCCTGTTCTAGCCCTAATTCATATTTCTTCTTCATTTTTCTTTTCTTCTCTTTCCTTCTCTCACCTGTGCCCTCTGGCCTCACTGCTAACCTTCCCCTATCCCTCTACCTACCTATTCCTCCCTCCCCAACTCCTTCTAACTCCCCATCCTGAAGGGTAAAGTT